>OV883983.1:5259900-5859900 GCA_930367275.1 Bombus pratorum | reverse complement strand
ACGTTATACCATATAACGTATTACGTTCTAACGTTATACCATATAACGTTATGTTATATAACGTAATACGTTATAACGTTATACCATGTAACGTATTACGTTATAACGTTATACCATATAACGTTATATTATATAACGTAATACGTTATAACGTTATTCCTAATAACGTAATACGTTATAACGTTATACCATATAACGTTATGTTATATAACGTAATACGTTATAACGTTATACTATATAACGTAATACGTTATAACGTTATTCCATATAACGTAATACGTTATAACGTTATAGCATATAACGTTATGTTATATAACGTAATACGTTAAAACGTCATACAGTATAACGTTATGTTATATAACGTAATACTTTATAACGTTATACTATATAACGTATTACGTTATAACGTAATACCATATAACGTTATGATATATAACGTAGTACGTTATAACGTAATACCATATAACGTTATGATATATAACGTATTACGTTATAACGTTATACCATATAACGTAATGATATATAACGTAATACGTTATAACGTTGTACCATATAACGTAATACGTTATAACGTTATACCATATAACGTTATGTTATATACCGTAATACGTTATAACGTTATACTATATAATGTAATATGTTATAACGTTATTCCATATAACGTAATACGTTATAACGTTACACCATATAACGTTATGTTATATAACGTAATACGTTATAACGTTGTACTAAATAACGTAATACGTTATAACGTTATTCCATATCACGTATTACGTTATAACGTTATACCATATAACGTTATGTTATATCACGTAATACGTTATAACGTCATACTACATAACGTTATGTTATATAACGTAATACGTTATAACGTTGTACTAAATAACGTAATACGTTATAACGTTATTCCATATCACGTATTACGTTATAACGTTATACCATATAACGTAATTATATATAACGTAATACGTTATAACGTTGTACCATATAACGTTATGTTATATAACGTAATACGTTATAACGTTATACTATATAACGTAATACGTTATAACGTTATCCCATATAACGTATTACGTTATAATGTTATACCATATAACGTAATGATATATAACGTAATACGTTATAACGTTGTAGCATATAACGTTATGTTATATAACGTAATACGTTATAACGTTATACCATATAACGTTATGTTATATAACGTAATACGTTATAACGTCATACTATATAACGTATTACGTTATAACGTAATACCATATAACGTTATGATATATAACGTAATACGTTATAACGTTATACTATATAACGTTATGTTATATAACGTCATACGTTATAACGTTATACTATATAACGTAATACGTTATAACGTTATCCCATATAACGTATTACGTTATAACGTTATACCATATAACGTAATGATATATAACGTAATACGTTATAACGTTGTAGCATATAACGTTATGTTATATAACGTAATACGTCATAACGTTATACTATATAACGTTATACTACGTAACGTAATACGTTATAACGTTATTCCATATAACGTATTACGTTATAACGTTATACCATATAACGTTATGTTTTATAACGTAATACGCGATAATGGTATTCCATATAACGTATTACGTTATAACGTTATACCATATAACGTTATGTTATATAACGTCATACGTTATATCGTTATACTATATAACGTAATACGTTATAACGTTATTCCGTATAACGTTATGTTATATAACGTAATACGTTATAACGTTATACTATATAACTTAATACGTTATAACGCTATACCATATAACGTTATGTTATATAACGTAATACGTTATAACGTTATACCATATAACGTTATGTTATATAATGTAATACGTTATAACGTTATTCCATATAAGGTAATACGTTATTACGTTGTACCATATAACGCATTACGTTATAACGTTATACCATATAACGTTATGCTATATAACGTAATACGTTATAACGTCATACTATATAACGTTATTTTATATAACGTCATACGTTATAACGTTATTCCATATAACGTATTACGTTATAACGTTATTCCATATGACGTATTACGTTATAACGTTATACCATATAACGTTATTTTATATAACGTCATACGTTATAACGTTATTCCATATAACGTATTACGTTATAACGTTATTCCATATGACGTATTACGTTATAACGTTATACCATATAACGTTATGATATATAACGTATTACGTTATAACGTTATACCATATAACGTTATGTTATATAACGTAATACGTTATAACGTTATACTAAATAACGTAATACGTTATAACGTTATTCCATATAACGTATTACGTTATAACGTTATACCATATAACGTTATGTTATATCACGTAATACGTTATAACGTCATACTACATAACGTTATGTTATATAACGTAATACTTTATAACGTTATACTATATAACGTATTACGTTATAACGTAATACCATATAACGTTAAGATATATGACGTAATACGTTATAACGTTATACTATATAACGTAATACGTTATAACGTTATACCATATAACGTTATGTTATATAACGTAATACGTTATTACGTTGTACCATATAACGCATTACGTTATCACGTTATACCATACAACGTAGTGTTATATAACGTAATAAGTTATAACGTGATACTATATAACGTTATGTTATATAACGTAATACGTTATAACGTTATACTATACAACGTATTATGTTATAACGTTATACCATATAACATTATGTTATATATCGTAACACGTTATAACGTTATTCCATATAACGTAATACGTTATAACGTTATACCATATAACGTATTACGTTCTAACGTTATACCATATAACGTTATGTTATATAACGTAATACGTTATAACGTTATACCATGTAACGTATTACGTTATAAAGTTTTACCATATAACGTTATATTATATAACGTAATACGTTATAACGTTATTCCTAATAACGTAATACGTTATAACGTTATTCCATATAACGTTATGTTATATAACGTAATACGTTATGACGTTGTACTAAATAACGTAATACGTTATAACGTTATTCCATATCACGTATTACGTTATAACGTTATACCATATAACGCAATGATATATAACGTAATACGTTATAACGTTGTAGCATATAACGTTATGTTATATAACGTAATACGTTATAACGTTATACCATATAACGTTATGTTATATAACGTAATACGTTATAACGTCATACTATATAACGTATTACGTTATAACGTAATACCATATAACGTTATGATATATAACGTAATACGTTATAACGTTATACTATATAACGTTATGTTATATAACGTCATACGTTATAACGTTATACTATATAACGTAATACGTTATAACGTTATCCCATATAACGTATTACGTTATAACGTTATACCATATAACGTAATGATATATAACGTAATACGTTATAACGTTGTAGCATATAACGTTATGTTATATAACGTAATACTTTATAACGTCATACTATATAACGTTATACTACATAACGTAATACGTTATAACGTTATTCCATATAACGTATTACGTTATAACGTTATACCATATAACGTTATGTTTTATAACGTAATACGCGATAATGGTATTCCATATAACGTATTACGTTATAACGTTACACCATATAACGTTATGTTATATAACGTAATACGTTATAACGTTATACTATATAACTTAATACGTTATAACGCTATACCATATAACGTTATGTTATATAACGTAATACGTTATAACGTTATACCATATAACGTTATGTTATATAACGTAATACGTTATAACGTTATTCCATATAACGTAATACGTTATAACGTTGTACCATATAACGCATTACGTTATAACGTTATACCATATAACGTTATGCTATATAAGGTAATACGTTATAACGTCATACTATATAACGTTATGTTATATAACGTAATACTTTATAACGTTATTCTATATAACGTATTACGTTCTAACGTTATACCATATAACGTTACGATATATAACGTAATACGTTATAACGTTTTACCATATAACGCATTACGTTATAACGTTATACCATACAACGTAGTGTTGTATAACGTAATAAGTTATAAAGTGATACTATATAACGTTATGTTATATAACGTAATACGTTATAACGTTATACTATACAACGTATTATGTTATAACGTTATACCATATAACATTATGTTATATAACGTAACACGTTATAACGTTATTCCATATAACGTAATACGTTATAACGTTATACCATATAACGTATTACGTTCTAACGTTATACCATATAACGTTATGTTATATAACGTAATACGTTATAACGTTATACCATATAACGTTATGTTATATAACGTAATACGTTATAACGTTATACCATATAACGTATTACGTTCTAACGTTATACCATATAACGTTATGTTATATAACGTAATACGTTATAACGTTATACCATGTAACGTATTACGTTATAATGTTATACCATATAACGTTATATTATATAACGTAATACGTTATAACGTTATTCCTAATAACGTAATACGTTATAACGTTATACCATATAACGTTATATTATATAACGTAATACGTTATAACGTTATTCCTAATAACGTAATACGTTATAACGTTATACCATATAACGTTATATTATATAACGTAATACGTTATAACGTTGTACCATACAACGTAATACGTTATAACGTTATACCATATAACGTTATGTTATATACCGTAATACGTTATAACGTTATACTATATATTGTAATATGTTATAACGTTATTCCATATAACGTAATACGTTATAACGTTATACCATATAACGTTATGTTATATAACGTAATACGTTATAACGTTGTACTAAATAACGTAATATGTTATAACGTTATTCCATATCACGTATTACGTTATAACGTTATACCATATAACGTTATGTTATATCACGTAATACGTTATAACGTCATACTACATAACGTTATGTTATATAACGTAATGCTTTATAACGTTATACTATATAACGTGTTACGTTATAACGTAATACCATATAACGTTATGATATATAACGTAATACGTTATAACGTTGTACTATATTACGTAATACGCTATAACGTTATCCCATATAACGTATTACGTTATAACGTTATACCATACAACGTAATGATATATAACGTAATACGTTATAACGTTGTACCATATAACGTTATGTTATATAACGTAATACGTTATAACGTTATACTATATAACGTAATACGTTATAACGTTATCCCATATAACGTATTACGTTATAACGTTATACCATATAACGTAATGATATATAACGTAATACGTTATAACGTTGTAGCATTTGACGTTATGTTTTATAACGTAATACGTTATAACGTTATACCATATAACGTTATGTTATATAACGTAATACGTTATAACGTTATACCATATATCGTAATGTTATATAACGTAATACGTTATAACGTTATACTATATAACTTAATACGTTATAACGTTATACCATATAACGTTATGATATATAACGTAGTACGTTATAACGTAATACCATATTACGTTATGATATATAACGTATTACGTTATAACGTTATACCATATAACGTAATGATATATAACGTAATACGTTATAACGTTGTACCATATAACGTAATACGTTATAACGTTATACCATATAACGTTATGTTATATAACGTAATACGTTATAACGTTATACTATATAACTTAATACGTTATAACGCTATACCATATTACGTTATGTTATATAACGTAATACGTTATAACGTTATACCATATAACGTTATCTTATATAACGTAATACGTTATAACGTTATCCAATATAACGTAATACGTTATAACGTTGTACCATATAACGCATTACGTTATAACGTTATACCATATAACGTTATGCTATATAAGGTAATACGTTATAACGTCATACTATATAACGTTATGTTATATAACGTAATACTTTATAACGTTATTCTATATAACGTATTACGTTCTAACGTTATACCATATAACGTTACGATATATAACGTAATACGTTATAACGTTTTACCATATAACGCATTACGTTATAACGTTATACCATACAACGTAGTGTTATATAACGTAATAAGTTATAAAGTGATACTATATAACGTTATGTTATATAACGTAAGACGTTATAACGTTATACTATACAACGTATTATGTTATAACGTTATACCATATAACATTATGTTATATAACGTAACACGTTATAACGTTATTCCATATAACGTAATACGTTATAACGTTATACCATATAACGTATTACGTTCTAACGTTATACCATATAACGTTATGTTATATAACGTAATACGTTATAACGTTATACCATATAACGTTATGTTATATAACGTAATACGTTATAACGTTATACCATATAACGTATTACGTTCTAACGTTATACCATATAACGTTATGTTATATAACGTAATACGTTATAACGTTATACCATGTAACGTATTACGTTATAATGTTATACCATATAACGTTATATTATATAACGTAATACGTTATAACGTTATTCCTAATAACGTAATACGTTATAACGTTATACCATATAACGTTATATTATATAACGTAATACGTTATAACGTTATTCCTAATAACGTAATACGTTATAACGTTATACCATATAACATAATGATATATAACGTAATACGTTATAACGTTGTACCATACAACGTAATACGTTATAACGTTATACCATATAACGTTATGTTATATACCGTAATACGTTATAACGTTATACTATATATTGTAATATGTTATAACGTTATTCCATATAACGTAATACGTTATAACGTTATACCATATAACGTTATGTTATATAACGTAATACGTTATAACGTTGTACTAAATAACGTAATATGTTATAACGTTATTCCATATCACGTATTACGTTATAACGTTATACCATATAACGTTATGTTATATCACGTAATACGTTATAACGTCATACTACATAACGTTATGTTATATAACGTAATACTTTATAACGTTATACTATATAACGTGTTACGTTATAACGTAATACCATATAACGTTATGATATATAACGTAATACGTTATAACGTTGTACTATATTACGTAATACGCTATAACGTTATCCCATATAACGTATTACGTTATAACGTTATACCATACAACGTAATGATATATAACGTAATACGTTATAACGTTGTACCATATAACGTTATGTTATATAACGTAATACGTTATAACGTTATACTATATAACGTAATACGTTATAACGTTATCCCATATAACGTATTACGTTATAACGTTATACCATATAACGTAATGATATATAACGTAATACGTTATAACGTTGTAGCATTTGACGTTATGTTTTATAACGTAATACGTTATAACGTTATACCATATAACGTTATGTTATATAACGTAATACGTTATAACGTCATACTATATAACGTATTACGTTATAACGTAATACCATATAACGTTATGATATATAACGTAATACGTTATAACGTTATACTATATAACGTTATGTTATATAACGTCATACGTTATAACGTTATACTATATAACGTAATACGTTATAACGTTATCCCATATAACGTATTACGTTATAACGTTATACCATATAACGTAATGATATATAACGTAATACGTTATAACGTTGTAGCATATAACGTTATGTTATATAACGTAATACGTTATAACGTTATACTATATAGCGTTATACTACATAACGTAATACGTTATAACGTTATTCCATATAACGTATTACGTTATAACGTTATACCATATAACGTTATGTTTTATAACGTAATACGCGATAATGGTATTCCATATAACGTATTACGATATAACGTTATACCATATAACGTTATGTTATATAACGTCATACGTTATATCGTTATACTATATAACGTAATACGTTATAACGTTATTCCATATAACGTTAAGTTATATAACGTAATACGTTATAACGTTATACTATATAACTTAATACGTTATAACGCTATACCATATAACGTTATGTTATATAACGTAATACGTTATAACGTTATACCATATAACGTTATGTTATATAACGTAATACGTCATAACGTTATTCCATATAACGTAATACGTTATTACGTTGTACCATATAACGCATTACGTTATAACGTTATACCATATAACGTTATGCTATATAACGTAATACGTTATAACGTCATACTATATAACGTTATGTTATATAACGTAATACGTTATAACGTTATTCCATATATCGTATTACGTTATAACGTTATTCCATATAACGTATTACGTTATAACGTTATACAATATAACGTTATGATATATAACGTAATACGTTATAACGTTATACTATATAACGTAATACGTTATAACGTTATACCATATAACGTTATGTTATATAACGTAATACGTTCTAACGTTATACTATATAACTTAATACGTTATAACGTTATACCATATAACGTTATGATATATAACGTAGTACGTTATAACGTAATACCATATAACGTTAACGTATATAACGTATTACGTTATAACGTTATACCATATAACGTTATGTTATATAACGTAATACGTTATAACGTTATACTAAATAACGTAATACGTTGTAACGTTATTCCATATAACGTATTACGTTATAACGTTATACCATATAACGTTATGTTATATCACGTAATACGTTATAACGACGTACTACATAACGTTATGTTATATAACGTAATACTTTATAACGTTATACTATATAACGTATTACGTTATAACGTAATACCATATAACGTTATGATATATGACGTAATACGTTATAACGTTATACTATATAACGTAATACGTTATAACGTTATACCATATAACGTTATGTTATATAACGTAATACGTTATAACGTTATTCCATATAACGTAATACGTTATAACGTTATTCCGTATAACGTAATACGTTATAACGTTATTCCATATAACGTAATACGTCATAACGTTATACCATATAACGTTATACTATACAACGTAATACGTTATAACGTCATTCCATATAACGTTATGTTATATAACGTAATACGTTATAACGTTATACTATATAACTTAATACGTTATAACGCTATACCATATAACGTTATGTTATATAACGTAATACGTTATAACGTTATACCATATAACGTTATGTTATATAACGTATTACGTTATAACGTTATACCATATAACGTAATCATATATAACGTAATACGTTATAACGTTGTACCATATAACGTAATACGTTATAACGTTATACCATATAACGTTATGTTATATAACGTAATACGTTATAACGTTATACTATATAACGTAATACGTTATAACGTCATTCCATATAACGTAATACGTTATAACGTTATACCATATAACGTTATGTTATATAACGTAATACGTTATAACGTTATACTAAATAACGTAATACGTTATAACGTTATTCCATATAACGTATTACGTTATAACGTTATACCATATAACGTTATGTTATATCACGTAATACGTTATAACGTCATACTACATAACGTTATGTTATATAACGTAATACTTTATAACGTTATACTACATAACGTATTACGTTATAACGTAATACCATATAACGTTATGATATATAACGTAATACGTTATAACGTTATACTGAATAACGTAATACGTTATAACGTTATTCCATATAACGTATTACGTTATAACGTTATACCATATAAAGTTATATTATATCACGTAATACGTTATAACGTCATACTACATAACGTTATGTTATATAACGTAATAATTTATAACGTTATACTATATAACGTATTACGTTATAACGTAATACCATATAACGTTATGATATATAACGTAATACGTTATAACGTTATACTATATAACTTAATACGTTATAACGTTATACCATATAACGTTATGATATATAACGTAGTACGTTATAACGTAATACCATATAACGTTAACGTATATAACGTATTACGTTATAACGTTATACCATATAACGTTATGTTATATAACGTAATACGTTATAACGTTATACTAAATAACGTAAGACGTTGTAACGTTATTCCATATAACGTAGTACGTTATAACGTTATACCATATAACGTTATGTTATATCACGTAATACGTTATAACGACATACTACATAACGTTATGTTATATAACGTAATACTTTATAACGTTATACTATATATCGTATTACGTTATAACGTAATACCATATAACGTTATGATATATGACGTAGTACGTTATAACGTTATACTATATAACGTAATACGTTATAACGTTATACCATATAACGTTATGTTATATAACGTAATACGTTATAACGTTATTCCATATAACGTAATACGTTATAACGTTATTCCGTATAACGTAATACGTTATAACGTTATTCCATATAACGTAATACGTCATAACGTTATACCATATAACGTTATACGATACAACGTAATACGTTATAACGTTATTCCATATAGCGTTAAGTTATATAACGTAATACGTTATAACGTTATACTATATAACTTAATACGTTATAACGCTATACCATATAACGTTATGTTATATAACGTAATACGTTATAACGTTATACCATATAACGTTATGTTATATAACGTAATACGTTATAACGTTATTCCATATAACGTAATACGTTATTACGTTGTACCATATAACGCATTACGTTATAACGTTATACCATATAACGTTATGCTATATAACGTAATACGTTATAACGTCATACTATATAACGTTATGTTATATAACGTAATACGTTATAACGTTATTCCATATATCGTATTACGTTCTAACGTTATTCCATATAACGTATTACGTTATAACGTTATACAATATAACGTTATGATATATAACGTAATACGTTGTAACGTTATACTATATAACGTAATACGTTATAACGTCATACTATATAACGTTATGTTATATAACGTAATACGTTATAACGTTATTCCATATATCGTATTACGTTATAACGTTATTCCATATAACGTAATACGTCATAACGTTATACCATATAACGTTATGATATATAACGTAATACGTTATAACGTTGTACTATATTACGTAATACGCTATAACGTTATCCCATATAACGTATTACGTTATAACGTTATACCATACAACGTAATGATATATAACGTAATACGTTATAACGTTGTACCATATAACGTTATACTATATAACGTAATACGTTATAACGTTATACTATATAACGTAATACGTTATAACGTTATACCATATAACGTTATGTTATATAACGTAATACTTTATAACGTTATACTATATAACGTATTACGTTATAACGTAATACCATATAACGTTATGTTATATAACGTAATACGTTATAACGTTATACCTAATAACGTATTACGTTATAACGTAATACCATATAACGTTATGTTATATAACGTAATACGTTATAACGTTATACTATATAACTTAATACGTTATAACGTTATACCATATAACGTTATGTTATATAACGTAATACTTTATAACGTTATACTATATAACGTATTACGTTATAACGTAATACCATATAACGTTATGTTATATAACGTAATACGTTATAACGTTATACTATATAACTTAATACGTTATAACGTTATACCATATAACGTTATGATATATAACGTAGTACGTTATAACGTAATACCATATAACGTTAACGTATATAACGTATTACGTTATAACGTTATACCATATAACGTTATGTTATATAACATAATACGTTATAACGTTATACTAAATAACGTAATACGTTGTAACGTTATTCCATATAACGTATTACGTTATAACGTTATACCATATAACGTTATGTTATATCACGTAATACGTTATAACGACATACTACATAACGTTATGTTATATAACGTAATACTTTATAACGTTATACTATATAACGTATTACGTTATAACGTAATACCATATAACGTTATGATATATGACGTAATACGTTATAACGTTATACTATATAACGTAATACGTTATAACGTTATACCATATAACGTTATGTTATATTACGTAATACGTTATAACGTTATTCCATATAACGTAATACGTTATAACGTTATTCCGTATAACGTAATACGTTATAACGTTATTCCATATAACGTAATACGTCATAACGTTATACCATATAACGTTATACTATACAACGTAATACGTTATAACGTTATTCCATATAACGTTATGTTATATAACGTAATACGTTATAACGTTTTACTATATAACTTAATACGTTATAACGTTATACCATATAACGTTATGTTATATTACGTAATACGTTATAACGTTATACTATATAACGTAATACGTTATAACGTCATTCCATATAACGCAATACGTTATAACGTTATACCATATAACGTTATGTTATATCACGTAATACGTTATAACGTCATACTACATAACGTTATGGTATATAACGTAATACTTTATAACGTTATACTATATAACGTATTACGTTATAACGTAATACCATATAACGTTATGATATATAACGTAATACGTTATAACGTTATACTAAATAACGTAATACGTTATAACGTTATTCCATATAACGTATTACGTTATAACGTTATACCATATAACGTTATATTATATCACGTAATACGTTATAACGTCATACTACATAACGTTATGTTATATAACGTAATAATTTATAATGTTATACTATATAACGTATTACGTTATAACGTAATACCATATAACGTTATGATATATAACGTAATACGTTATAACGACATACTACATAACGTTATGTTATATAACGTAATACTTTATAACGTTATACTATATAACGTATTACGTTATAACGTAATACCATATAACGTTATTATATATGACGTAGTACGTTATAACGTTATACTATATAACGTAATACGTTATAACGTTATACCATATAACGTTATGTTATATGACGTAATACGTTATAACGTTATTCCATATAACGTAATACGTTATAACGTTATTCCGTATAACGTAATACGTTATAACGTTATTCCATATAACGTAATACGTCATAACGTTATACCATATAACGTTATACTATACAACGTAATACGTTATAACGTTATTCCATATAACGTTATGTTATATAACGTAATACGTTATAAAGTTATACCACATAACGTTATGTTATATAACGTATTACGTTATAACGTTATACCATATAACGTAATCATATATAACGTAATACGTTATAACGTTGTACCATATAACATAATACGTTATAACGTTATACCATATAACGTTATGTTATATAACGTAATACGTTATAACGTTATACTATATAACGTAATACGTTATAACGTCATCCCATATAACGTAATACGTTATAACGTTATACCATATAACGTTATGTTATATAACGTAATACGTTATAACGTTATACTAAATAACGTAATACGTTATAACGTTATTCCATATAACGTATTACGTTATAACGTTATACCATATAACGTTATATTATATCACGTAATACGTTATAACGTCATACTACATAACGTTATGTTATATAACGTAATAATTTATAATGTTATACTATATAACGTATTACGTTATAACGTAATACCATATAACGTTATGATATATAACGTAATACGTTATAACGTTATACTATATAACTTAATACGTTATAACGTTATACCATATAACGTTATGATATATAACGTAGTACGTTATAACGTAATACCATATAACGTTAACGTATATAACGTATTACGTTATAACGTTATACCATATAACGTTATGTTATATAACGTAATACGTTATAACGTTATACTAAATAACGTAATACGTTGTAACGTTATTCCATATAACGTATTACGTTATAACGTTATACCATATAACGTTATGTTATATCACGTAATACGTTATAACGACATACTACATAACGTTATGTTATATAACGTAATACTTTATAACGTTATACTATATAACGTATTACGTTATAACGTAATACCATATAACGTTATTATATATGACGTAGTACGTTATAACGTTATACTATATAACGTAATACGTTATAACGTTATACCATATAACGTTATGTTATATGACGTAATACGTTATAACGTTATTCCATATAACGTAATACGTTATAACGTTATTCCGTATAACGTAATACGTTATAACGTTATTCCATATAACGTAATACGTCATAACGTTATACCATATAACGTTATACTATACAACGTAATACGTTATAACGTTATTCCATATAACGTTATGTTATATAACGTAATACGTTATAAAGTTATACCACATAACGTTATGTTATATAACGTATTACGTTATAACGTTATACCATATAACGTAATCATATATAACGTAATACGTTATAACGTTGTACCATATAACATAATACGTTATAACGTTATACCATATAACGTTATGTTATATAACGTAATACGTTATAACGTTATACTATATAACGTAATACGTTATAACGTCATCCCATATAACGTAATACGTTATAACGTTATACCATATAACGTTATGTTATATAACGTAATACGTTATAACGTTATACTAAATAACGTAATACGTTATAACGTTATTCCATATAACGTATTACGTTATAACGTTATACCATATAACGTTATGTTATATCACGTAATACGTTATAACGTCATACTACATAACGTTATGTTATATAACGTAATACTTTATAACGTTCTACTATATAACGTATTACGTTATAACGTAATACCATATAACGTTATGATATATAACGTAATACGTTATAACGTTATACTAAATAACGTAATACGTTATAACGTTATTCCATATAACGTATTACGTTATAACGTTATACCATATAACGTTATATTATTTCACGTAATACGTTATAACGTCATACTACATAACGTTATGTTATATAACGTAATACTTTATAACGTTATACTATATAACGTATTACGTTATAACGTAATACCATATAACGTTATGATATATAACGTAATACGTTATAACGTTATACTATATAACGTAATACGTTATAACGTTATACCATATAACGTTATGTTATATAACGTAATACGTTATAACGTTATTCCATATAACGTAAGACGTTATAACGTTATTCCGTATAACGTAATATGTTATAACGTTATTCCATATAACGTATTACGTTATAACGTTATCCCATATAACGTATTACGTTATAACGTTATACCATATAACGTTATGCTATTTAACGTAATACGTTATAACGTTATACCATATAACGTTATGATATATAACGTAATACGTTATAACGTTATACTATATAACGTAATACGTTATAACGTTATACCATATAACGTTATGTTATATAACGTAATACGTTATAACGTTATACTATATAACGTAATACGTTATAACGTTATTCCATATAACGTTATGATATATAACGTAGTACGTTATAACGTAATACCATATAACGTTATGATATATAACGTATTACGTTATAACGTTATACCATATAACGTAATGATATATAACGTAATACGTTATAACGTTGTACCATATAACGTAATACGTTATAACGTTATACCATATAACGTTATGTTATATAACGTAATACTTTATAACGTTATACTATATAACGTATTACGTTATAACGTAATACCATATAACGTTATGATATATAACGTATTACGTTATAACGTTATACCATATAACGTAATGATATATAACGTAATACGTTATAACGTTGTACCATATAACGTAATACGTTATAAGGTTATACCATATAACGTTATGTTATATAACGTAATACGTTATAACGTTATACTATATAACGTAATACGTTATAACGTTATTCCATATAACGTAATACGTTATAACGTTGTACCATATAACGTAATACGTTATAACGTTATACCATATAACGTTATGTTATAAAACGTAATACGTTATAACGTTATACTATATAACGTAATACGTTATAACGTTATTCCTTATAACGTAATACGTTATAACGTTATACCATATAACGTTATGTTATATAACGTAATACGTTATAACGTTATACTAAATAACGTAATACGTTATAACGTTATTCCATATAACGTATTACGTTATAACGTTATACCATATAACGTTATGTTATATCACGTAATACGTTATAACGTCATACTACATAACGTTATGTTATATAACATAATACTTTATAACGTTATACTATATAACGTATTACGTTATAACGTAATACCATATAACGTTATGATATATAACGTAATACGTTATAACGTTATACTATATTACGTAATACGCTATAACGTTATTCCATATAACGTAATATGTTATAACGTTATTCCATAGAACGTATTACGTTATAACGTTATCCCATTTAACGTATTACGTTATAACGTTATACCATATAACGTAATGATATATAACGTATTACGTTATAACGTTGTACCATATAACGTTATGTTATATAACGTAATACGTTATAACGTTATACTATATAACGTAATACGTTATAACGTTATTCCATATAACGTAATACGTTATAACGTTATACCATATAACGTTATGTTATATAACGTAATACGTTATAACGTCATACTATATAACGTATTGCGTTATAACGTAATACCATATAACGTTATGATATATAACGTAATACGTTATAACGTTATTCCATATAACGTTATGTTATATAACGTAATACGTTATAACGTTATACTATATAACTTAATACGTTATAACGCTATACCATATAACGTTATGTTATATAACGTAATACGTTATAACGTTATACCATATAACGTTATGTTATATAACGTAATACGTTATAACGTTATTCCATATAACGTAATACGTTATAACGTTGTACCATATAACGTATTACGTTATAACGTTATACCATATAACGTTATGCTATATAACGTAATACGCTATGACGTCATACTATATAACGTTATGTTATATAACGTAATACGTTATAACGTTATTCCATATAACGTATTACGTTATAACGTTATTCCATATAACGTATTACGTTATAACGTTATACCATATAACGTTATGATATATAACGTAATACGTTATAACGTTATACTATATAACGTAATACGTTATAACGTTATACCATATAACGTTATGTTATATAACGTAATACGTTATAACGTTATACTATATAACGTAATACGTTATAACGTTATACCATATAACGTTATGTTATATAACGTAATACGTTATAACGTTACACTATATAACGTAATACGTTATAACGTTATACCATATAACGTTATGTTATATAACGTAATACGTTATAACGTTATACTATATAACGTAATACGTTATAACGTTATACCATATAACGTAATGATATATAACGTATTACGTTATAACGTTGTACCATATAACGTTATGTTATATAACGTAATACGTTATAACGTTATACTATATAACGTAATACGTTATAACGTTATTCCATATAACGTAATACGTTATAACGTTATACCATATAACGTTATGTTATATAACGTAATACGTTATAACGTCATACTATATAACGTATTGCGTTATAACGTAATACCATATAACGTTATGATATATAACGTAATACGTTATAACGTTATTCCATATAACGTTATGTTATATAACGTAATACGTTATAACGTTATACTATATAACTTAATACGTTATAACGCTATACCATATAACGTTATGTTATATAACGTAATACGTTATAACGTTATACCATATAACGTTATGTTATATAACGTAATACGTTATAACGTTATTCCATATAACGTAATACGTTATAACGTTGTACCATATAACGCATTACGTTATAACGTTATACCATATAACGTTATGCTATATAACGTAATACGCTATAAGGTCATACTATATAACGTTATGTTATATAACGTAATACGTTATAACGTTATTCCATATAACGTATTACGTTATGACGTTATTCCATATAACGTATTACGTTATAACGTTATACCATATAACGTTATGATATATAACGTAATACGTTATAACGTTATACTATATAACGTAATACGTTATAACGTTATACCATATAACGTTATGTTATATAACGTAATACGTTATAACGTTATACTATATAACGTAATACGTTATAACGTTATACCATATAACGTTATGATATATAACGTAATACGTTATAACGTTATACTATATTACGTAATACGCTATAACGTTATTCCATATAACGTAATATGTTATAACGTTTTTGCATAGAACGTATTACGTTATAACGTTATCCCATATAACGTATTACGTTATAACGTTATACCATATAACGTAATGATATATAACGTATTACGTTATAACGTTGTACCATATAACGTTATGTTATATAACGTAAAACGTTATAACGTCATACTATATAACGAATTACGTTATAACGTAATACCATATAACGTTATGATATATAACGTAATATGTTATAACGTTATACTATATAACGTATTACGTTATAACGTTATACCATATAACGTTATGTTATATAACGTAATACGTTATAACGTTATACTATATAACGTAATACGTTATAACGTTATACCATATAACGTTATGATATATAACGTAATACGTTATAACGTTATACTATATTACGTAATACGCTATAACGTTATTCCATATAACGTAATATGTTATAACGTTTTTGCATAGAACGTATTACGTTATAACGTTATCCCATATAACGTATTACGTTATAACGTTATGCCATATAACGTAATGATATATAACGTATTACGTTATAACGTTGTACCATATAACGTTATGTTATATAACGTAAAACGTTATAACGTCATACTATATAACGAATTACGTTATAACGTAATACCATATAACGTTATGATATATAACGTAATATGTTATAACGTTATACTATATAACGTAATACGTTATAACGTTATTCCATATAACGTAATAAGTTATAACGTAATACCATATAACGTTATGATATATAACGTATTACGTTATAACGTTATACCATATAACGTTATGCTATATAACGTAAAACGTTATAACGTCATACTATATAACGAATTACGTTATAACGTAATACCATATAACGTTATGATATATAACGTAATATGTTATAACGTTGTACTATATAACGTATTACGTTATAACGTTATACCATATAACGTTATGTTATATAACGTAATACGTTATAACGTTATACCATATAACGTAATACGTTATAACGTTATACCATATAACGTAATACGTTATAACGTTATTCCATATAACGTAATACGTCATAACGTTATACCATATAACGTTATGCTATATAACGTAATACGTTATAACGTCATACTATATAACGTTATGTTATATATCGTAATACGTTATAACGTTATACTATATAACGTAATACGTTATAACGTTATACCATATAACGTTATGTTATATAACGTAATACGTTATAACGTTATACCATATAACGTTATGTTATATAACGCAATACGTTATAACGTTATACTATATAACGTAATACGTTATAACGTTATTCCATATAACGTAATACGTTATAACGTTATACCATATAACGTTATGTTATATAACGTAATACGTTATAACGTCATACAGTATAACGTTATGTTATATAACGTAATACTTTATAACGTTATACTATATAACGTATTACGTTATAACGTAATACCATATAACGTTATGATATATAACGTAGTACGTTATGACGTAATACCATATAACGTTATGATATATAACGGATTACGTTATAACGTTATACCATATAACGTAATGATATGTAACATATTACGTTATAACGTTGTACCATATAACGTAATACGTTATAACGTTATATCATATAAAGTTATGTTATATAACGTAATACGTTATAACGTTATACTATATAACGTAATACGTTATAACGTTATTCCATATAACGTAATACGTTATAACGTTATACCATATAACGTTATGTTATATAACGTAATACGTTATAACGTTATTCCGTATAACGTAATACGTTATAACGTTATCCCATATAACGTAATACGTTATAACGTTATTCCATATAACGTAATACGTTATAACGTTATTCCATATAACGTAATACGTTATAACGTTATTCCATATAACGTAATACGTTATAACGTTATACCATATAACGTTATGCTATATAACGTAATACGTTATAACGTCATACTATATAACGTTATACTACATAACGTAATACGTTATAACGTTATTCCATATAACGTATTACGTTATAACGTTATACCATATAACGTTATGTTTTATAACGTAATACGCTATAATGATATTCCATATAACGTATTACGTTATAACGTTATATTATATAACGTCATACGTTATAACGTTATACCATATAACGTTATGTTATATAACGTAATACGTTATAACGTTATACCATATAACGTATTACGTTCTAACGTTATACCATATAACGTTATGTTATATAACGTAATACGTTATAACGTTATACCATGTAGCGTATTACGTTATAACGTTATACCATATAACGTTATATTATATAACGTAATACGTTATAACGTTATTCCATATAACGTAATACGTTATAACGTTATACCATATAACGTTATGTTATATAACGTAATACGTTATAACGTCATACAGTATAACGTTATGTTATATAACGTAATACTTTATAACGTTATACTATATAACGTATTACGTTATAACGTAATACCATATAACGTTATGTTATATAACGTAATACGTTATAACGTTATACTATATAACGTAATATGTTAAAACGTTATTCCATATAACGTAATACGTTATAACGTTATACCATATAACGTTATGTTATATAACGTAATACGTTATAACGTCATACAGTATAACGTTATGTTATATAACGTAATACTTTATAACGTTATACAATATAACGTATTACGTTATAACGTAATACCATATAACGTTATGATATATAAAGTAGTACGTTATAACGTAATACCATATAACGTTATGATATATAACGTATTACGTTATAACGTTATACCATATAACGTTATGATATATAACGTAATACGTTATAACGTCATACTACATAACGTTATGTCATATAACGTAATTCTTTATAACGTTATACTATATAACATATTACGTTATAATGTAATACCATATAACGTTATGATATATAACGTAATACGTTATAACGTTACACTTTATTACGTAATACGCTATAACGTTATTCCATATAACGTAATACGTTATAACGTTATTCCATAGAATGTATTACGTTATAACGTTATCCCATATAACGTATTACGTTATAATGTTATACCATATAACGTTATGTTATATAACGTAATACGTTATAACGTTATACTATATAACGTAATACGTTATAACGCTATTCCATATAACGTATTACGTTATAACGTTATACCATATAACGTTATGTTATATAACGTAATACGTTATAACGTTATACTACATAACGTAACACGTTATAACGTTATTCCATATAACGTTATGATATATAACGTAATACGTTATAACGTTATACTATATAACGTAATACGTTATAACGTTATACCATATAACGTAATGATATATAACGTAATACGTTATAACGTTGTACCATATAACGTTATGTTATATAACGTAATACGTTATAACGTCATACTATATAACGTATTACGTTATAACGTAATACCATATAACGTTATGATATATAACGTAATACGTT
The DNA here is from genome assembly GCA_930367275.1 of Bombus pratorum. Taxonomy (NCBI): domain Eukaryota; kingdom Metazoa; phylum Arthropoda; class Insecta; order Hymenoptera; family Apidae; genus Bombus; species Bombus pratorum. The sequence continues at coordinate 5,838,168 of OV883983.1, read as the reverse complement.
ATAACGTTATACTATATAACGTAATACGTTATAACGTTATACCATATAACGTTATGTTATATAACGTAATACGTTATAACGTTATTCCATATAACGTAATACGTTATAACGTTATACCATATAACGTTGTGTTATATAACGTAATACGTTAAAACGCTATTCCATAGAACGTATTACGTTATAACGTTATACCATATAACGTTATGTTATATAACGTAATACGTTATAACATTATACTACATAACGTAATACGTTATAACGTTATTCCATATAACGTAATACGTTATAACGTTATACCATATAACGTTATGTTATATAACGTAATACGTTATAACGTTATACTACATAACGTAACACGTTATAACGTTATTCCATATAACGTTATGATATATAACGTAATACGTTATAACGTTATACTATATAACGTAATACGTTATAACGTTATACCATATAACGTAATGATATATAACGTAATACGTTATAACGTTGTACCATATAACGTTATGATATATAACGTAATACGTTATAACGTTATACTATATAACGTAATACGTTGTAACGTTATACCATATAACGTTATGTTATATAACGTAATACGTTATAACGTTATTCCATATAACGTAATACGTTATAACGTTACACCATATAACGTTGTGTTATATAACGTAATACGTTATAACGTTATTCCATATAACGTAATACGTTATAACGTTATACCATATACCGTTATGTTATATAACGTAATACGTTATAAAGTCATACTATATAACGTATTACGTTATAACGTAATACCATATAACGTTATGATATATAACGTAATACGTTATAACGTTATACTATATAACGTAATACGTTATAACGTTATACCATATAACGTTATGTTATATAACGTAATACGTTATAACGTTATTCCATATAACGTAATACGTTATAACGTTATTCCATATAACGTAATACGTTATAACGTTATTCCATATAACGTAATACGTCATAACGTTATACCATATAACGTTATGCTATATAAAGTAATACGTTATAACGTTATACGATATAACTTTATACGTTATAACACTATACCATATAACGTTATGTTATATAACGTAATACGTTATAACGTTATACCATATAATGTTATGTTATATAACGTAATACGTTATAACGTTATACTATATAACGTGATACGTTATAACGTTATTCCATATAACGTTATGTTATATAACGTAATACGTTATAACGTTATACGATATAACTTTATACGTTATAACACTATACCATATAACGTTATGTTATATAACGTAATACGTTATAACGTTATACCATATAACGTGATACGTTATAACGTTATTCCATATAACGTTATGTTATATAACGTAATACGTTATAACGTTATACGATATAACTTTATACGTTATAACACTATACCATATAACGTTATGTTATATAACGTAATACGTTATAACGTTATACCATATAATGTTATGTTATATAACGTAATACGTTATAACGTTATTCCATATAACGTAATACGTTATAACGTTGTACCATATAACGCATTACGTTAAAACGTTATACCATATAACGTTATGCTATATAACGTAATACGTTATTACGTCATACTATATAACGTTATGTTATATAACGTAATACGATATAACGTTATTCCATATATCGAATACGTTATAACGTTATTCCATATAACGTATTACGTTATAACGTTATTCCATATAACGTATTACGTTATAACGTTATACCATATAACGTTATGATATATAACGTAATACGTTATAACGTTATACCATATAACGTTATGTTATATAACGTAATACGTTATAACGTTATTCCATATAACGTAATACGTTATAACGTTATACCATATAACGTTGTGGTATATAACGTAATACGTTATAACGTTATTCCATATAACGTAATACGTTATAACGTTATACCATATAACGTTATGTTATATAACGTAATACGTTATAACGTCATACTATATAACGTATTACGTTATAACGTAATACCATATAACGTTATGATATATAACGTAATACGTTATAACGTTATACTATATAACGTAATACGTTATAACGTTATTCCATATAACGTTATGATATATAACGTAATACGTTATAACGTTATACTATATAACGTAATACGTTATAAGGTTATACCATATAACGTTATGTTATATAACGTAATACGTTATAACGTTATTCCATATAACGTAATACGTTATAACGTTATACCATATAACATTGTGTTATATAACGTAATACGTTATAACGTTATTCCATATAACGTAATACGTTATAACGTTATACCATATAACGTTATGTTATAAAACGTAATACGTTATTACGTCATACTATATAACGTATTACGTTATAACGTAATACCATATAACGTTATGATATATAACGTAATACGTTATAACGTTATACTATATAACGTAATACGTTATAACGTTATACCATATAACGTTATGTTATATAACGTAATACGTTATAACGTTATTCCATATAACGTAATACGTTATATCGTTATTCCGTATAACGTAATACGTTATAACGTTATACTATATAACGTAATACGTTATAACGTTATTCCATATAACGTAATACGTTATAACGTTATACCATATAACGTTATGTTATATAACGTAATACGTTATAACGTCATACTATATAACGTATTACGTTATAACTTAATACCATATAACGTTATGATATATAACGTAATACGTTATAACGTTATACTATATAACGTAATACGTTATAACGTTATACCATATAACGTTATGTTATATAACGCAATACGTTATAACGTTATTGCATATAACGTAATACCTTATAACGTTATTCCATATAACGTAATACGTTATAACGTTATTCCATATAACGTAATACGTCATAACGTTATACCATATAACGTTATGCTATATAACGTAATACGTTATAACGTCATACTATATAACGTTATACTACATAACGTAATACGTTATAACGTTATTCCATATAACGTATTACGTTATAACGTTATTCCATATAACGTATTACGTTATAACGTTATACCATATAACGTTATGATATATAACGTAATACGTTATAACGTTATACTATATAACGTAATACGTTATAACGTTATTCCATATAACGTAATACGTTATAACGTTATACCATATAACGTTATGTTATATAACGTAATACGTTATAACGTCATACTATATAACGTATTACGTTATAACTTAATACCATATAACGTTATGATATATAACGTAATACGTTATAACGTTATACTATATAACGTAATACGTTATAACGTTATTCCATATAACGTATTACGTTATAACGTTATACCGTATAACGTTATGTTATATAACGTCATACGTTATAACGTTATACTATATAACGTAATACGTTATAACGTTATTCCATATAACGTTATGTTATATAACGTAATATGTTATATCGTTATACGATATAACTTAATACGTTATAACGCTATACCATATAACGTTATGTTATATAACGTAATACGTTATAGCGTTATACCATATAACGTTATTCCATATAACGTATTACGTTATAACATTATACCATATAACGTTATGTTTTATAACGTAATACGCTATAATGGTATTCCATATAACGTATTACGTTATAACGTTATACCATATAACGTTATGTTATATAACGTCATACGTTATAACGTTATACTATATAACGTGATACGTTATAACGTTATTCCATATAACGTTATGTTATATAACGTAATACGTTATAACGTTATACGATATAACTTTATACGTTATAACACTATACCATATAACGTTATGTTATATAACGTAATACGTTATAACGTTATACCATATAATGTTATGTTATATAACGTAATACGTTATAACGTTATTCCATATAACGTAATACGTTATAACGTTGTACCATATAACGCATTACGTTAAAACGTTATACCATATAACGTTATGCTATATAACGTAATACGTTATTACGTCATACTATATAACGTTATGTTATATAACGTAATACGATATAACGTTATTCCATATATCGAATACGTTATAACGTTATTCCATATAACGTATTACGTTATAACGTTATTCCATATAACGTATTACGTTATAACGTTATACCATATAACGTTATGATATATAACGTAATACGTTATAACGTTATACCATATAACGTTATGTTATATAACGTAATACGTTATAACGTTATTCCATATAACGTAATACGTTATAACGTTATACCATATAACGTTGTGGTATATAACGTAATACGTTATAACGTTATTCCATATAACGTAATACGTTATAACGTTATACCATATAACGTTATGTTATATAACGTAATACGTTATAACGTCATACTATATAACGTATTACGTTATAACGTAATACCATATAACGTTATGATATATAACGTAATACGTTATAACGTTATACTATATAACGTAATACGTTATAACGTTATTCCATATAACGTTTTGATATATAACGTAATACGTTATAACGTTATACTATATAACGTAATACGTTATAAGGTTATACCATATAACGTTATGTTATATAACGTAATACGTTATAACGTTATTCCATATAACGTAATACGTTATAACGTTATACCATATAACATTGTGTTATATAACGTAATACGTTATAACGTTATTCCATATAACGTAATACGTTATAACGTTATACCATATAACGTTATGTTATAAAACGTAATACGTTATTACGTCATACTATATAACGTATTACGTTATAACGTAATACCATATAACGTTATGATATATAACGTAATACGTTATAACGTTATACTATATAACGTAATACGTTATAACGTTATACCATATAACGTTATGTTATATAACGTAATACGTTATAACGTTATTCCATATAACGTAATACGTTATATCGTTATTCCGTATAACGTAATACGTTATAACGTTATACTATATAACGTAATACGTTATAACGTTATTCCATATAACGTAATACGTTATAACGTTATACCATATAACGTTATGTTATATAACGTAATACGTTATAACGTCATACTATATAACGTATTACGTTATAACTTAATACCATATAACGTTATGATATATAACGTAATACGTTATAACGTTATACTATATAACGTAATACGTTATAACGTTATACCATATAACGTTATGTTATATAACGCAATACGTTATAACGTTATTGCATATAACGTAATACCTTATAACGTTATTCCATATAACGTAATACGTTATAACGTTATTCCATATAACGTAATACGTCATAACGTTATACCATATAACGTTATGCTATATAACGTAATACGTTATAACGTCATACTATATAACGTTATACTACATAACGTAATACGTTATAACGTTATTCCATATAACGTATTACGTTATAACGTTATTCCATATAACGTATTACGTTATAACGTTATACCATATAACGTTATGATATATAACGTAATACGTTATAACGTTATACTATATAACGTAATACGTTATAACGTTATTCCATATAACGTAATACGTTATAACGTTATACCATATAACGTTATGTTATATAACGTAATACGTTATAACGTCATACTATATAACGTATTACGTTATAACTTAATACCATATAACGTTATGATATATAACGTAATACGTTATAACGTTATACTATATAACGTAATACGTTATAACGTTATTCCATATAACGTATTACGTTATAACGTTATACCGTATAACGTTATGTTATATAACGTCATACGTTATAACGTTATACTATATAACGTAATACGTTATAACGTTATTCCATATAACGTTATGTTATATAACGTAATATGTTATATCGTTATACGATATAACTTAATACGTTATAACGCTATACCATATAACGTTATGTTATATAACGTAATACGTTATAGCGTTATACCATATAACGTTATGTTATATAACGTAATACGTTATAACGTTATTCCATATAACGTTATGTTTTATAACGTAATACGCTATAATGGTATTCCATATAACGTATTACGTTATAACGTTATACCATATAATGTTATGTTATATAACGTCATACGTTATAACGTTATACTATATAACGTAATACGTTATAACCTTGTACCATATAACGCATTACGTTATAACGTTATACCATATAACGTTATGCTATATAACGTAATACGTTATAACGTCATACTATATAAAGTTATGTTATATAACGTAATACGTTACAACGTTACTCCATATATCGTATTACGTTATAACGTTATTCCATATAACGTATTACGTTATAACGTTATTCCATATAACGTATTACGTTATAACGTTATACCATATAACGTTATGATATATAACGTAATACGTTATAACGTTATGATATATAACGTAATACGTTATAACGTTATACTATATAACGTAATACGTTATAACGTTATACCATATAACGTTATGTTATATAACGTAATACGTTATAACGTTATTCCATATAACGTAATACGTTATAACGTTATACCATATAACGTTATGTTATATAACGTAATACGTTATAACGTTATACTATATAACGTAATACGTTATAACGTTATACCATATAACGTTATGTTATATAACGTAATACGTTATAACGTTATTCCATATAACGTAATACGTTATAACGTTATACCATATAACGTTATGTTATATAACGTAATACGTTATAACGTTATTCCATATAACGTAATACGTTATAACGTTATACCATATAACGTTATGTTATATAACGTAATACTTTATAACGTTATACGATATAACGTATTACGTTATAACGTAATACCATATAACGTTATGATATATAACGTAGTACGTTATAACGTATTACCATATAACGTTATGATATATAACGGATTACGTTATAACGTTATACCATATAACGTAATGATATATAACATAATACGTTATAACGTTGTACCATATAACGTAATGCGTTATAACGTTATATCATATAACGTTATGTTATATAACGTAATACGTTATAACGTTATACTATATAACGTAATACGTTATAACGTTATTCCATATAACGTAATACGTTATAACGTTATACCATATAACGTTATGTTATATAACGTAATACGTTATAACGTTATTCCATATAACGTAATACGTTATAACGTTATACCATATAACGTTATGTTATATAACGTAATACGTTATAACGTTATTCCGTATAACGTAATACGTTATAACGTTATTCCATATAACGTAATACGTTATAACGTTATACTATATTACGTAATACGTTATAACGTTATTCCATATAACGTAATACGTTATAACGTTATACCATATAACGTTATGTTATATAACGTAATACGTTATAACGTCATACTATATAACGTATTACGTTATAACTTAATACCATATAACGTTATGATATATAACGTAATACGTTATAACGTTATACTATATAACGTAATACGTTATAACGTTATTCCATATAACGTATTACGTTATAACGTTATACCGTATAACGTTATGTTATATAACGTCATACGTTATAACGTTATACTATATAACGTAATACGTTATAACGTTATTCCATATAACGTTATGTTATATAACGTAATATGTTATATCGTTATACGATATAACTTAATACGTTATAACGCTATACCATATAACGTTATGTTATATAACGTAATACGTTATAGCGTTATACCATATAACGTTATGTTATATAACGTAATACGTTATAACGTTATTCCATATAACGTTATGTTTTATAACGTAATACGCTATAATGGTATTCCATATAACGTATTACGTTATAACGTTATACCATATAATGTTATGTTATATAACGTCATACGTTATAACGTTATACTATATAACGTAATACGTTATAACCTTGTACCATATAACGCATTACGTTATAACGTTATACCATATAACGTTATGCTATATAACGTAATACGTTATAACGTCATACTATATAAAGTTATGTTATATAACGTAATACGTTACAACGTTACTCCATATATCGTATTACGTTATAACGTTATTCCATATAACGTATTACGTTATAACGTTATTCCATATAACGTATTACGTTATAACGTTATACCATATAACGTTATGATATATAACGTAATACGTTATAACGTTATGATATATAACGTAATACGTTATAACGTTATACTATATAACGTAATACGTTATAACGTTATACCATATAACGTTATGTTATATAACGTAATACGTTATAACGTTATTCCATATAACGTAATACGTTATAACGTTATACCATATAACGTTATGTTATATAACGTAATACGTTATAACGTTATACTATATAACGTAATACGTTATAACGTTATACCATATAACGTTATGTTATATAACGTAATACGTTATAACGTTATTCCATATAACGTAATACGTTATAACGTTATACCATATAACGTTATGTTATATAACGTAATACGTTATAACGTTATTCCATATAACGTAATACGTTATAACGTTATACCATATAACGTTATGTTATATAACGTAATACTTTATAACGTTATACGATATAACGTATTACGTTATAACGTAATACCATATAACGTTATGATATATAACGTAGTACGTTATAACGTATTACCATATAACGTTATGATATATAACGGATTACGTTATAACGTTATACCATATAACGTAATGATATATAACATAATACGTTATAACGTTGTACCATATAACGTAATGCGTTATAACGTTATATCATATAACGTTATGTTATATAACGTAATACGTTATAACGTTATACTATATAACGTAATACGTTATAACGTTATTCCATATAACGTAATACGTTATAACGTTATACCATATAACGTTATGTTATATAACGTAATACGTTATAACGTTATTCCATATAACGTAATACGTTATAACGTTATACCATATAACGTTATGTTATATAACGTAATACGTTATAACGTTATTCCGTATAACGTAATACGTTATAACGTTATTCCATATAACGTAATACGTTATAACGTTATTCCATATAACGTAATACGTTATAACGTTATTCCATATAACGTAATACGTTATAACGTTATTCCATATAACGTAATACGTTATAACGTTATACCATATAACGTTATGCTATATAACGTAATACGTTATAACGTCATACTATATAACGTTATACTACATAACGTAATACGTTATAACGTTATTCCATATAACGTATTACGTTATAACGTTATACCATATAACGTTATGTTTTATAACGTAATACGCTATAATGATATTCCATATAACGTATTACGTTATAACGTTATATTATATAACGTCATACGTTATAACGTTATACCATATAACGTTATGTTATATAACGTAATACGTTATAACGTTATACCATATAACGTATTACGTTCTAACGTTATACCATATAACGTTATGTTATATAACGTAATACGTTATAACGTTATACCATGTAGCGTATTACGTTATAACGTTATACCATATAACGTTATATTATATAACGTAATACGTTATAACGTTATTCCATATAACGTAATACGTTATAACGTTATACCATATAACGTTATGTTATATAACGTAATACGTTATAACGTCATACAGTATAACGTTATGTTATATAACGTAATACTTTATAACGTTATACTATATAACGTATTACGTTATAACGTAATACCATATAACGTTATGTTATATAACGTAATACGTTATAACGTTATACTATATAACGTAATATGTTAAAACGTTATTCCATATAACGTAATACGTTATAACGTTATACCATATAACGTTATGTTATATAACGTAATACGTTATAACGTCATACAGTATAACGTTATGTTATATAACGTAATACTTTATAACGTTATACAATATAACGTATTACGTTATAACGTAATACCATATAACGTTATGATATATAAAGTAGTACGTTATAACGTAATACCATATAACGTTATGATATATAACGTATTACGTTATAACGTTATACCATATAACGTTATGATATATAACGTAATACGTTATAACGTCATACTACATAACGTTATGTCATATAACGTAATTCTTTATAACGTTATACTATATAACATATTACGTTATAATGTAATACCATATAACGTTATGATATATAACGTAATACGTTATAACGTTACACTTTATTACGTAATACGCTATAACGTTATTCCATATAACGTAATACGTTATAACGTTATTCCATAGAATGTATTACGTTATAACGTTATCCCATATAACGTATTACGTTATAATGTTATACCATATAACGTTATGTTATATAACGTAATACGTTATAACGTTATACTATATAACGTAATACGTTATAACGCTATTCCATATAACGTATTACGTTATAACGTTATACCATATAACGTTATGTTATATAACGTAATACGTTATAACGTTATACTACATAACGTAACACGTTATAACGTTATTCCATATAACGTTATGATATATAACGTAATACGTTATAACGTTATACTATATAACGTAATACGTTATAACGTTATACCATATAACGTAATGATATATAACGTAATACGTTATAACGTTGTACCATATAACGTTATGTTATATAACGTAATACGTTATAACGTCATACTATATAACGTATTACGTTATAACGTAATACCATATAACGTTATGATATATAACGTAATACGTTATAACGTTATACTATATAACGTAATACGTTATAACGTTATACCATATAACGTTATGTTATATAACGTAATACGTTATAACGTTATTCCATATAACGTAATACGTTATAACGTTATACCATATAACGTTGTGTTATATAACGTAATACGTTAAAACGCTATTCCATAGAACGTATTACGTTATAACGTTATACCATATAACGTTATGTTATATAACGTAATACGTTATAACGTTATACTACATAACGTAATACGTTATAACGTTATTCCATATAACGTAATACGTTATAACGTTATACCATATAACGTTATGTTATATAACGTAATACGTTATAACGTTATACTACATAACGTAACACGTTATAACGTTATTCCATATAACGTTATGATATATAACGTAATACGTTATAACGTTATTCCATATAACGTAATACGTTATAACGTTATACCATATAACGTTATGTTATAAAACGTAATACGTTATTACGTCATACTATATAACGTATTACGTTATAACGTAATACCATATAACGTTATGATATATAACGTAATACGTTATAACGTTATACTATATAACGTAATACGTTATAACGTTATACCATATAAAGTTATGTTATATAACGTAATACGTTACAACGTTACTCCATATATCGTATTACGTTATAACGTTATTCCATATAACGTATTACGTTATAACGTTATTCCATATAACGTATTACGTTATAACGTTATACCATATAACGTTATGATATATAACGTAATACGTTATAACGTTATGATATATAACGTAATACGTTATAACGTTATACTATATAACGTAATACGTTATAACGTTATACCATATAACGTTATGTTATATAACGTAATACGTTATAACGTTATTCCATATAACGTAATACGTTATAACGTTATACCATATAACGTTATGTTATATAACGTAATACGTTATAACGTTATACTATATAACGTAATACGTTATAACGTTATACCATATAACGTTATGTTATATAACGTAATACGTTATAACGTTATTCCATATAACGTAATACGTTATAACGTTATACCATATAACGTTATGTTATATAACGTAATACGTTATAACGTTATTCCATATAACGTAATACGTTATAACGTTATACCATATAACGTTATGTTATATAACGTAATACTTTATAACGTTATACTATATAACGTATTACGTTATAACGTAATACCATATAACGTTATGATATATAACGTAGTACGTTATAACGTATTACCATATAACGTTATGATATATAACGGATTACGTTATAACGTTATACCATATAACGTAATGATATATAACATAATACGTTATAACGTTGTACCATATAACGTAATGCGTTATAACGTTATATCATATAACGTTATGTTATATAACGTAATACGTTATAACGTTATACTATATAACGTAATACGTTATAACGTTATTCCATATAACGTAATACGTTATATCGTTATACCATATAACGTTATGTTATATAACGTAATACGTTATAACGTTATTCCGTATAACGTAATACGTTATAACGTTATTCCATATAACGTAATACGTTATAACGTTATTCCATATAACGTAATACGTTATAACGTTATTCCATATAACGTAATACGTTATAACGTTATACCATATAACGTTATGCTATATAACGTAATACGTTATAACGTTATACTAAATAACGTAATACGTTATAACGTTATTCCGTATAACGTAATACGTTATAACGTTATTCCATATAACGTATTACGTTATAACGTTATACCATATAACGTTATGTTTTATAACGTAATACGCTGTAATGATATTCCATATAACGTATTACGTTGTAACGTTATATTATATAACGTCATACGTTATAACGTTATACTATATAACGTAATACGCTATAACGTTATTCCATATAACGTTATGTTATATAACGTAATACGTTATAACGTTATACTATATATCTTAATACGTTATAACGCTATACCATATAACGTTATGTTATATAACGTAATACGTTATAACGTTATACCATATAACGTTATGTTATATAACGTAATACGTTATAACGTTATTCCATATAACGTAATACGTTATAACGTTGTACCATATAACGCATTACGTTATAACGTTATACCATATAACGTTATGCTATATAACGTAATACGTTATAACGTCATACTATATAACGTTATGTTATATAACGTAATACTTTATAACGTTATTCTATATAACGTATTACGCTCTAACGTAATACCATATAACGTTATGATATATAACGTAATACGTTATAACGTTATTCCATATAACGTATTACGTCATGACGTTATTCCATATAACGTATTACGTTATAACGTTATACCATATAACGTTATGATATATGACGTAATACGTTATAACGTTATACTATATAACGTAATACGTTATAACGTTATACCATATAACGTTATGTTATATAACGTAACACGTTATAACGTTATTCCATATAACGTAATACGTTATAACGTTATACCATATAACGTTATGTTATATAACGTAATACGTTATATCGTTATACTATATAACGTAATACGTTAAAACGTTATTCCATATAACGTAATACGTTATAACGTTATACCATATAACGTTATGTTATATAACGTAATACGTTATAACGTTATTAAATATAACGTTATGTTATATAACGTTATTAAATATAACGTTATGTTATATAACGTAATACGTTATAACGTTATACTATATAACTTAATACGTTATAACGCTATACCATATAACGTTATGTTATATAACGCAATACGTTATAACGTTATACCATATAACGTTATGTTATATAACGTAATACGTTATAACGTTATTCCATATAACGTAATACGTTATAACGTTGTACCATATAACGCATTACGTTATAACGTTATACCATATAACGTTATGCTATATAACGTAATACGTTATAACGTCATACTATATAACGTTATGTTATATAACGTAATACTTTATAACGTTATTCTATATAACGTATTACGTTCTAACGTAATACCATATAACGTTATGATATATAACGTAATACGTTATAACGTTATTCCATATAACGTATTACGTTATAACGTTATTCCATATAACGTATTACGTTATAACGTTATACCATATAACGTTATGATATATAACGTAATACGTTATAACGTTATTCCATATAACGTAATACGTTATAATGTTATACCATATAACGTTATGTTATATAACGTAATACTTTATAACGTTATACTATATAACGTATTACGTTATAACGTAATACCATATAACGTTATGATATATAACGTAGTACGTTATAACGTATTACCATATAAAGTTATGATATATAACGGATTACGTTATAACGTTATACCATATAACGTAATGATATATAACATAATACGTTATAACGTTGTACCATATAACGTAATACGTTATAACGTTATATCATATAACGTTATGTTATATAACGTAATACGTTATAACGTTATACTATATAACGTAATACGTTATAACGTTATTCCATATAACGTAATACGTTATAACGTTATACTATATAACGTAATACGTTATAACGTTATACCATATAACGTTATGTTATATAACGTAATACGTTATAACGTTATTCCATATAACGTAATACGTTATAACGTTATTCCATATAACGTAATACGTTATAACGTTATTCCATATAACGTAATACGTCATAACGTTATACCATATAACGTTATGCTATATAACGTAATACGTTATAACGTCATACTATATAACGTAATACGTTATAACGTCATACTATATAACGTTATACTACATAACGTAATACGTTATAACGTTATTCCATATAACGTATTACGTTATAACGTTATACCGTATAACGTTATGTTATATAACGTCATACGTTATAACGTTATACTATATAACGTAATACGTTATAACGTTATTCCATATAACGTTATGTTATATAACGTAATACGTTATATCGTTAAACGATATAACTTAATACGTTATAACGCTATACCATATAACGTTATGTTATATAACGTAATACGTTATAGCGTTATACCATATAACGTTATGTTATATAACGTAATACGTTATAACGTTATTCCATATAACGTTATGTTTTATAACGTAATACGCTATAATGGTATTCCATATAACGTATTACGTTATAACGTTATACCATATAATGTTATGTTATATAACGTCATACGTTATAACGTTATACTATATAACGTAATACGTTATAACTTTGTACCATATAACGCATTACGTTATAACGTTATACCATATAACGTTATGCTATATAACGTAATACGTTATAACGTCATACTATATAAAGTTATGTTATATAACGTAATACGTTATAACGTTACTCCATATATCGTATTACGTTATAACGTTATTCCATATAACGTATTACGTTATAACGTTATTCCATATAACGTATTACGTTATAACGTTATACCATATAACGTTATGATATATAACGTAATACGTTATAACGTTATGATATATAACGTAATACGTTATAACGTTATACTATATAACGTAATACGTTATAACGTTATACCATATAACGTTATGTTATATAACGTAACTCGTTATAAAGTTATTCCATATAACGTAATACGTTATAAAGTTATACCATATAACGTTATGTTATATAACGTAATACGTTATAACGTTATACTATATAACGTAATACGTTATAACGTTATTCCATATAACGTAATACGTTATAACGTTATACCATATAACGTTATGTTATATAACGTAATACTTTATAACGTTATACTATATAACGTATTACGTTATAACGTAATACCATATAACGTTATGATATATAACGTAGTACGTTATAACGTATTATCATATAACGTTATGATATATAACGGATTACGTTATAACGTTATACCATATAACGTAATGATATATAACATAATACGTTATAACGTTGTACCATATAACGTAATACGTTATAACGTTATATCATATAACGTTATGTTATATAACGTAATACGTTATAACGTTATACTATATAACGTAATACGTTATAACGTTATTCCATATAACGTAATACGTTATAACGTTATACCATATAACGTTATGTTATATAACGTCATACGTTATAACGTTATTCCGTATAACGTAATACGTTATAACGTTATACCATATAACGTTATGCTATATAACGTAATACGTTATAACGTTATACTAAATAACGTAATACGTTATAACGTCATACTATATAACGTTATGTTATATAGCGTAATACTTTATAACGTTATTCTATATAACGTATTACGCTCTAACGTAATACCATATAACGTTATGATATATAACGTAATACGTTATAACGTTATTCCATATAACGTAATACGTTATAACGTTATACCATATAACGTTATGTTATATAACGTAATACGTTATAACGTTATTCCGTATAACGTAATACGTTATAACGTTATTCCATATAACGTAATACGTTATAACGTTATTCCATATAACGTAATACGTTATAACGTTATTCCATATAACGTAATACGTTATAACGTTATACCATATAACGTTATAACGTAATACGTTATAACGTTATACCATATAACGTTATGCTATATAACGTAATACGTTATAACGTTATACTAAATAACGTAATACGTTATAACGTTATTCCGTATAACGTAATACGTTATAACGTTGTACCATATAACGCATTACGTTATAACGTTATACCATATAACGTTATGCTATATAACGTAATACGTTATAACGTCATACTATATAACGTTATGTTATATAACGTAATACTTTATAACGTTATTCTATATAACGTATTACGCTCTAACGTAATACCATATAACGTTATGATATATAACGTAATACGTTATAACGTTATTCCATATAACGTATTACGTCATGACGTTATTCCATATAACGTATTACGTTATAACGTTATACCATATAACGTTATGATATATGACGTAATACGTTATAACGTTATACTATATAACGTAATACGTTATAACGTTATACCATATAACGTTATGTTATATAACGTAACACGTTATAACGTTATTCCATATAACGTAATACGTTATAACGTTATACCATATAACGTTATGTTATATAACGTAATACGTTATAACGTTATACTATATAACGTAATACGTTAAAACGTTATTCCATATAACGTAATACGTTATAACGTTATACCATATAACGTTATGTTATATAACGTAATACGTTATAACGTTATTAAATATAACGTTATGTTATATAACGTTATTAAATATAACGATATGTTATATAACGTAATACGTTATAACGTTATACTATATAACTTAATACGTTATAACGCTATACCATATAACGTTATGTTATATAACGCAATACGTTATAACGTTATACCATATAACGTTATGTTATATAACGTAATACGTTATAACGTTATTCCGTATAACGTAATACGTTATAACGTTATTCCATATAACGTAATACGTTATAACGTTATTCCATATAACGTAATACGTTATAACGTTATTCCATATAACGTAATACGTTATAACGTTATACCATATAACGTTATAACGTAATACGTTATAACGTTATACCATATAACGTTATGCTATATAACGTAATACGTTATAACGTTATACTAAATAACGTAATACGTTATAACGTTATTCCGTATAACGTAATACGTTATAACGTTATTCCATATAACGTATTACGTTATAACGTTATACCATATAACGTTATGTTTTATAACGTAATACGCTGTAATGATATTCCATATAACGTATTACGTTATAACGTTATATTATATAACGTCATACGTTATAACGTTATACTATATAACGTAATACGCTATAACGTTATTCCATATAACGTTATGTTATATAACGTAATACGTTATAACGTTATACTATATATCTTAATACGTTATAACGCTATACCATATAACGTTATGTTATATAACGTAATACGTTATATCGTTATACCATATAACGTTATGTTATATAACGTAATACGTTATAACGTTATTCCATATAACGTAATACGTTATAACGTTGTACCATATAACGCATTACGTTATAACGTTATACCATATAACGTTATGCTATATAACGTAATACGTTATAACGTCATACTATATAACGTTATGTTATATAACGTAATACTTTATAACGTTATTCTATATAACGTATTACGCTCTAACGTAATACCATATAACGTTATGATATATAACGTAATACGTTATAACGTTATTCCATATAACGTATTACGTCATGACGTTATTCCATATAACGTATTACGTTATAACGTTATACCATATAACGTTATGATATATGACGTAATACGTTATAACGTTATACTATATAACGTAATACGTTATAACGTTATACCATATAACGTTATGTTATATAACGTAACACGTTATAACGTTATTCCATATAACGTAATACGTTATAACGTTATACCATATAACGTTATGTTATATAACGTAATACGTTATAACGTTATACTATATAACGTAATACGTTAAAACGTTATTCCATATAACGTAATACGTTATAACGTTATACCATATAACGTTATGTTATATAACGTAATACGTTATAACGTTATTAAATATAACGTTATGTTATATAACGTTATTAAATATAACGTTATGTTATATAACGTAATACGTTATAACGTTATACTATATAACTTAATACGTTATAACGCTATACCATATAACGTTATGTTATATAACGCAATACGTTATAACGTTATACCATATAACGTTATGTTATATAACGTAATACGTTATAACGTTATTCCATATAACGTAATACGTTATAACGTTGTACCATATAACGCATTACGTTATAACGTTATACCATATAACGTTATGCTATATAACGTAATACGTTATAACGTCATACTATATAACGTTATGTTATATAACGTAATACTTTATAACGTTATTCTATATAACGTATTACGTTCTAACGTAATACCATATAACGTTATGATATATAACGTAATACGTTATAACGTTATTCCATATAACGTATAACGTTATAACGTTATTCCATATAACGTATTACGTTATAACGTTATACCATATAACGTTATGATATATAACGTAATACGTTATAACGTTATTCCATATAACGTAATACGTTATAATGTTATACCATATAACGTTATGTTATATAACGTAATACTTTATAACGTTATACTATATAACGTATTACGTTATAACGTAATACCATATAACGTTATGATATATAACGTAGTACGTTATAACGTATTACCATATAAAGTTATGATATATAACGGATTACGTTATAACGTTATACCATATAACGTAATGATATATAACATAATACGTTATAACGTTGTACCATATAACGTAATACGTTATAACGTTATATCATATAACGTTATGTTATATAACGTAATACGTTATAACGTTATACTATATAACGTAATACGTTATAACGTTATTCCATATAACGTAATACGTTATAACGTTATACTATATAACGTAATACGTTATAACGTTATACCATATAACGTTATGTTATATAACGTAATACGTTATAACGTTATTCCATATAACGTAATACGTTATAACGTTATTCCATATAACGTAATACGTTATAACGTTATTCCATATAACGTAATACGTCATAACGTTATACCATATAACGTTATGCTATATAACGTAATACGTTATAACGTCATACTATATAACGTAATACGTTATAACGTCATACTATATAACGTTATACTACATAACGTAATACGTTATAACGTTATTCCATATAACGTATTACGTTATAACGTTATACCGTATAACGTTATGTTATATAACGTCATACGTTATAACGTTATACTATATAACGTAATACGTTATAACGTTATTCCATATAACGTTATGTTATATAACGTAATACGTTATATCGTTATACGATATAACATAATACGTTATAACGCTATACCATATAACGTTATGTTATATAACGTAATACGTTATAGCGTTATACCATATAACGTTATGTTATATAACGTAATACGTTATAACGTTATTCCATATAACGTTATGTTTTATAACGTAATACGCTATAATGGTATTCCATATAACGTATTACGTTATAACGTTATACCATGTAATGTTATGTTATATAACGTCATACGTTATAACGTTATACTATATAACGTAATACGTTATAACTTTGTACCATATAACGCATTACGTTATAACGTTATACCATATAACGTTATGCTATATAACGTAATACGTTATAACGTCATACTATATAAAGTTATGTTATATAACGTAATACGTTATAACGTTACTCCATATATCGTATTACGTTATAACGTTATTCCATATAACGTATTACGTTATAACGTTATTCCATATAACGTATTACGTTATAACGTTATACCATATAACGTTATGATATATAACGTAATACGTTATAACGTTATGATATATAACGTAATACGTTATAACGTTATACTATATAACGTAATACGTTATAACGTTATACCATATAACGTTATGTTATATAACGTAACTCGTTATAAAGTTATTCCATATAACGTAATACGTTATAAAGTTATACCATATAACGTTATGTTATATAACGTAATACGTTATAACGTTATACTATATAACGTAATACGTTATAACGTTATTCCATATAACGTAATACGTTATAACGTTATACCATATAACGTTATGTTATATAACGTAATACTTTATAACGTTATACTATATAACGTATTACGTTATAACGTAATACCATATAACGTTATGATATATAACGTAGTACGTTATAACGTATTACCATATAACGTTATGATATATAACGGATTACGTTATAACGTTATACCATATAACGTAATGATATATAACATAATACGTTATAACGTTGTACCATATAACGTAATACGTTATAACGTTATATCATATAACGTTATGTTATATAACGTAATACGTTATAACGTTATACTATATAACGTAATACGTTATAACGTTATTCCATATAACGTAATACGTTATAACGTTATACCATATAACGTTATGTTATATAACGTCATACGTTATAACGTTATTCCGTATAACGTAATACGTTATAACGTTATTCCATATAACGTAATACGTTATAACGTTATTCCATATAACGTAATACGTTATAACGTTATTCCATATAACGTAATACGTTATAACGTTATACCATATAACGTTATGCTATATAACGTAATACGTTATAACGTTATACTAAATAACGTAATACGTTATAACGTTATTCCGTATAACGTAATACGTTATAACGTTATTCCATATAACGTATTACTTTATAACGTTATACCATATAACGTTATGTTTTATAACGTAATACGCTGTAATGATATTCCATATAACGTATTACGTTATAACGTTATATTATATAACGTCATACGTTATAACGTTATACTATATAACGTAATACGCTATAACGTTATTCCATATAACGTTATGTTATATAACGTAATACGTTATAACGTTATACTATATAACTTAATACGTTATAACGCTATACCATATAACGTTATGTTATATAACGTAATACGTTATAACGTTATACCATATAACGTTATGTTATATAACGTAATACGTTATAACGTTATTCCATATAACGTAATACGTTATAACGTTGTACCATATAACGCATTACGTTATAACGTTATACCATATAACGTTATGCTACATAACGTAATACGTTATAACGTCATACTATATAACGTTATGTTATATAGCGTAATACTTTATAACGTTATTCTATATAACGTATTACGCTCTAACGTAATACCATATAACGTTATGATATATAACGTAATACGTTATAACGTTATTCCATATAACGTATTACGTCATGACGTTATTCCATATAACGTATTACGTTATAACGTTATACCATATAACGTTATGATATATGACGTAATACGTTATAACGTTATACTATATAACGTAATACGTTATAACGTTATACCATATAACGTTATGTTATATAACGTAACACGTTATAACGTTATTCCATATAACGTAATACGTTATAACGTTATACCATATAACGTTATGTTATGTAACGTAATACGTTATAACGTTATACTATATAACGTAATACGTTAAAACGTTATTCCATATAACGTAATACGTTATAACGTTATACCATATAACGTTATGTTATATAACGTAATACGTTATAACGTTATTAAATATAACGTTAGGTTATATAACGTTATTAAATATAACGTTATGTTATATAACGTAATACGTTATAACGTTATACTATATAACTTAATACGTTATAACGCTATACCATATAACGTTATGTTATATAACGCAATACGTTATAACGTTATACCATATAACGTTATGTTATATAACGTAATACGTTATAACGTTATTCCATATAACGTAATACGTTATAACGTTGTACCATATAACGCATTACGTTATAACGTTATACTACATAACGTTATGTTATATAACGTAATACTTTATAACGTCATACTACATAACGTTATGTTATATAACGTAACACGTTATGACGTTATTCCATATAACGTAATACGTTCTAACGTTATACCATTATAACGTTATGTTATATAACGTATTACGTTATAACGCAATACCATATAACGTTATGATATATAACGTAATACGTTATAACGTTATACTATATAACGTAATACGATATAACGTTATACCATGTAACGTTATGTTATATAACGTAATACGTTATAACGTCATACAGTATAACGTTATGTTATATGACGTAATACTTTATAACGTTATACTATATAACGTAATACGCTATAACGTTATTCCATATAACGTAATACGTTATAACGTTATTCCATAGAACGTATTACGTTATAACGTTATCCCATACAACGTTATGTTATATAACGAAATACGTTATAACGTGATACTATATAACGTTATGATATATAACGTAATACGTTATAACGTTATGATATATAACGTAATACGTTATAACGTTATACTATATAACGTATTTCGTGATAACGTTACACCATATAACGTTATGATATATAACGTAATACGTTATAACGTTATACTATATAACGTATTACGTTATAACGTAATACCATATAACGTTATGATATATAACGTAGTACGTAATAACGTTATACTATATAACGTAATACGTTATAACGTTATACCATATAACGTTATGTTATATAACGTAGTACGTTATAACGTTATACTATATAACGTAATACGCTATAACGTTATTCCATATAACGTAATACGTTATAACGTTATTCCATAGAACGTATTACGTTATAACGTTATCCCATACAACGTTATGTTATATAACGAAATACGTTATAACGTGATACTATATAACGTTATGATATATAACGTAATACGTTATAACGTTATGATATATAACGTAATACGTTATAACGTTATACTATATAACGTATTACGTGATAACGTTACACCATATAACGTTATGATATATAACGTAATACGTTATAACGTTATACTATATAACGTAATACGTTATAACGTTATACCATATAACGTTATGTTATATAACGTAATACGTTATAACGTCATACAGTATAACGTTATGTTATATAACGTAATACTTTATAACGTTATACTATATAACGTATTACGTTATAACGTAATACCATATACCGTTATGATATATAACGTAGTACGTTATAACGTTATACCATATATCGTTATGTTATATAACGTAATACGTTATAACGTTATACTATATAACGTAATACGTTATAACGTTATTCCATATAACGTAATAAGTTATAACGTTATACCATATAACGTTATGTTATATAACGTAATACGTTATAACGTCATACTACATAACGTTATGTTATATAACGTAATACTTTATAACGTTATACTATATAACGTATTACGTTATAACGCAATACCATATAACGTTATGATATATAACGTAATACGTTATAACGTTATACTATATAACGTAATACGTTATAACGTTATACCATGTAACGTTATGTTATATAACGTAATAGGTTATAACGTCATACAGTATAACGTTATGTTATATGACGTAATACTTTATAACGTTATACTATATAACGTATTACGTTATAACGTAATACCATATAACGTTATGATATATAACGTAGTACGTTATAACGTTATACTATATAACGTAATACGTTATAAGGTTATACCATATAACGTTATGTTATATAACGTAATACGTTATAACGTTATACTATATAACGTAATACGTTATAACGTTATACCATATAACGTTATGTTATATAACGGAATACGTTATAACGTCATACAGTATAACGTTATGTTATATAACGTAATACTTTATAACGTTATATTATATAACGTATTACGTTATAACGTAATACCATATAACGTTATGATATATAACGTAGTACGTTATAACGTTATACTATATAACGTAATACGCTATAACGTTATTCCATATAACGTAATACGTTATAACGTTATTCCATAGAACGTATTACGTTATAACGTTATCCCATACAACGTTATGTTATATAACGAAATACGTTATAACGTGATACTATATAACGTTATGATATATAAGGTAATACGTTATAACGTTATGATATATAACGTAATACGTTATAACGTTATACTATATAACGTATTACGTGATAACGTTACACCATATAACGTTATGATATATAATGTAATACGTTATAACGTTATACCATATAACGTTATGTTATATAACGTAATACGTTATAACGTCATACAGTATAACGTTATGTTATATAACGTAGTACTTTATAACGTTATACTATATAACGTATTACGTTATAACGTAATACCATATAACGTTATGATATATAACGTAGTACGTTATAACGTTATACTATATAACGTAATACGTTATAACGGTATACCATATAACGTTATGTTATATAACGTAGTACGTTATAACGTTATACTATATAACGTAATACGCTATAACGTTATTCCATATAACGTAATACGTTATAACGTTATTCCATAGAACGTATTACGTTATAACGTTATCCCATACCACTTGATGTTATATAACGAAATACGTTATAACGTGATACTATATAACGTTATGATATATAACGTAATACGTTATAACGTTATGATATATAACGTAATACGTTATAACGTTATACTATATAACGTAATACGTTATAACGTTATTCCATATAACGTAATACGTTATAACGTTATACCATATAACGTTATGTTATATAACGTAATACTTTATAACGTTATACTATATAACGTATTACGTTATAACGTAATACCATATAACGTTATGATATATAACGTAGTACGTTATAACGTTATACTATATAACGTAATACGCTATAACGTTATTCCATATAACGTAATACGTTATAACGTTATTCCATAGAACGTATTACGTTATAACGTTATCCCATACAACGTTATGTTATATAACGAAATACGTTATAACGTCATACAGTATAACGTTATGTTATATAACGTAGTACTTTATAACGTTATACTATATAACGTATTACGTTATAACGTAATACCATATAACGTTATGATATATAACGAAGTACGTTATAACGTTATACTATATAACGTAATACGTTATAACGGTATACCATATAACGTTATGTTATATAACGTAGTACCTTATAACGTTATACTATATAACGTAATACGCTATAACGTTATTCCATATAACGTAATACGTTATAACGTTATTCCATAGAACGTATTACGTTATAACGTTATCCCATACCACGTGATGTTATATAACGAAATACGTTATAACGTGATACTATATAACGTTATGATATATAACGTAATACGTTATAACGTTATGGTATACAACGTAATACGTTATAACGTTATACTATATAACGTATTACGTGATAACGTTACACCATATAACGTTATGATATATAACGTAATACGTTATAACGTTATACTATATAACGTATTACGTTATAACGTAATACCATATAACGTTATGATATATAACGTAGTACGTTATAACGTTATACCATATATCGTTATGTTATATAACGTAATACGTTATAACGTTATACTATATAACGTAATACGTT
The DNA here is from genome assembly GCA_930367275.1 of Bombus pratorum. Classification (NCBI taxonomy): domain Eukaryota; kingdom Metazoa; phylum Arthropoda; class Insecta; order Hymenoptera; family Apidae; genus Bombus; species Bombus pratorum. The sequence goes on along the minus strand of OV883983.1, from coordinate 5,812,263 downwards.
ATAACGTTATACTATATAACGTAATACGTTATAACGTTATTCCATATAACGTAATAAGTTATAACGTTATACCATATAACGTTATGTTATATAACGTAATACGTTATAACGTCATACAGTATAACGTTATGTTATATAACGTAATACGTTATAACGTTATACTATATAACGTAATACGTTATAACGTTATTCCATATAACGTAATACGTTATAACGTTATACTATATAACGTAATACGTTATAACGTTATTCCATATAACGTAATAAGTTATAACGTTATACCATATAACGTTATGTTATATAACGTATTACGTTATAACGTAATACCATATAACGTTATGATATATAACGTAGTACGTTATAACGTTATACTATATAACGTAATACGTTATAACGGTATACCATATATCGTTATGTTATATAACGTAATACGTTATAACGTTATACTATATAACGTAATACGTTATAACGTTATACTATATAACGTAATACGTTATAACGTTATTCCATATAACGTAATAAGTTATAACGTTATACCATATAACGTTATGTTATATAACGTAATACGTTATAACGTCATACAGTATAACGTTATGTTATATAACGTAATACGTTATAACGTTATACTATATAACGTAATACGTTATAACGTTATTCCATATAACGTAATACGTTATAACGTTATACCATATAACGTTATGTTATATAACGTAATACGTTATAACGTTATACAATATAACGTAATACGTTATAACGTTATTCCATATAACGTATTACGTTATAACGTTATACCATATAACGTTATGTTATATAACGTAATACGTTATAACGTCATACTACATAACGTTATGTTATATAACGAACACGTTATGACGTTATTCCATATAACGTAATACGTTATAACGTTATGCCATATAACGTTATGTTATATAACGTAATACGTTATAACGTTATACCATATAACGTTATGTTATATAACGTAATACTTTATAACCTTATACCATATAACGTATTACGTTCTAACGTTATACCATATAACGTTATGTTATATAACGTAATACGTTATAACGTTATACCATGTAACGTATTACGTTGTAACGTTATACCATATAACGTTATATTATATAACGTAATACGTTATAACGTTATTCCATATAACGTAATACGTTATAACGTTATACTACATAACGTTATGTTATATAACGTAATACTTTATAACATCACACTACATAACGTTATGTTATATAACGTAACACGTTATGACGTTATTCCATATAACGTAATACGTTATAACGTTATGCCATATAACGTTATGTTATATAATGTAATACGTTATAACGTTATGCCATATAACGTTATGTTATATAACGTAACACGTTATGACGTTATTCCATATAACGTAATACGTTATAACGTTATGCCAATATAACGTTATGTTATATAACGTAATACGTTATAACGTTATACCATATAACGTTATGTTATATAACGTAATACGTTATAACGTTATACTATATAACGTAATACGTTATGACGTTATACCATGTAACGTTATGTTATATAACGTAATACGTTATAACGTCATACAGTATAACGTTATGTTATATGACGTAATACTTTATAACGTTATACTATATAACGTATTACGTTATAACGTAATACCATATAACGTTATGATATATAACGTAGTATGTTATAACGTTATACTATATAACGTAATACGTTATAACGTTATACCATATAACGTTATGTTATATAACGTAATACGTTATAACGTTATACTATATAACGTAATACGTTATAACGTTATACCATATAACGTTATGTTATATAACGGAATACGTTATAACGTCATACAGTATAACGTTATGTTATATAACGTAATACTTTATAACGTTATATTATATAACGTATTACGTTATAACGTAATACCATATAACGTTATGATATATAACGTAGTACGTTATAACGTTATACTATATAACGTAATACGCTATAACGTTATTCCATATAACGTAATACGTTATAACGTTATTCCATAGAACGTATTACGTTATAACGTTATCCCATACAACGTTATGTTATATAACGAAATACGTTATAACGTGATACTATATAACGTTACGATATATAAGGTAATACGTTATAACGTTATGATATATAACGTAATACGTTATAACGTTATACTATAAAACGTATTACGTGATAACGTTACACCATATAACGTTATGATATATAATGTAATACGTTATAACGTTATACCATATAACGTTATGTTATATAACGTAATACGTTATAACGTCATACAGTATAACGTTATGTTATATAACGTAGTACTTTATAACGTTATACTATATAACGTATTACGTTATAACGTAATACCATATAACGTTATGATATATAACGTAGTACGTTATAACGTTATACTATATAACGTAAAACGTTATAACGGTATACCATATAACGTTATGTTATATAACGTAGTACGTTATAACGTTATACTATATAACGTAATACGCTATAACGTTATTCCATATAACGTAATACGTTATAACGTTATTCCATAGAACGTATTACGTTATAACGTTATCCCATACCACGTGATGTTATATAACGAAATACGTTATAACGTGATACTATATAACGTTATGATATATAACGTAATACGTTATAACGTTATGATATATAACGTAATACGTTATAACGTTATACTATATAACGTATTACGTGATAACGTTACACCATATAACGTTATGATATACAACGTAGTACCATATAACGTTATGATATATAACGTAGTACGTTATAACGTTATACCATATATCGTTATGTTATATAACGTAATACGTTATAACGTTATACTATATAACGTAATACGTTATAACGTTATACTATATAACGTAATACGTTATAACGTTATACTATATAACGTAATACGTTATAACGTTATTCCATATAACGTAATAAGTTATAACGTTATACCATATAACGTTATGTTATATAACGTAATACGTTATAACGTTATACTATATAACGTAATACGTTATAACGTTATACCATATAACGTTATGTTATATAACGGAATACGTTATAACGTCATACAGTATAACGTTATGTTATATAACGTAATACTTTATAACGTTATATTATATAACGTATTACGTTATAACGTAATACCATATAACGTTATGATATATAACGTAGTACGTTATAACGTTATACTATATAACGTAATACGCTATAACGTTATTCCATATAACGTAATACGTTATAATGTTATTCCATAGAACGTATTACTTTATAACGTTATCCCATACAACGTTATGTTATATAACGAAATACGTTATAACGTGATACTATATAACGTTATGATATATAAGGTAATACGTTATAACGTTATGTTATATAACGTAATACGTTATAACGTTATACTATATAACGTATTACGTGATAACGTTACACCATATAACGTTATGATATATAACGTAATACGTTATAACGTTATACCATATAACGTTATGTTATATAACGTAATACGTTATAACGTTATTCCATAGAACGTATTACGTTATAACGTTATCCCATACCACGTGATGTTATATAACGAAATACGTTATAACGTGATACTATATAACGTTATGATATATAACGTAATACGTTATAACGTTATGATATATAACGTAATACGTTATAACGTTATACTATATAACGTATTACGTGATAACGTTACACCATATAACGTTATGATATATAACGTAATACGTTATAACGTTATACTATATAACGTATTACGTTATAACGTAATACCATATAACGTTATGATATATAACGTAGTACGTTATAACGTTATACCATATATCGTTATGTTATATAACGTAATACGCTATAACGTTATACTATATAACGTAATACGTTATAACGTTATACTATATAACGTAATACGTTATAACGTTATTCCATATAACGTAATAAGTTATAACGTTATACCATATAACGTTATGTTATATAACGTAATACGTTATAACGTCATACAGTATAACGTTATGATATATAACGTAATACGTTATAACGTTGTACCATATAACGTAATACGTTATAACGTTATACCATATAACGTTATGTTATATAACGTAGTACGTTATAACGTTATACTATATAACGTAATACGCTATAACGTTATTCCATATAACGTAATACGTTATAACGTTATTCCATAGAACGTATTACGTTATAACGTTATCCCATACCACGTGATGTTATATAACGAAATACGTTATAACGTGATACTATATAACGTTATGATATATAACGTAATACGTTATAACGTTATGATATATAACGTAATACGTTATAACGTTATACTATATAACGTATTACGTGATAACGTTACACCATATAACGTTATGATATACAACGTAGTACCATATAACGTTATGATATATAACGTAGTACGTTATAACGTTATACCATATATCGTTATGTTATATAACGTAATACGTTATAACGTTATACTATATAACGTAATACGTTATAACGTTATACTATATAACGTAATACGTTATAACGTTATACTATATAACGTAATACGTTATAACGTTATTCCATATAACGTAATAAGTTATAACGTTATACCATATAACGTTATGTTATATAACGTAATACGTTATAACGTTATACTATATAACGTAATACGTTATAACGTTATACCATATAACGTTATGTTATATAACGGAATACGTTATAACGTCATACAGTATAACGTTATGTTATATAACGTAATACTTTATAACGTTATATTATATAACGTATTACGTTATAACGTAATACCATATAACGTTATGATATATAACGTAGTACGTTATAACGTTATACTATATAACGTAATACGCTATAACGTTATTCCATATAACGTAATACGTTATAATGTTATTCCATAGAACGTATTACTTTATAACGTTATCCCATACAACGTTATGTTATATAACGAAATACGTTATAACGTGATACTATATAACGTTATGATATATAAGGTAATACGTTATAACGTTATGTTATATAACGTAATACGTTATAACGTTATACTATATAACGTATTACGTGATAACGTTACACCATATAACGTTATGATATATAACGTAATACGTTATAACGTTATACCATATAACGTTATGTTATATAACGTAATACGTTATAACGTTATTCCATAGAACGTATTACGTTATAACGTTATCCCATACCACGTGATGTTATATAACGAAATACGTTATAACGTGATACTATATAACGTTATGATATATAACGTAATACGTTATAACGTTATGATATATAACGTAATACGTTATAACGTTATACTATATAACGTATTACGTGATAACGTTACACCATATAACGTTATGATATATAACGTAATACGTTATAACGTTATACTATATAACGTATTACGTTATAACGTAATACCATATAACGTTATGATATATAACGTAGTACGTTATAACGTTATACCATATATCGTTATGTTATATAACGTAATACGCTATAACGTTATACTATATAACGTAATACGTTATAACGTTATACTATATAACGTAATACGTTATAACGTTATTCCATATAACGTAATAAGTTATAACGTTATACCATATAACGTTATGTTATATAACGTAATACGTTATAACGTCATACAGTATAACGTTATGATATATAACGTAATACGTTATAACGTTGTACCATATAACGTAATACGTTATAACGTTATACCATATAACGTTATGTTATATAACGTAATACGTTATAACGTTATACTATATAACGTAATACGTTATAACGTTATTCCATATAACGTAATACGTTATAACGTTATACCATATAACGTTATGTTATATAACGTAATACTTTATAACGTTATACTATATAACGTATTACGTTATAACGTAATACCATATAACGTTATGATATATAACGTAGTACGTTATAACGTATTACCATATAACGTTATGATATATAACGGATTACGTTATAACGTTATACCATATAACGTAATGATATATAACATAATACGTTATAACGTTGTACCATATAACGTAATACGTTATAACGTTATATCATATAACGTTATGTTATATAACGTAATACGTTATAACGTTATACTATATAACGTAATACGTTATAACGTTATTCCATTTAACGTAATACGTTATAACGTTATACCATATAACTTTATGTTATATAACGTCATACGTTATAACGTTATTCCGTATAACGTAATACGTTATAACGTTATTCCATATAACGTAATACGTTATAACGTTATTCCATATAACGTAATACGTTATAACGTTATTCCATATAACGTAATACGTTATAACGTTATACCATATAACGTTATGCTATATAACGTAATACGTTATAACGTTATACTAAATAACGTAATACGTTATAACGTTATTCCGTATAACGTAATACGTTATAACGTTATTCCATATAACGTATTACGTTATAACGTTATACCATATAACGTTATGTTTTATAACGTAATACGCTGTAATGATATTCCATATAACGTATTACGTTATAACGTTATATTATATAACGTCATACGTTATAACGTTATACTATATAACGTAATACGCTATAACGTTATTCCATATAACGTTATGTTATATAACGTAATACGTTATAACGTTATACTATATAACTTAATACGTTATAACGCTATACCATATAACGTTATGTTATATAACGTAATACGTTATAACGTTATACCATATAACGTTATGTTATATAACGTAATACGTTATAACGTTATTCCATATAACGTAATACGTTATAACGTTGTACCATATAACGCATTACGTTATAACGTTATACCATATAACGTTATGCTACATAACGTAATACGTTATAACGTCATACTATATAACGTTATGTTATATAGCGTAATACTTTATAACGTTATTCTATATAACGTATTACGCTCTAACGTAATACCATATAACGTTATGATATATAACGTAATACGTTATAACGTTATTCCATATAACGTATTACGTCATGACGTTATTCCATATAACGTATTACGTTATAACGTTATACCATATAACGTTATGATATATGACGTAATACGTTATAACGTTATACTATATAACGTAATACGTTATAACGTTATACCATATAACGTTATGTTATATAACGTAACACGTTATAACGTTATTCCATATAACGTAATACGTTATAACGTTATACCATATAACGTTATGTTATATAACGTAATACGTTATAACGTTATACTATATAACGTAATACGTTAAAACGTTATTCCATATAACGTGATACGTTATAACGTTATACCATATAACGTTATGTTATATAACGTAATACGTTATAACGTTATTAAATATAACGTTATGTTATATAACGTTATTAAATATAACGTTATGTTATATAACGTAATACGTTATAACGTTATACTATATAACTTAATACGTTATAACGCTATACCATATAACGTTATGTTATATAACGCAATACGTTATAACGTTATACCATATAACGTTATGTTATATAACGTAATACGTTATAACGTTATTCCATATAACGTAATACGTTATAACGTTGTACCATATAACGCATTACGTTATAACGTTATACTACATAACGTTATGTTATATAACGTAATACTTTATAACGTCATACTACATAACGTTATGTTATATAACGTAACACGTTATGACGTTATTCCATATAACGTAATACGTTCTAACGTTATACCATTATAACGTTATGTTATATAACGTATTACGTTATAACGCAATACCATATAACGTTATGATATATAACGTAATACGTTATAACGTTATACTATATAACGTAATACGATATAACGTTATACCATGTAACGTTATGTTATATAACGTAATACGTTATAACGTCATACAGTATAACGTTATGTTATATGACGTAATACTTTATAACGTTATACTATATAACGTAATACGCTATAACGTTATTCCATATAACGTAATACGTTATAACGTTATTCCATAGAACGTATTACGTTATAACGTTATCCCATACAACGTTATGTTATATAACGAAATACGTTATAACGTGATACTATATAACGTTATGATATATAACGTAATACGTTATAACGTTATGATATATAACGTAATACGTTATAACGTTATACTATATAACGTATTTCGTGATAACGTTACACCATATAACGTTATGATATATAACGTAATACGTTATAACGTTATACTATATAACGTATTACGTTATAACGTAATACCATATAACGTTATGATATATAACGTAGTACGTTATAACGTTATACTATATAACGTAATACGTTATAACGTTATACCATATAACGTTATGTTATATAACGTAGTACGTTATAACGTTATACTATATAACGTAATACGCTATAACGTTATTCCATATAACGTAATACGTTATAACGTTATTCCATAGAACGTATTACGTTATAACGTTATCCCATACAACGTTATGTTATATAACGAAATACGTTATAACGTGATACTATATAACGTTATGATATATAACGTAATACGTTATAACGTTATGATATATAGCGTAATACGTTATAACGTTATACTATATAACGTATTACGTGATAACGTTACACCATATAACGTTATGATATATAACGTAATACGTTATAACGTTATACTATATAACGTAATACGTTATAACGTTATACCATATAACGTTATGTTATATAACGTAATACGTTATAACGTCATACAGTATAACGTTATGTTATATAACGTAATACTTTATAACGTTATACTATATAACGTATTACGTTATAACGTAATACCATATACCGTTATGATATATAACGTAGTACGTTATAACGTTATACCATATATCGTTATGTTATATAACGTAATACGTTATAACGTTATACTATATAACGTAATACGTTATAACGTTATTCCATATAACGTAATAAGTTATAACGTTATACCATATAACGTTATGTTATATAACGTAATACGTTATAACGTCATACTACATAACGTTATGTTATATAACGTAATACTTTATAACGTTATACTATATAACGTATTACGTTATAACGCAATACCATATAACGTTATGATATATAACGTAATACGTTATAACGTTATACTATATAACGTAATACGTTATAACGTTATACCATGTAACGTTATGTTATATAACGTAATAGGTTATAACGTCATACAGTATAACGTTATGTTATATGACGTAATACTTTATAACGTTATACTATATAACGTATTACGTTATAACGTAATACCATATAACGTTATGATATATAACGTAGTACGTTATAACGTTATACTATATAACGTAATACGTTATAACGTTATACCATATAACGTTATGTTATATAACGTAATACGTTATAACGTTATACTATATAACGTAATACGTTATAACGTTATACCATATAACGTTATGTTATATAATGGAATACGTTATAACGTCATACAGTATAACGTTATGTTATATAACGTAATACTTTATAACGTTATATTATATAACGTATTACGTTATAACGTAATACCATATAACGTTATGATATATAACGTAGTACGTTATAACGTTATACTATATAACGTAATACGCTATAACGTTATTCCATATAACGTAATACGTTATAACGTTATTCCATAGAACGTATTACGTTATAACGTTATCCCATACAACGTTATGTTATATAACGAAATACGTTATAACGTGATACTATATAACGTTATGATATATAAGGTAATACGTTATAACGTTATGATATATAACGTAATACGTTATAACGTTATACTATATAACGTATTACGTGATAACGTTACACCATATAACGTTATGATATATAATGTAATACGTTATAACGTTATACCATATAACGTTATGTTATATAACGTAATACGTTATAACGTCATACAGTATAACGTTATGTTATATAACGTAGTACTTTATAACGTTATACTATATAACGTATTACGTTATAACGTAATACCATATAACGTTATGATATATAACGTAGTACGTTATAACGTTATACTATATAACGTAATACGTTATAACGGTATACCATATAACGTTATGTTATATAACGTAGTACGTTATAACGTTATACTATATAACGTAATACGCTATAACGTTATTCCATATAACGTAATACGTTATAACGTTATTCCATAGAACGTATTACGTTATAACGTTTTCCCATACCACTTGATGTTATATAACGAAATACGTTATAACGTGATACTATATAACGTTATGATATATAACGTAATACGTTATAACGTTATGATATATAACGTAATACGTTATAACGTTATACTATATAACGTAATACGTTATAACGTTATTCCATATAACGTAATACGTTATAACGTTATACCACATAACGTTATGTTATATAACGTAATACTTTATAACGTTATACTATATAACGTATTACGTTATAACGTAATACCATATAACGTTATGATATATAACGTAGTACGTTATAACGTTATACTATATAAGGTAATACGCTATAACGTTATTCCATATAACGTAATACGTTATAACGTTATTCCATAGAACGTATTACGTTATAACGTTATCCCATACAACGTTATGTTATATAACGAAATACGTTATAACGTGATACTATATAACGTTATGATATATAACGTAATACGTTATAACGTTATGGTATATAACGTAATACGTTATAACGTTATACTATATAACGTATTACGTGATAACGTTACACCATATAACGTTATGATATATAACGTAATACGTTATAACGTTATACTATATAACGTATTACGTTATAACGTAATACCATATAACGTTATGATATATAACGTAGTACGTTATAACGTTATACCATATATCGTTATGTTATATAACGTAATACGTTATAACGTTATACTATATAACGTAATACGTTATAACGTTATACTATATAACGTAATACGTTATAACGTTATTCCATATAACGTAATAAGTTATAACGTTATACCATATAACGTTATGTTATATAACGTAATACGTTATAACGTCATACAGTATAACGTTATGTTATATAACGTAACACTTTATAACGTTATACTATATAACGTATTACGTTATAACGTAATACCATATAACGTTATGATATATAACGTAGTACGTTATAACGTAATACCATATAACGTTATGATATATAACGTAATACGTTATAACGTTGTACCATATAACGTAATACGTTATAACGTTATACCATATAACGTTATGTTATATAACGTAATACGTTATAACGTTATACTATATAACGTAATACGTTATAACGTTATTCCATATAACGTAATACGTTATAACGTTATACCATATAACGTTATGTTATATAACGTAATACGTTATAACGTTATACAATTTAACGTAATACGTTATAACGTTATTCCATATAACGTATTACGTTATAACGTTATACCATATAACGTTATGTTATATAACGTAATACGTTATAACGTCATACTACATAACGTTATGTTATATAACGTAACACGTTATGACGTTATTCCATATAACGTAATACGTTATAACGTTATGCCATATAACGTTATGTTATATAACGTAATACGTTATAACGTTATACCATATAACGTTATGTTATATAACGTAATACGTTATAACCTTATACCATATAACGTATTACGTTCTAACGTTATACCATATAACGTTATGTTATATAACGTAATACGTTATAACGTTATACCATATAACGTATTACGATCTAACGTTATACCATTATAACGTTATGTTATATAACGTATTACGTTATAACGCAATACCATATAACGTTATGATATATAACGTAATACGTTATAACGTTATACTATATAACGTAATACGTTATGACGTTATACCATGTAACGTTATGTTATATAACGTAATACGTTATAACGTCATACAGTATAACGTTATGTTATATGACGTCATACTTTATAACGTTATACTATATAACGTATTACGTTATAACGTAATACCATATAACGTTATGATATATAACGTAGTATGTTATAACGTTATACTATATAACGTAATACGTTATAACGTTATACCATATAACGTTATGTTATATAACGTAATACGTTATAACGTTATACTATATAACGTAATACGTTATAACGTTATACCATATAACGTTATGTTATATAACGGAATACGTTATAACGTCATACAGTATAACGTTATGTTATATAACGTAATACTTTATAACGTTATATTATATAACGTATTACGTTATAACGTAATACCATATAACGTTATGATATATAACGTAGTACGTTATAACGTTATACTATATAACGTAATACGCTATAACGTTATTCCATATAACGTAATACGTTATAACGTTATTCCATAGAACGTATTACGTTATAACGTTATCCCATACAACGTTATGTTATATAACGAAATACGTTATAACGTGATACTATATAACGTTATGATATATAAGGTAATACGTTATAACGTTATGATATATAACGTAATACGTTATAACGTTATACTATATAACGTATTACGTGATAACGTTACACCATATAACGTTATGATATATAATGTAATACGTTATAACGTTATACCATATAACGTTATGTTATATAACGTAATACGTTATAACGTCATACAGTATAACGTTATGTTATATAACGTAGTACTTTATAACGTTATACTATATAACGTATTACGTTATAACGTAATACCATATAACGTTATGATATATAACGTAGTACGTTATAACGTTATACTATATAACGTAAAACGTTATAACGGTATACCATATAACGTTATGTTATATAACGTAGTACGTTATAACGTTATACTATATAACGTAATACGCTATAACGTTATTCCATATAACGTAATACGTTATAACGTTATTCCATAGAACGTATTACGTTATAACGTTATCCCATACCACGTGATGTTATATAACGAAATACGTTATAACGTGATACTATATAACGTTATGATATATAACGTAATACGTTATAACGTTATGATATATAACGTAATACGTTATAACGTTATACTATATAACGTATTACGTGATAACGTTACACCATATAACGTTATGATATATAACGTAGTACCATATAACGTTATGATATATAACGTAGTACGTTATAACGTTATACCATATATCGTTATGTTATATAACGTAATACGTTATAACGTTATACTATATAACGTAATACGTTATAACGTTATACTATATAACGTAATACGTTATAACGTTATTCCATATAACGTAATAAGTTATAACGTTATACCATATAACGTTATGTTATATAACGTAATACGTTATAACGTTATACTATATAACGTAATACGTTATAACGTTATACCATATAACGTTATGTTATATAACGGAATACGTTATAACGTCATACAGTATAACGTTATGTTATATAACGTAATACTTTATAACGTTATATTATATAACGTATTACGTTATAACGTAATACCATATAACGTTATGATATATAACGTAGTACGTTATAACGTTATACTATATAACGTAATATGCTATAACGTTATTCCATATAACGTAATACGTTATAACGTTATTCCATAGAACGTATTACGTTATAACGTTATCCCATACAACGTTATGTTATATAACGAAATACGTTATAACGTGATACTATATAACGTTATGATATATAAGGTAATACGTTATAACGTTATGTTATATAACGTAATACGTTATAACGTTATACTATATAACGTATTACGTGATAACGTTACACCATATAACGTTATGATATATAACGTAATACGTTATAACGTTATACCATATAACGTTATGTTATATAACGTAATACGTTATAACGTTATTCCATAGAACGTATTACGTTATAACGTTATCCCATACCACGTGATGTTATATAACGAAATACGTTATAACGTGATACTATATAACGTTATGATATATAACGTAATACGTTATAACGTTATGATATATAACGTAATACGTTATAACGTTATACTATATAACGTATTACGTGATAACGTTACACCATATAACGTTATGATATATAACGTAATACGTTATAACGTTATACTATATAACGTATTACGTTATAACGTAATACCATATAACGTTATGATATATAACGTAGTACGTTATAACGTTATACCATATATCGTTATGTTATATAACGTAATACGTTATAACGTTATACTATATAACGTAATACGTTATAACGTTATACTATATAACGTAATACGTTATAACGTTATTCCATATAACGTAATAAGTTATAACGTTATACCATATAACGTTATGTTATATAACGTAATACGTTATAACGTCATACAGTATAACGTTATGTTATATAACGTAACACTTTATAACGTTATACTATATAACGTATTACGTTATAACGTAATACCTTATAACGTTATGATATATAACGTAGTACGTTATAACGTAATACCATATAACGTTATGATATATAACGTAATACGTTATAACGTTGTACCATATAACGTAATACGTTATAACGTTATACCATATAACGTTATGTTATATAAGGTAATACGTTATAACGTTATACTATATAACGTAATACGTTATAACGTTATTCCATATAACGTAATACGTTATAACGTTATACCATATAACGTTATGTTATATAACGTAATACGTTATAACGTTATACAATATAACGTAATACGTTATAACGTTATTCCATATAACGTATTACGTTATAACGTTATACCATATAACGTTATGTTATATAACGTAATACGTTATAACGTCATACTACATAACGTTATGTTATATAACGTAACACGTTATGACGTTATTCCATATAACGTAATACGTTATAACGTTATGCCATATAACGTTATGTTATATAACGTAATACGTTATAACGTTATACCATATAACGTTATGTTATATAACGTAATACGTTATAACGTTATACCATATAACGTATTACGTTCTAACGTTATACCATATAACGTTATGTTATATAACGTAATACGTTATAACGTTATACCATGTAACGTATTACGTTGTAACGTTATACCATATAACGTTATATTATATAACGTAATACGTTATAACGTTATTCCATATAACGTAATACGTTATAACGTTATACTACATAACGTTATGTTATATAACGTAATACTTTATAACATCACACTACATAACGTTATGTTATATAACGTAACACGTTATGACGTTATTCCATATAACGTAATACGTTATAACGTTATGCCATATAACGTTATGTTATATAATGTAATACGTTATAACGTTATGCCATATAACGTTATGTTATATAACGTAACACGTTATGACGTTATTCCATATAACGTAAAACGTTATAACGTTATGCCAATATAACGTTATGTTATATAACGTAATACGTTATAACGTTATACCATATAACGTTATGTTATATAACGTAATACGTTATAACGTTATACCATATAACGTATTACGATCTAACGTTATACCATTATAACGTTATGTTATATAACGTATTACGTTATAACGCAATACCATATAACGTTATGATATATAACGTAATACGTTATAACGTTATACTATATAACGTAATACGTTATGACGTTATACCATGTAACGTTATGTTATATAACGTAATACGTTATAACGTCATACAGTATAACGTTATGTTATATGACGTAATACTTTATAACGTTATACTATATAACATATTACGTTATAACGTAATACCATATAACGTTATGATATATAACGTAGTATGTTATAACGTTATACTATATAACGTAATACGTTATAACGTTATACCATATAACGTTATGTTATATAACGTAATACGTTATAACGTTATACTATATAACGTAATACGTTATAACGTTATACCATATAACGTTATGTTATACAACGGAATACGTTATAACGTCATACAGTATAACGTTATGTTATATAACGTAATACTTTATAACGTTATATTATATAACGTATTACGTTATAACGTAATACCATATAACGTTATGATATATAACGTAGTACGTTATAACGTTATACTATATAACGTAATACGCTATAACGTTATTCCATATAACGTAATACGTTATAACGTTATTCCATAGAACGTATTACGTTATAACGTTATCCCATACAACGTTATGTTATATAACGATATACGTTATAACGTGATACTATATAACGTTATGATATATAACGTAATACGTTATAACGTTATGATATATAACGTAATACGATATAACGTTATACTATATAACGTATTACGTGATAACGTTACACCATATAACGTTATGATATATAACGTAATACGTTATAACGTTATACCATATAACGTTATGTTATATAACGTAATACGTTATAACGTCATACAGAATAACGTTATGTTATATAACGTAATACTTTATAACGTTATACTATATAACGTATTACGTTATAACGTAATACCATATAACGTTATGATATATAACGTAGTACGTTATAACGTTATACTATATAACGTAATACGTTATAACGTTATACCATATAACGTTATGTTATATAACGTAGTACGTTATAACGTTATACTATATAACGTAATACGCTATAACGTTATTCCATATAACGTAATACGTTATAACGTTATTCCATAGAACGTATTACGTTATAACGTTATCCCATACAACGTTATGTTATATAACGAAATACGTTATAACGTGATACTATATAACGTTATGATATATAACGTAATACGTTATAACGTTATGATATATAACGTAATACGTTATAACGTTATACTATATAACGTATTACGTGATAACGTTACACCATATAACGTTATGATATATAACGTAATACGTTATAACGTTATACTATATAACGTAATACCTTATAACGTTATACCATATAACGTTATGTTATATAACGTAATACGTTATAACGTCATACAGTATAACGTTATGTTATATAACGTAATACTTTATAACGTTATGCTATATAACGTATTACGTTATAACGTAATACCATATAACGTTATGATATATAACGTAGTACGTTATAACGTTATACCATATATCGTTATGTTATATAACGTAATACGTAATAACGTTATACTATATAACGTAATACGTTATAACGTTATTCCATATAACGTAATAAGTTATAACGTTATACCATATAACGTTATGTTATATAACGTAATACGTTATAACGTCATACAGAATAACGTTATGTTATATAACGTAATACTTTATAACGTTATACTATATAACGTATTACGTTATAACGTAATACCATATAACGTTATGATATATAACGTAGTACGTTATAACGTTATACTATATAACGTAATACGTTATAACGTTATACCATATAACGTTATGTTATATAACGTAGTACGTTATAACGTTATACTATATAACGTAATACGCTATAACGTTATTCCATATAACGTAATACGTTATAACGTTATTCCATAGAACGTATTACGTTATAACGTTATCCCATACAACGTTATGTTATATAACGAAATACGTTATAACGTGATACTATATAACGTTATGATATATAACGTAATACGTTATAACGTTATGACATATAACGTAATACGTTATAACGTTATACTATATAACGTATTACGTGATAACGTTACACCATATAACGTTATGATATATAACGTAATACGTTATAACGTTATACTATATAACGCAATACCATATAACGTTATGATATATAACGTAATACGTTATAACGTTATACTATATAACGTAATACGTTATGACGTTATACCATGTAACGTTATGTTATATAACGTAATACGTTATAACGTCATACAGTATAACGTTATGTTATATGACGTAATACTTTATAACGTTATACTATATAACATATTACGTTATAACGTAATACCATATAACGTTATGATATATAACGTAGTATGTTATAACGTTATACTATATAACGTAATACGTTATAACGTTATACCATATAACGTTATGTTATATAACGTAATACGTTATAACGTTATACTATATAACGTAATACGTTATAACGTTATACCATATAACGTTATGTTATATAACGGAATACGTTATAACGTCATACAGTATAACGTTATGTTATATAACGTAATACTTTATAACGTTATATTATATAACGTATTACGTTATAACGTAATACCATATAACGTTATGATATATAACGTAGTACGTTATAACGTTATACTATATAACGTAATACGCTATAACGTTATTCCATATAACGTAATACGTTATAACGTTATTCCATAGAACGTATTACGTTATAACGTTATCCCATACAACGTTATGTTATATAACGATATACGTTATAACGTGATACTATATAACGTTATGATATATAACGTAATACGTTATAACGTTATGATATATAACGTAATACGATATAACGTTATACTATATAACGTATTACGTGATAACGTTACACCATATAACGGTATGATATATAACGTAATACGTTATAACGTTATACCATATAACGTTATGTTATATAACGTAATACGTTATAACGTCATACAGAATAACGTTATGTTATATAACGTAATACTTTATAACGTTATACTATATAACGTATTACGTTATAACGTAATACCATATAACGTTATGATATATAACGTAGTACGTTATAACGTTATACTATATAACGTAATACGTTATAACGTTATACCATATAACGTTATGTTATATAACGTAGTACGTTATAACGTTATACTATATAACGTAATACGCTATAACGTTATTCCATATAACGTAATACGTTATAACGTTATTCCATAGAACGCATTACGTTATAACGTTATCCCATACAACGTTATGTTATATAACGAAATACGTTATAACGTGATACTATATAACGTTATGATATATAACGTAATACGTTATAACGTTATGATATATAACGTAATACGTTATAACGTTATACCATATAACGTATTACGTGATAACGTTACACCATATAACGTTATGATATATAACGTAATACGTTATAACGTTATACTATATAACGTAATACGTTATAACGTTATACCATATAACGTTATGTTATATAACGTAATACGTTATAACGTCATACAGTATAACGTTATGTTATATAACGTAATACTTTATAACGTTATGCTATATAACGTATTACGTTATAACGTAATACCATATAACGTTATGATATATAACGTAGTACGTTATAACGTTATACCATATATCGTTATGTTATATAACGTAATACGTAATAACGTTATACTATATAACGTAATACGTTATAACGTTATTCCATATAACGTAATAAGTTATAACGTTATACCATATAACGTTATGTTATATAACGTAATACGTTATAACGTCATACAGAATAACGTTATGTTATATAACGTAATACTTTATAACGTTATACTACATAACGTATTACGTTATAACGTAATACCATATAACGTTATGATATATAACGTAGTACGTTATAACGTTATACTATATAACGTAATACGTTATAACGTTATACCATATAACGTTATGTTATATAACGTAGTACGTTATAACGTTATACTATATAACGTAATACGCTATAACGTTATTCCATATAACGTAATACGTTATAACGTTATTCCATAGAACGTATTACGTTATAACGTTATCCCATACAACGTTATGTTATATAACGAAATACGTTATAACGTGATACTATATAACGTTATGATATATAACGTAATACGTTATAACGTTATGATATATAACGTAATACGTTATAACGTTATGATATATAACGTAATACGTTATAACGTTATACTATATAACGTATTACGTGATAACGTTACACCATATAACGTTATGATATATAACGTAATACGTTATAACGTTATACTATATAACGTAATACCTTATAACGTTATACCATATAACGTTATGTTATATAACGTAATACGTTATAACGTCATACAGTATAACGTTATGTTATATAACGTAATACTTTATAACGTTATACTATATAACGTATTACGTTATAACGTAATACCATATAACGTTATGATATATAACGTAGTACGTTATAACGTTATACCATATATCGTTATGTTATATAACGTAATACGTAATAACGTTATACTATATAACGTAATACGTTATAACGTTATTCCATATAACGTAATAAGTTATAACGTTATACCATATAACGTTATGTTATATAACGTAATACGTTATAACGTCATACAGTATAACGTTATGTTATATAACGTAACAATTTATAACGTTATACTATATAACGTATTACGTTATAACGTAATACCATATAACGTTATGATATATAACGTTGTACGTTATAACGTAATACCATATAACGTTATGATATATAACGTATTACGTTATAACGTTATACCATATAACGTAATGATATATAACGTAGTACGTTATAACGTTATACTATATAACGTAATACGTTATAACGTTATACCATATAACGTTATGTTATATAACGTAGTACGTTATAATGTTATACTATATAACGTAATACGCTATAACGTTATTCCATATAACGTAATACGTTATAACGTTATACCATATAACGTTATGTTATATCACGTAATACGTTATAACGTCATACCACATAACGTTATGTTACATAACGTAATACTTTATAACGTTATACTATATAACGTATTACGTTATAACGTAATACCATATAACGTTATGATATATAACGTAATACGTTATAACGATATACTATATTACGTAATACGCTATAACGTTATTCCATATAACGTAATACGTTATAACGTTATTCCATAGAACGTATTACGTTATAACGTTATCCCATATAACGTATTACGTTATAACGTTATACCATATAACGTAATGATATATAACGTAATACGTCATAACATTGTACCATATAACGTTATGTTATATAACGTAATACGTTATAACGTTATTCCACATAACGTATTACGTTATAACGTTATACCATATAACGTTATGTTATATAACGTAATACGTTATAACGTCATACTACATAACGTTATGTTATATAACGTAATACTTTATAACGTTATACTATATAACGTATTACGTTATAACGTAATACCATATAACGTTATGATATATAACGTAATACGTTATAACGTTATACTTTATTACGTAATACGCTATAGCGTTATTCCATATAACGTAATACGTTATAACGTTATTCCATAGAACGTATTACGTTATTACGTTATCCCATATAACGTATTACGTTATAACGTTATACCATATAACGTAATGATATATAACGTAATACGTCATAACATTGTACCATATAACGTTATGTTATATAACGTAATACGTTATAACGTTATTCCATATAACGTATTACGTTATAACGTTATACCATATAACGTTATGTTATATAACGTAATACGTTATAACGTCATACTACATAACGTTATGTTATATAACGTAATACTTTATAACGTTATACTATATAACGTATTACGTTATAACGTAATACCATATAACGTTATGATATATAACGTAATACGTTATAACGTTATACTTTATTACGTAATACGCTATAACGTTATTCCATATAACGTAATACGTTATAACGTTATTCCATAGAACGTATTACGTTATAACGTCATCCCATACAACGGTATGTTATATAACGAAATACGTTATAACGTGATACTATATAACGTTATGATATATCACGTAATGCGTTATAACGTTATGATATATAACGTAATACGTTATAACGTTATACTATATAACGTAATACGTTATAACGTTATAACATATAACGTTATGTTATATAACGTAATACGTTATAACGTCATACTACATAACGTTATGTTATATAACGTAACACTTTATAACGTTATACTATATAACGTAATACGTTATAACATTGTACCATATAACGTTCTGTTATATAACGTAATACGTTATAACGTTATACCATATAACGTTATGTTATATAACGTAATACGTTATAACGTCATACTACATAACGTTATGTTATATAACGTAACACTTTATAACGTTATACTATATAACGTAATGCGTTATAACGTTGTACCATATAACTTTATTCCATATAACGTAATACGTTATAACGTTATACCATATATCGTTATGCTATATAACGTAATACGTTATAACGTCATACTATATAACGTTATGTTATATAACGTAATACTTTATAACGTTATTCTATACAACGTATTACTTTCTAACGTAATACCATATAACGTTATGATATATAACGTAATACGTTATAACGTTATTCCATATGACGTATTACGTTATAACGTTATTCCATATAACGTATTACGTTATAACGTTATTCGATATAACGTAATACGTTATAACGTTATACCATATAACGTTATGCTATATAACTTAATACGTTATAACGTCATACTATATAACGTTATACTACATAACGTAATACGTTATAACGTTATTCCATATAACGTATTACGTTATAACGTTATACCATATAACGTTATGTTTTATAACGTAATACGCTATAATGATATTCCATATAACGTATTACGTTATAACGTTATATTATATAACGTCATAGGTTATAACGTTATACTATATAACGTAATACGTTATAACGTTATACCATATAACGTTATGCTGTATAACGTAATACGTTATAACGTCATACTATATAACGTTATACTACATAACGTAATACGTTATAACGTTATTCCATATAACGTATTACGTTATAACGTTATACCATATAACGTTATGTTTTATAACGTAATACGCTATAATGATATTCCATATAACGTATTACGATATAACGTTATATTATATAACGTCATACGTTATAAAGTTGTACCATATAACGCATTACGTGATAACGTTATACCATATAACGTTGTGCTATATAACGTAATACGTTATAACGTCATTCTATATAACGTTATGTTATATAACGTAATACTTTATAACGTTATTCTATACAACGTATTACTTTCTAACGTAATACCATATAACGTTATGATATATAACGTAATACGTTATAATGTTATTCCATATGACGTATTACGTTATAACGTTATTCCATATAACGTATTACGTTCTAACGTTATACCATATAACGTTATGATATATAACGTAATACGTTATAACGTTATACTATATCACGTAATACGTTAAAACGTTATTCCATATAACGTAATACGTTATAACGTTATACCATATAACGTTATGTGATATAACGTAACTCGTTATAACGTTATTCCATATAACGTAATACGTTATGACGTTATACCATATAACGTTATAACGTTATACTATATAACGTAATACGTTAAAACGTTATTCCATATAACGTAATACGTTATAACGTTATACCATATAACGTTATGCTATATAACGTAATACGTTATAACGTCATACTATATAACGTTATACTACATAACGTAATACGTTATAACGTTATTCCATATAACGTAATACGTTATATCGTTATTCCATATAACGTAGTACGTTATAACGTTATACCATATAACGATATGCTATATAACGTAATACGTTATAACGTCATTCTATATAACGTTATGTTATATAACGTAATACTTTATAACGTTATTCTATACAACGTATTACTTTCTAACGTAATAAAATATAACGTTATGATATATAACGTAATACGTTATAACGTTATTCCATATGACGTATTACGTTATAACGTTATTCCATATAACGTATTACGTTATAACGTTATTCGATATAACGTAATACGTTATAACGTTATACCATATAACGTTATGCTATATAACGTAATACGTTATAACGTCATACTATATAACGTTATACTACATAACGTAATACGTTATAACGTTATTCCATATAACGTATTACGTTATAACGTTATACCATATAACGTTATGTTTTATAACGTAATACGCTATAATGATATTCCATATAACGTATTACGTTATAACGTTATATTATATAACGTCATAGGTTATAACGTTATACTATATAACGTAATACGTGATAACGTTATACCATATAACGTTATGCTATATAACGTAATACGTTATAACGTCATTCTATATAACGTTATGTTATATAACGTAATACTTTATAACGTTATTCTATACAACGTATTACTTTCTAACGTAATACCATATAACGTTATGATATATAACGTAATACGTTATAATGTTATTCCATATGACGTATTACGTTATAACGTTATTCCATATAACGTATTACGTTCTAACGTTATACCATATAACGTTATGATATATAACGTAATACGTTATAACGTTATACTATATCACGTAATACGTTAAAACGTTATTCCATATAACGTAATACGTTATAACGTTATAACATATAACGTTATGTGATATAACGTAACACGTTATAACGTTATTCCATATAACGTAATACGTTAAAACGTTATTCCATATAACGTAATACGTTATAACGTTATACCATATAACGTTATAACGTTATACTATATAACGTAATACGTTAAAACGTTATTCCATATAACGTAATACGTTATAACGTTATACCATATAACGTTATGTTATATAACGTAATACGTTATAACGTCATACAGTATAACGTTATGTTATATAACGTAACACTTTATAACGTTATACTATATAACGTATTACGTTATAACGTAATACCATATAACGTTATGATATATAAAGTAGTACGTTATAACGTAATACCATATAACGTTATGATATATAACGTATTACGTTATAACGTTATACCATATAACGTTATGATATATAACGTAATACGTTATAACTTTGTACCATATAACGTAATACGTTATAACGTTATACCATATAACGTTATGTTATATAACGTAATACGTTATAACGTCATACTATATAACGTTATGTTACATAACGTAATACGTTATAACGTTATTCCATATAATGTATTACGTTATAACGTTATTCCATATAACGTATTGCGTTATAACGTTATACCATATAACGTTATGATATATAACGTAATACGTTATAACGTTATACTATATAACGTATTACGTGATAACGTTACACCATATAACGTTATGATATATAACGTAATACGTTATAACGTTATACTATATAACGTATTACGTTATAACGTAATACCATATAACGTTATGATATATAACGTAATACGTTATAACGTTATACCATATAACGTATTACGTTATAACGTAATACCATATAACGTTATGATATATAACGTAGTACGTTATAACGTTATACTATATAACGTAATACGTTATAACGTTATTCCATATAACGTAATACGTTATAACGTTATACCATATAACGTTATGTTATATAACGTAATACGTTATAACGTTATACAATATAACGTAATACGTTATAACGTTATTCCATATAACGTATTACGTTATAACGTTATACCATATAACGTTATGTTATATAACGTAATACGTTATAACGTCATACTACATAACGTTATGTTATATAACGTAACACGTTATGACGTTATTCCATATAACGTAATACGTTATAACGTTATGCCATATAACGTTATGTTATATAACGTAATACGTTATAACGTTATACCATATAACGTATTACGTTCTAACGTTATACCATATAATGTTATGATATATAACGTAATACGTTATAACGTTATACTTTATTACGTATTTACGCTATAACGTTATTCCATATAACGTAATACGTTATAACGTTATACCATATAACGTATTGCGTTATAACGTTATACCATATAACGTTATGTTCTATAACGTAATACGCTATAATGATATTCCATATAATCGTATTACGTTATAACGTCATATTATATAACGTCATACGTTATAACGTTATACTATATAACGTAATACGTTATAACGTTATTCCATATAACGTTATGTTCTATAACGTAATACGTTATAACGTTATACCATATAACGTTATGTTATATAACGTAATACGTTATAACGTTATTCCAGATAACGTAATACGTTATAACGTTGTACCATATAACGCATTACGTTATAACGTTATACCATATAACGTTATGCTATATGACGTAATACGTTATAACGTCATTCTATATAACGTTATGTTATATAACGTAATACTTTATAACATTATTCTATACAACGTATTACTTTCTAACGTAATACCATATAACGTTATAATATATAACGTAATACGTTATAACGTTATTCCATATGACGAATTACGTTATAACGTTATTCCATATAACGTATTACGTTATAACGTTATACCATAAAACGTTATGATATATAACGTAATACGTTATAACGTTATACTATATTCCGTAATACGTTATAACGTTATACCATATAACGCTATGTTATATAACGTAACACGTTATGACGTTATTCCATATAACGTAATACGTTATAACGTTATGCCATATAACGTTATGTTATATAACGTAATACGTTATAACGTTATACCATATATCGTTATGTTATATAACGTAATACGTTATAACGTTATACCATGTAACGTATTACGTTATAACGTTATACCATATAACGTTATATTATATAACGTAATACGTTATAACGTTATTCCATATAACGTAATACGTTATAACGTTATACCATATAACGTTATGTTATATAACGTAATACGTTATAACGTTATACTATATAACGTAATACGTTATAACGTAATTCCATATAACGTAATACGTTATAACGTTATACCATATAACGTTATGATATATAACGTAGTACGGTATAACGTAATTACATATAACGTTATGATATATAACGTATTACGTTATAACGTTATACCATATAACGTAATGATATATAACGTAATACCTTATAACGTTGTACCATATAACGTAATACGTTATAACGTTATACCATATAACGTTATGTTATATAACGTAATACGTCATAACGTTATACTATATAAAGTAATATGTTATAACGTTATTCCATATAACGTATTACTTTATAACGTTATACCATATAACGTTATGTTATATCACGTAATACGTTATAACGTCATACCACAGAACGTTATGTTATATAACGTAATACTTTATAACGTTATACTATATAACGTATTACGTTATAACGTAATACCATATAACGTTATGATATATAACGTAATACGTTATAACGATATACTATATTACGTAATACGCTATAACGTTATTCCATATAACGTAATACGTTATAACGTTATTCCATAGAACGTATTACGTTATAACGTTATCCCATATAACGTATTACGTTATAACGTTATACCATATAACGTAATGATATATAACGTAATACGTCATAACATTGTACCATATAACGTTATGTTATATAACGTAATACGTTATAACGTTATTCCATATAACGTATTACGTTATAACGTTATACCATATAACGTTATGTTATATAACGTAATACGTTATAACGTCATACTACATAACGTTATGTTATATAACGTAATACTTTATAACGTTATACTATATAACGTATTACGTTATAACGTAATACCATATAACGTTATGATATATAACGTAATACGTTATAACGTTATACTTTATTACGTATTTACGCTATAACGTTATTCCATATAACGTAATACGTTATAACGTTATTCCATAGAACGTATTACGTTATTACGTTATCCCATATAACGTATTACGTTATAACGTTATACCATATAACGTAATGATATATAACGTAATACGTCATAACATTGTACCATATAACGTTATGTTATATAACGCAATACGTTATAACGTTATTCCATATAACGTATTACGTTATAACGTTATACCATATAACGTTATGTTATATAACGTAATACGTTATAACGTCATACTACATAACGTTATGTTATATAACGTAATACTTTATAACGTTATACTATATAACGTATTACGTTATAACGTAATACCATATAACGTTATGATATATAACGTAATACGTTATAACGTTATACTTTATTACGTAATACGCTATAACGTTATTCCATATAACGTAATACGTTATAACGTTATTCCATAGAACGTATTACGTTATTACGTTATCCCATATAACGTATTACGTTATAACGTTATACCATATAACGTAATGATATATAACGTAATACGTCATAACATTGTACCATATAACGTTATGTTATATAACGTAATACGTTATAACGTTATTCCATATAACGTATTACGTTATAACGTTATACCATATAACGTTATGTTATATAACGTAATACGTTATAACGTCATACTACATAACGTTATGTTATATAACGTAATACTTTATAACGTTATACTACATAACGTATTACGTTATAACGTAATACCATATAACGTTATGATATATAACGTAATACGTTATAACGTTATACTTTATTACGTAATACGCTATAACGTTATTCCATATAACGTAATACGTTATAACGTTATTCCATAGAACGTATTACGTTATAACGTCATCCCATACAACGGTATGTTATATAACGAAATACGTTATAACGTGATACTATATAACGTTATGATATATCACGTAATGCGTTATAACGTTATGATATATAACGTAATACGTTATAACGTTATACTATATAACGTAATACGTTATAACGTTATAACATATAACGTTATGTTATATGACGTAATACGTTATAACCTCATACTACATAACGTTATGTTATATAACGTAACACTTTATAACGTTATACTATATAACGTAATACGTTATAACATTGTACCATATAACGTTATGTTATATAACGTAATACGGTATAACGTTATACCATATAACGTTATGTTATATAACGTAATACGTTATAACGTCATACTACATAACGTTATGTTATATAACGTAACACTTTATAACGTTATACTATATAACGTAATGCGTTATAACGTTGTACCATATAACTTTATTCCATATAACGTAATACGTTATAACGTTATACCATATATCGTTATGCTATATAACGTAATACGTTATAACGTCATACTATATAACGTTATGTTATATAACGTAATACTTTATAACGTTATTCTATACAACGTATTACTTTCTAACGTAATACCATATAACGTTATGATATATAACGTAATACGTTATAACGTTATTCCATATGACGTATTACGTTATAACGTTATTCCATATAACGTATTACGTTATAACGTTATTCGATATAACGTAATACGTTATAACGTTATACCATATAACGTTATGCTATATAACGTAATACGTTATAACGTTATACTATATCACGTAATACGTTAAAACGTTATTCCATATAACGTAATACGTTATAACGTTATACCATATAACGTTATGTGATATAACGTAACTCGTTATAACGTTATTCCATATAACGTAATACGTTATGACGTTATACCATATAACGTTATAACGTTATACTATATAACGTAATACGTTAAAACGTTATTCCATATAACGTAATACGTTATAACGTTATACCATATAACGTTATGCTATATAACGTAATACGTTATAACGTCATACTATATAACGTTATACTACATAACGTAATACGTTATAACGTTATTCCATATAACGTAATACGTTATATCGTTATTCCATATAACGTAATACGTTATAACGTTATTCCAGATAACGTAATACGTTATAACGTTGTACCATATAACGCATTACGTTATAACGTTATACCATATAACGTTATGCTATATGACGTAATACGTTATAACGTCATTCTATATAACGTTATGTTATATAACGTAATACTTTATAACATTATTCTATACAACGTATTACTTTCTAACGTAATACCATATAACGTTATAATATATAACGTAATACGTTATAACGTTATTCCATATGACGAATTACGTTATAACGTTATTCCATATAACGTATTACGTTATAACGTTATACCATATAACGTTATGTTATATAACGTAATACGTTATAACGTCATACTACATAACGTTATGTTTTATAACGTAATACTTTATAACGTTATACTACATAACGTATTACGTTATAACGTAATACCATATAACGTTATGATATATAACGTAATACGTTATAACGTTATACTTTATTACGTAATACGCTATAACGTTATTCCATATAACGTAATACGTTATAACGTTATTCCATAGAACGTATTACGTTATAACGTCATCCCATACAACGGTATGTTATATAACGAAATACGTTATAACGTGATACTATATAACGTTATGATATATCACGTAATGCGTTATAACGTTATGATATATAACGTAATACGTTATAACGTTATACTATATAACGTAATACGTTATAACGTTATAACATATAACGTTATGTTATATGACGTAATACGTTATAACCTCATACTACATAACGTTATGTTATATAACGTAACACTTTATAACGTTATACTATATAACGTAATACGTTATAACATTGTACCATATAACGTTATGTTATATAACGTAATACGGTATAACGTTATACCATATAACGTTATGTTATATAACGTAATACGTTATAACGTCATACTACATAACGTTATGTTATATAACGTAACACTTTATAACGTTATACTATATAACGTAATGCGTTATAACGTTGTACCATATAACTTTATTCCATATAACGTAATACGTTATAACGTTATACCATATATCGTTATGCTATATAACGTAATACGTTATAACGTCATACTATATAACGTTATGTTATATAACGTAATACTTTATAACGTTATTCTATACAACGTATTACTTGCTAACGTAATACCATATAACGTTATGATATATAACGTAATACGTTATAACGTTATTCCATATGACGTATTACGTTATAACGTTATTCCATATAACGTATTACGTTATAACGTTATTCGATATAACGTAATACGTTATAACGTTATACCATATAACGTTATGCTATATAACTTAATACGTTATAACGTCATACTATATAACGTTATACTACATAACGTAATACGTTATAACGTTATTCCATATAACGTATTACGTTATAACGTTATACCATATAACGTTATGTTTTATAACGTAATACGCTATAATGATATTCCATATAACGTATTACGTTATAACGTTATATTATATAACGTCATAGGTTATAACGTTATACTATATAACGTAACACGTTATAACGTTATACCATATAACGTTATGCTGTATAACGTAATACGTTATAACGTCATACTATATAACGTTATACTACATAACGTAATACGTTATAACGTTATTCCATATAACGTATTACGTTATAACGTTATACCATATAACGTTATGTTTTATAACGTAATACGCTATAATGATATTCCATATAACGTATTACGTTATAACGTTATATTATATAACGTCATACGTTATAAAGTTGTACCATATAACGCATTACGTGATAACGTTATACCATATAACGTTATGCTATATAACGTAATACGTTATAACGTCATTCTATATAACGTTATGTTATATAACGTAATACTTTATAACGTTATTCTATACAACGTATTACTTTCTAACGTAATACCATATAACGTTATGATATATAACGTAATACGTTATAATGTTATTCCATATGACGTATTACGTTATAACGTTATTCCATATAACGTATTACGTTCTAACGTTATACCATATAACGTTATGATATATAACGTAATACGTTATAACGTTATACTATATCACGTAATACGTTAAAACGTTATTCCATATAACGTAATACGTTATAACGTTATACCATATAACGTTATGTGATATAACGTAACTCGTTATAACGTTATTCCATATAACGTAATACGTTATGACGTTATACCATATAACGTTATAACGTTATACTATATAACGTAATACGTTAAAACGTTATTCCATATAACGTAATACGTTATAACGTTATACCATATAACGTTATGCTATATAACGTAATACGTTATAACGTCATACTATATAACGTTATACTACATAACGTAATACGTTATAACGTTATTCCATATAACGTAATACGTTATATCGTTATTCCATATAACGTAATACGTTATAACGTTATTCCAGATAACGTAATACGTTATAACGTTGTACCATATAACGCATTACGTTATAACGTTATACCATATAACGTTATGCTATATGACGTAATACGTTATAACGTCATTCTATATAACGTTATGTTATATAACGTAATACTTTATAACATTATTCTATACAACGTATTACTTTCTAACGTAATACCATATAACGTTATAATATATAACGTAATACGTTATAACGTTATTCCATATGACGAATTACGTTATAACGTTATTCCATATAACGTATTACGTTATAACGTTATACCATAAAACGTTATGATATATAACGTAATACGTTATAACGTTATACTATATTCCGTAATACGTTATAACGTTATACCATATAACGCTATGTTATATAACGTAACACGTTATGACGTTATTCCATATAACGTAATACGTTATAACGTTATGCCATATAACGTTATGTTATATAACGTAATACGTTATAACGTTATACCATATATCGTTATGTTATATAACGTAATACGTTATAACGTTATACCATGTAACGTATTACGTTATAACGTTATACCATATAACGTTATATTATATAACGTAATACGTAATAACGTTATTCCATATAACGTAATACGTTATAACGTTATACCATATAACGTTATGTTATATAACGTAATACGTTATAACGTTATACTATATAACGTAATACGTTATAACGTAATTCCATATAACGTAATACGTTATAACGTTATACCATATAACGTTATGTTATATAACGTAACACGTTATAACGTCATACAGTATAACGTTATGTTATATAACGTAATACTTTATAACGTTATACTATATAACGTATTACGTTATAACGTAATACCATATAACGTTATGATATATAACGTAGTACGGTATAACGTAATTACATATAACGTTATGATATATAACGTATTACGTTATAACGTTATACCATATAACGTAATGATATATAACGTAATACCTTATAACGTTGTACCATATAACGTAATACGTTATAACGTTATACCATATAACGTTATGTTATATAACGTAATACGTCATAACGTTATACTATATAAAGTAATATGTTATAACGTTATTCCATATAACGTATTACTTTATAACGTTATACCATATAACGTTATGTTATATCACGTAATACGTTATAACGTCATACCACAGAACGTTATGTTATATAACGTAATACTTTATAACGTTATACTATATAACGTATTACGTTATAACGTAATACCATATAACGTTATGATATATAACGTAATACGTTATAACGTTATACTTTATTACGTAATACGCTATAACGTTATTCCATATAACGTAATACGTTATAACGTTATTCCATAGAACGTATTACGTTATTACGTTATCCCATATAACGTATTACGTTATAACGTTATACCATATAACGTAATGATATATAACGTAATACGTCATAACATTGTACCATATAACGTTATGTTATATAACGTAATACGTTATAACGTTATTCCATATAACGTATTACGTTATAACGTTATACCATATAACGTTATGTTATATAACGTAATACGTTATAACGTCATACTACATAACGTTATGTTATATAACGTAATACTTTATAACGTTATACTACATAACGTATTACGTTATAACGTAATACCATATAACGTTATGATATATAACGTAATACGTTATAACGTTATACTTTATTACGTAATACGCTATAACGTTATTCCATATAACGTAATACGTTATAACGTTATTCCATAGAACGTATTACGTTATAACGTCATCCCATACAACGGTATGTTATATAACGAAATACGTTATAACGTGATACTATATAACGTTATGATATATCACGTAATGCGTTATAACGTTATGATATATAACGTAATACGTTATAACGTTATACTATATAACGTAATACGTTATAACGTTATAACATATAACGTTATGTTATATGACGTAATACGTTATAACGTCATACTACATAACGTTATGTTATATAACGTAACACTTTATAACGTTATACTATATAACGTAATACGTTATAACATTGTACCATATAACGTTATGTTATATAACGTAATACGGTATAACGTTATACCATATAACGTTATGTTATATAACGTAATACGTTATAACGTCATACTACATAACGTTATGTTATATAACGTAACACTTTATAACGTTATACTATATAACGTAATGCGTTATAACGTTGTACCATATAACTTTATTCCATATAACGTAATACGTTATAACGTTATACCATATATCGTTATGCTATATAACGTAATACGTTATAACGTCATACTATATAACGTTATGTTATATAACGTAATACTTTATAACGTTATTCTATACAACGTATTACTTTCTAACGTAATACCATATAACGTTATGATATATAACGTAATACGTTATAACGTTATTCCATATGACGTATTACGTTATAACGTTATTCCATATAACGTATTACGTTATAACGTTATTCGATATAACGTAATACGTTATAACGTTATACCATATAACGTTATGCTATATAACTTAATACGTTATAACGTCATACTATATAACGTTATACTACATAACGTAATACGTTATAACGTTATTCCATATAACGTATTACGTTATAACGTTATACCATATAACGTTATGTTTTATAACGTAATACGCTATAATGATATTCCATATAACGTATTACGTTATAACGTTATATTATATAACGTCATAGGTTATAACGTTATACTATATAACGTAATACGTTATAACGTTATACCATATAACGTTATGCTGTATAACGTAATACGTTATAACGTCATACTATATAACGTTATACTACATAACGTAATACGTTATAACGTTATTCCATATAACGTATTACGTTATAACGTTATACCATATAACGTTATGTTTTATAACGTAATACGCTATAATGATATTCCATATAACGTATTACGTTATAACGTTATATTATATAACGTCATACGTTATAAAGTTGTACCATATAACGCATTACGTGATAACGTTTTACCATATAACGTTATGCTATATAACGTAATACGTTATAACGTCATTCTATATAACGTTATGTTATATAACGTAATACTTTATAACGTTATTCTATACAACGTATTACTTTCTAACGTAATACCATATAACGTTATGATATATAACGTAATACGTTATAATGTTATTCCATATGACGTATTACGTTATAACGTTATTCCATATAACGTATTACGTTCTAACGTTATGCCATATAACGTTATGATATATAACGTAATACGTTATAACGTTATACTATATCACGTAATACGTTAAAACGTTATTCCATATAACGTAATACGTTATAACGTTATACCATATAACGTTATGTGATATAACGTAACTCGTTATAACGTTATTCCATATAACGTAATACGTTATGACGTTATACCATATAACGTTATAACGTTATACTATATAACGTAATACGTTAAAACGTTATTCCATATAACGTAATACGTTATAACGTTATACCATATAACGTTATGCTATATAACGTAATACGTTATAACGTCATACTATATAACGTTATACTACATAACGTAATACGTTATAACGTTATTCCATATAACGTAATACGTTATATCGTTATTCCATATAACGTAATACGTTATAACGTTATACCATATAACGATATGCTATATAACGTAATACGTTATAACGTCATTCTATATAACGTTATGTTATATAACGTAATACTTTATAACGTTATTCTATACAACGTATTACTTTCTAACGTAATACCATATAACGTTATGATATATAACGTAATACGTTATAACGTTATTCCATATGACGTATTACGTTATAACGTTATTCCATATAACGTATTACGTTATAACGTTATTCGATATAACGTTATACGTTATAACGTTATACCATATAACGTTATGCTATATAACGTAATACGTTATAACGTCATACTATATAACGTTATACTACATAACGTAATACGTTATAACGATATTCCATATAACGTATTACGTTATAACGTTATACCATATAACGTTATGTTTTATAACGTAATACGCTATAATGATATTCCATATAACGTATTACGTTATAACGTTATATTATATAACGTCATAGGTTATAACGTTATACTATATAACGTAATACGTGATAACGTTATACCATATAACGTTATGCTATATAACGTAATACGTCATAACGTTATTCTATATAACGTTATGTTATATAACGTAATACTTTATAACGTTATTCTATACAACGTATTACTTTCTAACGTAATACCATATAACGTTATGATATATAAGGTAATACGTTATAATGTTATTCCATATGACGTATTACGTTATAACGTTATTCCATATAACGTACTACGTTCTAACGTTATACCATATAACGTTATGATATATAACGTAATACGTTATAACGTTATACTATATCACGTAATACGTTAAAACGTTATTCCATATAACGTAATACGTTATAACGTTATACCATATAACGTTATGTGATATAACGTAACACGTTATAACGTTATTCCATATAACGTAATACGTTATAACGTTATACCATATAACGTTATAACGTTATACTATATAACGTAATACGTTAAAACGTTATTCCATATAACGTAATACGTTATAACGTTATACCATATAACGTTATGTTATATAACGTAATACGTTATAACGTCATACAGTATAACGTTATGTTATATAACGTAACACTTTATAACGTTATACTATATAACGTATTACGTTATAACGTAATACCATATAACGTTATGATATATAAAGTAGTACGTTATAACGTAATACCATATAACGTTATGATATATAACGTATTACGTTATAACGTTATACCATATAACGTTATGATATATAACGTAATACGTTATAACTTTGTACCATATAACGTAATACGTTATAACGTTATACCATATAACGTTATGTTATATAACGTAATACGTTATAACGTCATACTATATAACGTTATGTTACATAACGTAATACGTTATAACGTTATTCCATATAATGTATTACGTTATAACGTTATTCCATATAACGTATTACGTTATAACGTTATACCATATAACGTTATGATATATAACGTAATACGTTATAACGTTATACTATATAACGTTATACGTTACAACGTTATACCATATAACGTTATGTTATATAACGTAATACGTTATAACGTCATACAGTATAACGTTATGTTATATAACGTAACACTTTATAACGTTATACTATATAACGTATTACGTTATAACGTAATACCATATAACGTTATGATATATAACGTAGTACGTTATAACGTAATACCATATAACGTTAAGATATATAACGTATTACGTTATAACGTTATACCATATAACGTAATGATATATAACGTAATACGTTATAACGTTGTACCATATAACGTAATACGTTATAACGTTATACCATATAACGTTATGTTATATAACGTAATACGTTCTAACGTTATACTATATAACGTAATACGTTATAACGTTATGCCATATAACGTTATGTTATATAACGTAATACGTTATAACGTTATACCATATAACGTTATGTTATATAACGTAGTACGTTATAACGTTATACCATGTAACGTATTACGTTATAACGTTATACCATACAACGTTATATTATATAACGTAATACGTTATAACGTTATTCCATATAACGTAATACGTTATAACGTTATACCATATAACGTTATGTTATATAACGTAATACGTTATAACGTTATACTATATAACGTAATACGTTATAACGTAATTCCATATAACGTAATACGTTATAACGTTATACCATATAACGTTATGTTATATAACGTAACACGTTATAACGTCATACAGTATAACGTTATGTTATATAACGTAATACTTTATAACGTTATACTATATAACGTATTACGTTATAACGTAATACCATATAACGTTATGATATATAACGTAGTACGGTATAACGTAATAACATATAACGTTATGATATATAACGTATTACGTTATAACGTTATACCATATAACGTAATGATATATAACGTTATACCATATAACGTTATGTTATATAACGTAATACGTTATAACGTTATACCATGTAACGTATTACGTTATAACGTTATACCATACAACGTTATATTATATAACGTAATACGTTATAACGTTATTCCATATAACGTAATACGTTATAACGTTATACCATATAACGTTATGTTATATAACGTAATACGTTATAACGTTATACTATATAACGTAATACGTTATAACGTAATTCCATATAACGTAATACGTTATAACGTTATACCATATAACGTTATGTTATATAACGTAACACGTTATAACGTCATACAGTATAACGTTATGTTATATAACGTAATACTTTATAACGTTATACTATATAACGTATTACGTTATAACGTAATACCATATAACGTTATGATATATAACGTAGTACGGTATAACGTAATAACATATAACGTTATGATATATAACGTATTACGTTATAACGTTATACCATATAACGTAATGATATATAACGTAATACCTTATAACGTTGTACCATATAACGTAATACGTTATAACGTTATACCATATAACGTTATGTTATATAACGTAATACGTCATAACGTTATACTATATAAAGTAATATGTTATAACGTTATTCCATATAACGTATTACCTTATGACGTTATACCATATAACGTTATGTTATATCACGTAATACGTTATAACGTCATACCACATAACGTTATGTTATATAACGTAATACTTTATAACGTTATACTATATAACGTATTACGTTATAACGTAATACCATATAACGTTATGATATATAACGTAATACGTTATAACGATATACTATATTACGTAATACGCTATAACGTTATTCCATATATCGTAATACGTTATAACGTTATTCCATAGAACGTATTACGTTATAACGTTATCCCATATAACGTATTACGTTATAACGTTATACCATATAACGTAATGATATATAACGTAATACGTCATAACATTGTACCATATAACGTTATGTTATATAACGTAATACGTTATAACGTTATTCCATATAACGTATTACGTTATAACGTTATACCATATAACGTTATGTTATATAACGTAATACGTTATAACGTCATACTACATAACGTTATGTTATATAACGTAATACTTTATAACGTTATACTATATAACGTATTACGTTATAACGTAATACCATATAACGTTATGATATATAACGTAATACGTTATAACGTTATACTTTATTACGTAATACGCTATAACGTTATTCCGTATAACGTAATACGTTATAACGTTATTCCATAGAACGTATTACGTTATAACGTCATCCCATACAACGGTATGTTATATAACGAAATACGTTATAACGTGATACTATATAACGTTATGATATATCACGTAATGCGTTATAACGTTATGATATATAACGTAACACTTTATAACGTTATACTATATAACGTAATACGTTATAACGTTGTTCCATATAACGTTATGTTATATAACGTAATACGTTATAACGTTATACCATATAACGTTATGTTATATAACGTAATACGTTATAACGTCATACTACATAACGTTATGTTATATAACGTAACACTTTATAACGTTATACTATATAACGTAATGCGTTATAACGTTGTACCATATAACGTTATGATATATAACGTAATACGTTATAACGTTATACTATATAACGTAATACGTTATAACGTTATACCATATAATGTTATGTTATATAACGTAGTACGTTATAACGTCATACAGTATAACGTTATGTTATATAACGTAATACTTTATAACGTTATACTATATAACGTATTACGTTATAACGTAATACCATATAACGTTATGATATATAACGTAATACGTTATAACGATATTCTATATTACGTAATACGCTATAACGTTATTCCATATAACGTAATACGTTATAACGTTATTCCATAGAACGTATTACGTTATAACGTTATCCCATATAACGTATTACGTTATAACGTTATACCATATAACGTAATGATATATAACGTAATACGTCATAACATTGTACCATATAACGTTATGTTATATAACGTAATACGTTATAAGGTTATTCCATATAACGTATTACGTTATAACGTTATACCATATAACGTTATGTTATATAACGTAATACGTTATAACGTCATACTACATAACGTTATGTTATATAACGTAATACTTTATAACGTTATACTATATAACGTATTACGTTATAACGTAATACCATATAACGTTATGATATATAACGTAATACGTTATAACGTTATACTTTATTACGTAATACGCTATAACGTTATTCCGTATAACGTAATACGTTATAACGTTATTCCATAGAACGTATTACGTTATAACGTCATCCCATACAACGGTATGTTATATAACGAAATACGTTATAACGTGATACTATATAACGTTATGATATATCACGTAATGCGTTATAACGTTATGATATATAACGTAATACGTTATAACGTTATACTATATAACGTAATACGTTATAACGTTATACCATATAACGTTATGTTATATAACGTAATACGTTATAACGTCATACTACATAACGTTATGTTATATAACGTAACACTTTATATCGTTATACTATATAACGTAATACGTTATAACGTTGTTCCATATAACGTTATGTTATATAACGTAATACGTTATAACGTTATACCATATAACGTTATGTTATATAACGTAATACGTTATAACGTCATACTACATAACGTTATGTTATATAACGTAACACTTTATAACGTTATACTATATAACGTAATGCGTTATAACGTTGTACCATATAACGTTATGATATATAACGTAATACGTTATAACGTTATACTATATAACGTAATACGTTATAACGTTATACCATATAATGTTATGTTATATAACGTAGTACGTTATAACGTCATACAGTATAACGTTATGTTACATGACGTAATACTTTATAACGTTATACTATATAACGTAATACGTTATAACGTCATACTACATAACGTTATGTTATATAACGTAATACTTTATAACGTTATGATATATAACGTATTACGTTATAACGTTATACCATATAACGTAATGATATATAACGTAATACCTTATAACGTTGTACCATATAACGTAATACGTTATAACGTTATACCATATAACGTTATGTTATATAACGTAATACCTTATAACGTTGTACCATATAACGTAATACGTTATAACGTTATACCATATAACGTTATGTTATATAACGTAACACGTTATAACGTCATACAGTATAACGTTATGTTATATAACGTAACACTTTATAACGTTATACTATATAACGTATTACGTTATAACGTAATACCATATAACGTTATGATATATAAAGTAGTACGTTATAACGTAATACCATATAACGTTATGATATATAACGTATTACGTTATAACGTTATACCATATAACGTTATGATATATAACGTAATACGTTATAACTTTGTACCATATAACGTAATACGTTATAACGTTATACCATATAACGTTATGTTATATAACGTAATACGTTATAACGTCATACAGTATAACGTTATGTTATATAACGTAACACTTTATAACGTTATACTATATAACGTATTACGTTATAACGTAATACCATATAACGTTATGATATATAACGTAGTACGTTATAACGTAATACCATATAACGTTAAGATATATAACGTATTACGTTATAACGTTATACCATATAACGTAATGATATATAACGTAATACGTTATAACGTTGTACCATATAACGTAATACGTTATAACGTTATACCATATAACGTTATGTTATATAACGTAATACGTTCTAACGTTATACTATATAACGTAATACGTTATAACGTTATGCCATATAACGTTATGTTATATAACGTAATACGTTATAACGTTATACCATATAACGTTATGTTATATAACGTAATACGTTATAACGTTATACCATGTAACGTATTACGTTATAACGTTATACCATACAACGTTATATTATATAACGTAATACGTTATAACGTTATTCCATATAACGTAATACGTTATAACGTTATACCATATAACGTTATGTTATATAACGTAATACGTTATAACGTTATACTATATAACGTAATACGTTATAACGTAATTCCATATAACGTAATACGTTATAACGTTATACCATATAACGTTATGTTATATAACGTAACACGTTATAACGTCATACAGTATAACGTTATGTTATATAACGTAATACTTTATAACGTTATACTATATAACGTATTACGTTATAACGTAATACCATATAACGTTATGATATATAACGTAGTACGGTATAACGTAATAACATATAACGTTATGATATATAACGTATTACGTTATAACGTTATACCATATAACGTAATGATATATAACGTTATACCATATAACGTTATGTTATATAACGTAATACGTTATAACGTTATACCATGTAACGTATTACGTTATAACGTTATACCATACAACGTTATATTATATAACGTAATACGTTATAACGTTATTCCATATAACGTAATACGTTATAACGTTATACCATATAACGTTATGTTATATAACGTAATACGTTATAACGTTATACTATATAACGTAATACGTTATAACGTAATTCCATATAACGTAATACGTTATAACGTTATACCATATAACGTTATGTTATATAACGTAACACGTTATAACGTCATACAGTATAACGTTATGTTATATAACGTAATACTTTATAACGTTATACTATATAACGTATTACGTTATAACGTAATACCATATAACGTTATGATATATAACGTAGTACGGTATAACGTAATAACATATAACGTTATGATATATAACGTATTACGTTATAACGTTATACCATATAACGTAATGATATATAACGTAATACCTTATAACGTTGTACCATATAACGTAATACGTTATAACGTTATACCATATAACGTTATGTTATATAACGTAATACGTCATAACGTTATACTATATAAAGTAATATGTTATAACGTTATTCCATATAACGTATTACTTTATGACGTTATACCATATAACGTTATGTTATATCACGTAATACGTTATAACGTCATACCACATAACGTTATGTTATATAACGTAATACTTTATACCGTTATACTATATAACGTATTACGTTATAACGTAATACCATATAACGTTATGATATATAACGTAATACGTTATAACGATATACTATATTACGTAATACGCTATAACGTTATTCCATATAACGTAATACGTTATAACGTTATTCCATAGAACGTATTACGTTATAACGTTATCCCATATAACGTATTACGTTATAACGTTATACCATATAACGTAATGATATATAACGTAATACGTCATAACATTGTACCATATAACGTTATGTTATATAACGTAATACGTTATAACGTTATTCCATATAACGTATTACGTTATAACGTTATACCATATAACGTTATGTTATATAACGTAATACGTTATAACGTCATACTACATAACGTTATGTTATATAACGTAATACTTTATAACGTTATACTATATAACGTATTACGTCATAACGTAATACCATATAACGTTATGATATATAACGTAATACGTTATAACGTTATACTTTATTACGTAATACGCTATAACGTTATTCCGTATAACGTAATACGTTATAACGTTATTCCATAGAACGTATTACGTTATAACGTCATCCCATACAACGGTATGTTATATAACGAAATACGTTATAACGTGATACTATATAACGTTATGATATATCACGTAATGCGTTATAACGTTATGATATATAACGTAATACGTTATAACGTTATACTATATAACG
This sequence comes from Bombus pratorum, assembly GCA_930367275.1. Taxonomy (NCBI): domain Eukaryota; kingdom Metazoa; phylum Arthropoda; class Insecta; order Hymenoptera; family Apidae; genus Bombus; species Bombus pratorum. The sequence goes on along the minus strand of OV883983.1, from coordinate 5,768,297 downwards.
TAATACGTTATAACGTTATACCATATAACGTTATGTTATATAACGTAATACGTTATAACGTCATACTACATAACGTTATGTTATATAACGTAACACTTTATAACGTTATACCATATAACGTTATGTTATATAACGTAATACGTTATAACGTCATACTACATAACGTTATGTTATATAACGTAACACTTTATAACGTTATACTATATAACGTAATGCGTTATAACGTTGTACCATATAACGTTATGATATATAACGTAATACGTTATAACGTTATACTATATAACGTAATACGTTATAACGTTATACCATATAATGTTATGTTATATAACGTAGTACGTTATAACGTCATACAGTATAACGTTATGTTACATGACGTAATACTTTATAACGTTATACTATATAACGTAATACGTTATAACGTCATACTACATAACGTTATGTTATATAACGTAATACTTTATAACGTTATACTATATAACGTATTACGTTATAACGTAATACCATATAACGTTATGATATATAACGTAATACGTTATAACGATATACTTTATTACGTAATACGCTATAACGTTATTCCGTATAACGTAATACGTTATAGCGTTATTCCATAGAACGTATTACGTTATAACGTCATCCCATACAACGGTATGTTATATAACGAAATACGTTATAACGTGATACTATATAACGTTATGATATATCACGTAATGCGTTATAACGTTATGATATATAACGTAATACGTTATAACGTTATACTATATAACGTAATACGTTATAACGTTATACCATATAACGTTATGTTATATAACGTAATACGTTATAACGTCATACTACATAACGTTATGTTATATAACGTAACACTTTATAACGTTATACTATATAACGTATTACGTTATAACGTAATACCATATAACGTTATGATATATAACGTAGTACGGTATAACGTAATAACATATAACGTTATGATATATAAGGTATTACGTTATAACGTTATACCATATAACGTAATGATATATAACGTTACACCATATAACGTTATGTTATATAACGTAATACGTTATAACGTTATACCATGTAACGTATTACGTTATAACGTTATACCATACAACGTTATATTATATAACGTAATACGTTATAACGTTATTCCATATAACGTAAAACGTTATAACGTTATACCATATAACGTTATGTTATATAACGTAATACGTTATAACGTTATACTATATAACGTAATACGTTATAACGTAATTCCATATAACGTAATACGTTATAACGTTATACCATATAACGTTATGTTATATAACGTAACACGTTATAACGTCATACAGTATAACGTTATGTTATATAACGTAATACTTTATAACGTTATACTATATAACGTATTACGTTATAACGTAATACCATATAACGTTATGATATATAACGTAGTACGGTATAACGTAATAACATATAACGTTATGATATATAACGTATTACGTTATAACGTTATACCATATAACGTAATGTTATATAACGTAATACGTCATAACGTTATACTATATAAAGTAATATGTTATAACGTTATTCCATATAACGTATTACTTTATGACGTTATACCATATAACGTTATGTTATATCACGTAATACGTTATAACGTCATACCACATAACGTTATGTTATATAACGTAATACTTTATAACGTTATACTATATAACGTATTACGTTATAACGTAATACCATATAACGTTATGATATATAACGTAATACGTTATAACGATATACTATATTACGTAATACGCTATAACGTTATTCCATATAACGTAATACGTTATAACGTTATTCCATAGAACGTATTACGTTATAACGTTATCCCATATAACGTATTACGTTATAACGTTATACCATATAACGTAATGATATATAACGTAATACGTCATAACATTGTACCATATAACGTTATGTTATATAACGTAATACGTTATAACGTTATTCCATATAACGTATTACGTTATAACGTTATACCATATAACGTTATGTTATATAACGTAATACGTTATAACGTCATACTACATAACGTTATGTTATATAACGTAATACTCTATAACGCTATACTATATAACGTATTACGTTATAACGTAATACCATATAACGTTATGATATATAACGTAATACGTTATAACGTTATACTTTATTACGTAATACGCTATAACGTTATTCCGTATAACGTAATACGTTATAACGTTATTCCATAGAACGTATTACGTTATAACGTCATCCCATACAACGGTATGTTATATAACGTTATGATATATCACGTAATGCGTTATAACGTTATGATATATAACGTAATACGTTATAACGTTATACTATATAACGTAATACGTTATAACGTTATACCATATAACGTTATGTTATATAACGTAATACGTTATAACGTCATACTACATAACGTTATGTTATATAACGTAACACTTTATAACGTTATACTATATAACGTAATACGTTATAACGTTGTTCCATATAACGTTATGTTATATAACGTAATACGTTATAACGTTATACCATATAACGTTATGTTATATAACGTAATACGTTATAACGTCATACTACATAACGTTATGTTATATAACGTAACACTTTATAACGTTATACTATATAACGTAATGCGTTATAACGTTGTACCATATAACGTTATGATATATAACGTAATACGTTATAACGTTATACTATATAACGTAATACGTTATAACGTTATACCATATAATGTTATGTTATATAACGTAGTACGTTATAACGTCATACAGTATAACGTTATGTTACATGACGTAATACTTTATAACGTTATACTATATAACGTATTACGTTATAACGTCATACTACATAACGTTATGTTATATAACGTAATACTTTATAACGTTATATTATATAACGTATTACGTTATAACGTAATACCATATAACGTTATGATATATAACGTAGTACGTTATAACGTTATACTATATAACGTAATACGCTATAACGTTATTCGATATAACGTAATACGTTATAACGTTATTCCATAGAACGTTATGTTACATAACGTAATACGTTATAACGTTATACTATATAACGTTATACGTTATAACGTTATACCATATAACGTTATGTTATATAACGTAATACGTTATAACGTTATACTATATAACGTAATACGTTATAACGATATACTTTATTACGTAATACGCTATAACGTTATTCCGTATAACGTAATACGTTATAACGTTATTCCATAGAACGTATTACGTTATAACGTCATCCCATACAACGGTATGTTATATAACGAAATACGTTATAACGTGATACTATATAACGTTATGATATATCACGTAATGCGTTATAACGTTATGATATATAACGTAATACGTTATAACGTTATACTATATAACGTAATACGTTATAACGTTATACCATATAACGTTATGTTATATAACGTAATACGTTATAACGTCATACTACATAACGTTATGTTATATAACGTAACACTTTATAACGTTATACTATATAACGTATTACGTTATAACGTAATACCATATAACGTTATGATATATAACGTAGTACGGTATAACGTAATAACATATAACGTTATGATATATAACGTATTACGTTATAACGTTATACCATATAACGTAATGATATATAACGTTATACCATATAACGTTATGTTATATAACGTAATACGTTATAACGTTATACCATGTAACGTATTACGTTATAACGTTATACCATACAACGTTATATTATATAACGTAATACGTTATAACGTTATTCCATATAACGTAATACGTTATAACGTTATACCATATAACGTTATGTTATATAACGTAATACGTTATAACGTTATACTATATAACGTAATACGTTATAACGTAATTCCATATAACGTAATACGTTATAACGTTATACCATATAACGTTATGTTATATAACGTAACACGTTATAACGTCATACAGTATAACGTTATGTTATATAACGTAATACTTTATAACGTTATACTATATAACGTATTACGTTATAACGTAATACCATATAACGTTATGATATATAACGTAGTACGGTATAACGTAATAACATATAACGTTATGATATATAACGTATTACGTTATAACGTTATACCATATAACGTAATGATATATAACGTAATACCTTATAACGTTGTACCATATAACGTAATACGTTATAACGTTATACCATATAACGTTATGTTATATAACGTAATACGTCATAACGTTATACTATATAAAGTAATATGTTATAACGTTATTCCATATAACGTATTACTTTATGACGTTATACCATATAACGTTATGTTATATCACGTAATACGTTATAACGTCATACCACATAACGATATGTTATATAACGTAATACTTTATAACGTTATACTATATAACGTATTACGTTATAACGTAATACCATATAACGTTATGATATATAACGTAATACGTTATAACGATATACTATATTACGTAATACGCTATAACGTTATTCCATATAACGTAATACGTTATAACGTTATTCCATAGAACGTATTACGTTATAACGTTATCCCATATAACGTATTACGTTATAACGTTATACCATATAACGTAATGATATATAACGTAATACGTCATAACATTGTACCATATAACGTTATGTTATATAACGTAATACGTTATAACGTTATTCCATATAACGTATTACGTTATAACGTTATACCATATAACGTTATGTTATATAACGTAATACGTTATAACGTCATACTACATAACGTTATGTTATATAACGTAATACTTTATAACGTTATACTATATAACGTATTACGTTATAACGTAATACCATATAACGTTATGATATATAACGTAATACGTTATAACGTTATACTTTATTACGTAATACGCTATAACGTTATTCCGTATAACGTAATACGTTATAACGTTATTCCATAGAACGTATTACGTTATAACGTCATCCCATACAACGGTATGTTATATAACGAAATACGTTATAACGTGATACTATATAACGTTATGATATATCACGTAATGCGTTATAACGTTATGATATATAACGTAATACGTTATAACGTTATACTATATAAAGTAATACGTTATAACGTTATACCATATAACGTTATGTTATATAACGTAATACGTTATAACGTCATACTACATAACGTTATGTTATATAACGTAACACTTTATAACGTTATACTATATAACGTAATACGTTATAACGTTGTTCCATATAACGTTATGTTATATAACGTAATACGTTATAACGTTATACCATATAACGTTATGTTATATAACGTAATACGTTATAACGTCATACTACATAACGTTATGTTATATAACGTAACACTTTATAACGTTATACTATATAACGTAATGCGTTATAACGTTGTACCATATAACGTTATGATATATAACGTAATACGTTATAACGTTATACTATATAACGTAATACGTTATAACGATATACCATATAATGTTATGTTATATAACGTAGTACGTTATAACGTCATACAGTATAACGTTATGTTACATGACGTAATACTTTATAACGTTATACTATATAACGTATTACGTTATAACGTCATACTACATAACGTTATGTTATATAACGTAATACTTTATAACGTTATATTATATAACGTATTACGTTATAACGTAATACCATATAACGTTATGATATATAACGTAGTACGTTATAACGTTATACTATATAACGTAATACGCTATAACGTTATTCCATATAACGTAATACGTTATAACGTTATTCCATAGAACGTTATGTTACATAACGTAATACGTTATAACGTTATACTATATAACGTTATACGTTATAACGTTATACCATATAACGTTATGTTATATAACGTAATACGTTATAACGTTATACTATATAACGTAATACGTTATAACGTTATACCACATAACGTTATGTTATATAACGTAATACGTTATAACGTTATACTATATAACGTAATACGTTATAACGTTATTCCATATAACGTAATCAGTTATAAGGTTATACCATATAACGTTATGTTATATAACGTAATACGTTATAACGTCATACAGTATAACGTTATGTTATATAACGTAACACTTTATAACGTTATACTATATAACGTATTACGTTATAACGTAATACCATATAACGTTATGATATATAACGTAGTACGTTATAACGTAATACCATATAACGTTAAGATATATAACGTATTACGTTATAACGTTATACCATATAACGTAATGATATATAACGTAATACGTTATAACGTTGTACCATATAACGTAATACGTTATAACGTTATACCATATAACGTTATGTTATATAACGTAATACGTTCTAACGTTATACTATATAACGTAATACGTTATAACGTTATTCCATATAACGTAATACGTTATAACGTTATACCATATAACGTTATGTTACATAACGTAATACGTTATAACGTTATACAATATAACGTAATACGTTATAACGTTATTCCATATAACGTATTACGTTATAACGTTATACCATATAACGTTATGTTATATAACGTAATGCGTTATAACGTCATACTACATAACGTTATGTTATATAACGTAATACTTTATAACGTTATACTATATAACGTATTGCGTTATAACGCAATACCATATAACGTTATGATATATAACGTAATACGTTATAACGTTATACTATATAACGTAATACGTTATAACGTTATACCATATAATGTTATGTTATATAACGTAGTACGTTATAACGTCATACAGTATAACGTTATGTTATATGACGTAATACTTTATAACGTTATACTATATAACGTATTACGTTATAACGTAATACCATATAACGTTATGATATATAACGTAGTACGTTATAACGTTATACTATATAACGTAATACGTTATAACGTTATACCATATAACGTTATGTTATATAACGTAATACGTTATAACGTTATACTATATAACGTAATACGTTATAACGTTATACCATATAACGTTATGTTATATAACGTAATACGTTATAACGTCATACAGTATAACGTTATGTTATATAACGTAATACTTTATAATGTTATATTATATAACGTATTACGTTATAACGTAATACCATATAACGTTATGATATATAACGTAGTACGTTATAACGTTATACTATATAACGTAATACGCTATAACGTTATTCCATATAACGTAATACGTTATAACGTTATTCCATAGAACGTATTACGTTATAACGTTATCCCATACAACGTTATGTTATATAACGAAATACGTTATAACGTGATACTATATAACGTTATGATATATAACGTAATACGTTATAACGATATGATATATAACGTAATACGTTATAACGTTATACTATATAACGTATTACGTGATAACGTTACACCATATAACGTTATGATATATAACGTAATACGTTATAACGTTATACTATATGACGTAATACGTTATAACGTTATACCATATAACGTTATGTTATATAACGTAATACGTTATAACGTCATACAGTATAACGTTATGTTATATAACGTAATACTTTATAACGTTATACTATATATCGTATTACGTTATAACGTAATACCATATAACGTTATGATATATAACGTAGTACGTTATAACGATATACTATATAACGTAATACGTTATAACGTTATACCATATAACGTTATGTTATATAACGTAATACGTTATATCGTTATACTATATAATGTCATACGTTATAACGTTATACCATATAACCTTATGTTATATAACGTAATACGTTATAACGTTATACTATATAACGTAATATGTTATAACGTTTTTCCATATAACGTAATACATTATAACGTTATACCATATATCGTTATGTTATATAACGTAATACGTTATAACGTTATACTAAATAACGTAATACGTTATAACGTTATTCCATATAACGTATTACTTTATAACGTTATACCATATAACGTTATGTTATATCACGTAATACGTTATAACGTCATACCACATAACGTTATGTTATATAACGCAATACTTTATAACGTTATACTATATAACGTATTACGTTATAACGTAATACCATATAACGTTATGATATATAACGTAATACGTTATAACGATATACTATATTACGTAATACGCTATAACGTTATTCCATATAACGTAATACGTTATAACGTTATTCCATAGAACGTATTACGTTATAACGTTATCCCATATAACGTTATGTTATATAACGTAATACGTTATAACGTTATACAATATAACGTAATACGTTATAACGTTATACCATATAACGTTATGTTATATAACGTAATACGTTATAACGTTATACTATATAACGTAATACGTTATAACGTTATTCCATATAACGTAATAAGTTATAACGTTATACCATATAACGTTATGTTATATAACGTAATACGTTGTAACGTTATTCCATATAATGTATTACGTTATAACGTTATTCCATATAACGTATTACGTTATAACGTTATACCATATAACGTTATGATATATAACGTAATACGTTATAACGTTATACTATATAACGTAATACGTTATAACGTTATACCATATAACGTTATGTTATATAACGTAATACGTTATAACGTTATACTATATAACGTAATACGTTATAAAGTTATACCATATAACGTTATGTTATATAACGTAATACGTTATAACGTTATACTATATAACGTAATACGTTATAACGTCATACAGTATAACGTTATGCTATATAACGTAACACTTTATAACGTTATACTATATAACGTATTACGTTATAACGTAATACCATATAACGTTATGATATATAACGTAGTACGTTATAACGTAATACCATATAACGTTATGATATATAACGTATTACGTTATAACGTTAAACCATATAACGTAATGATATATAACGTAATACGTTATAACGTTGTACCATATAACGTAATACGTTATAACGTTATACCATATAACGTTATGTTATATAACGTAATACGTTATAACGTTATACTATATAACGTAATACGTTATAACGTTATTCCATAAAACGTAATAAGTTATAACGTTATACCATATAACGTTATGTTATATAACGTAATACGTTATAACGTCATACAGTATAACGTTATGTTATATAACGTAACACTTTATAACGTTATACTATATAACGTATTACGTTATAACGTAATACCATATAACGTTATGATATATAACGTAGTACGTTATAACGTAATACCATATAACGTTATGATATATAACGTATTACGTTATAACGTTATACCATATAACGTAATGATATATAACGTAATACGTTATAACGTTATTCCATATAACGTATTACGTTATAACGTTATACCATATAACGTTATGATATATAACGTAGTACGTTATAACGTTATACTATATAACGTAATACGTTATAACGTTATACCATATAACGTTATGTTATATAACGTAATACGTTATAACGTTATACTATATAACGTATTACGTTATAACGTTATACCATATAACGTTATGTTATATAACGTAATACGTTATAACGTCATACAGTATAACGTTATGTTATATAACGTAATACTTTATAACGTTATACTATATAACGTAATACGTTATAACGTTATACCATATAACGTTATGATATATAACGTAGTACGTTATAACGTTATACTATATAACGTAATACGTTATAACGTTATACCATATAACGTTATGTTATATAACGTAATACGTTATAACGTCATACTACATAACGTTATGTTATATAACGTAATACTTTATAACGTTATATTATATAACGTATTACGTTATAACGTAATACCATATAACGTTATGATATATAACGTAGTACGTTATAACGTTATACTATATAACGTAATACGCTATAACGTTATTCCATATAACGTAATACGTTATAACGTTATTCCATAGAACGTATTACGTTATAACGTTATCCCATACAACGTTATTTTATATAACGAAATACGTTATAACGTGATACTATATAACGTTATGATATATAACGTAATACGTTATAACGATATGATATATAACGTAATACGTTATAACGTTATACTATATAACGTATTACGTGATAACGTTACACCATATAACGTTATGATATATAACGTAATACGTTATAACGTTATACTATATAACGTAATACGTTATAACGTTATACCATATAACGTTATTGTATATAACGTAATACGTTATAACGACATACAGTATAACGTTATGTTATATAACGTAATACTTTATAACGTAATACCATATAACGTTATGATATATAACGTAGTACGTTATAACGCTATACTATATAACGTATTACTTTATAACGTTATACCATATAACGTTATGTTATATCACGTAATACGTTATAACGTCATACCACATAACGTTATGTTATATAACGTAATACTTTATAACGTTATACTATATAACGTATTACGTTATAACGTAATACCATATAACGTTATGATATATAACGTAATACGTTATAACGATATACTATATTACGTAATACGCTATAACGTTATTCCATATAACGTAATACGTTATAACGTTATTCCATAGAACGTATTACGTTATAACGTTATCCCATATAACGTATTACGTTATAACGTTATACCATATAACGTTATGTTATATAACGTAATACTCTATAACGTTATACTTTATTACGTAATACGCTATAACGTTATTCCATATAACGTAATACGTTATAACGTTATTCCATAGAACGTATTACGTTATAACGTTATCCCATACAACGTTATGTTATATAACGAAATACGTTATAACGTGATACTATATAACGTTATGATATATAACGTAATACGCTATAACGTTATTCCATATAACGTAATACGTTATAACGTTATTCCATAGAACGTATTACGTTATAACGTTATCCCATACAACGTTATGTTATATAACGAAATACGTTATAACGTGATACTATATAACGTTATGATATATAACGTAATACGTTATAACGTTATGATATATAACGTAAAACGTTATAACGTTATACTATATAACGTAATACGTTATAACGTTATACCATATAACGTTATGTTATATAACGTAATACGTTATAACGTCATACAGTATAACGTTATGTTATATAACGTAACACTTTATAACGTTATACTACATAACGTATTACGTTATAACGTAATACCATATAACGTTATGATATATAACGTAGTACGTTATAACGTAATACCATATTACGTTATGATATATAACGTATTAAGTTATAACGTTATACCATATAACGTAATGATATATAACGTAATACGTTATAACGTTGTACCATATAACGTAATACGTTATAACGTTATACCATATAACGTTATGTTATATAACGTAATACGTTATAACGTTATACTATATAACGTAATACGTTATAACGTTATTCCATATAACGTAATACGTTATAACGTTATACCAGATAACGTTATGTTACATAACGTAATACGTTATAACGTTATACAATATAACGTAATACGTTATATCGTTATTCCATATAACGTATTACGTTATAACGTTATACCATATAACGTTATGATATATAACGTAATACGTTATAACGTCATACTACATAACGTTATGTTATATAACGTAATACTTTATAACGTTATACTATATAACGTATTACGTTATAACGCAATACCATATAACGTTATGATATATAACGTAATACGTTATAACGTTATACTATATAACGTAATACGTTATAACGTTATTCCATATAACGTAATACGTTATAACGTTATACCATATAACGTTATGTTACATAACGTAATACGTTATAACGTTATACAATATAACGTAATACGTTATAACGTTATTCCATATAACGTATTACGTTATAACGTTATACCATATAACGTTATGATATATAACGTAATACGTTATAACGTCATACTACATAACGTTATGTTATATAACGTAATACTTTATAACGTTATACTATATAACGTATTACGTTATAACGCAATACCATATAACGTTATGATATATAACGTAATACGTTATAACGTTATACCATATAACGTTATGTTATAGAACGTAATACGTTATAACGTTATACTATATAATGTAATACGTTATAACGTTATACCATATAACGTTATGTTATATAACGTAATACGTTATAACGTCATACAGTATAACGTTATGTTATATAACGTAACACTTTATAACGTTATACTATATAACGTATTACGTTATAACGTAATACCATATAACGTTATGATATATAACGTAGTACGTAATAACGTAATACCATATAACGTTATGATATATAACGTATTAAGTTATAACGTTATACCATATAACGTAATGATATATAACGCAATACGTTGTAACGTTGTACCATATAACGTAATACGTTATAACGTTATACCATATAACGTTATGTTATATAACGTAATACGTTATAACGTTATACTATATAACGTAATACGTTATAACGTTATTCCATATAACGTAATACGTTATAACGTTATACCATATAACGTTATGTTACATAACGTAATACGTTATAACGTTATACAATATAACGTAACACGTTATAACGTTATTCCATATAACGTATTACGTTATAACGTTATACCATATAACGTTATGATATATAACGTAATACGTTATAACGTCATACTACATAACGTTATGTTATATAACGTAATACTTTATAACGTTATACTATATAACGTATTACGTTATAACGTAATACCATATAACGTTATGATATATAACGTAGTACGTTATAACGTTATACTATATAACGTAATACGTTATAACGTTATACCATATAACGTTATGTTATATAACGTAATACGTTATAACGTCATACAGTATAACGTTATTCCATAGAACGTATTACGTTATAACGTTATCCCATACAACGTTACGTTATATAACGAAATACATTATAACGTGATACTATATAACGTTATGATATATAACGTAATACGTTATAACGATATGATATATAACGTAATACGTTATAACGTTATACTATATAACGTAATACGTTATAACGTTATACCATATAATGTTATGTTATATAACGTAATACGTTATAACGTCATACAGTATAACGTTATGTTATATGACGTAATACTTTATAACGTTATACTATATAACGTATTACGTTATAACGTAATACCATATAACGTTATGATATATAACGTAGTACGTTATAACGTTATACTATATAACGTAATACGTTATAACGTTATACCATATAACGTTATGTTATATAACGTAATACGTTATAACGTCATACAGTATAACGTTATTCCATAGAACGTATTACGTTATAACGTTATCCCATACAACGTTACGTTATATAACGAAATACATTATAACGTGATACTATATAACGTTATGATATATAACGTAATACGTTATAACGATATGATATATAACGTAATACGTTATAACGTTATACTATATAACGTATTACGTGATAACGTTACACCATATAACGTTATGATATATAACGTAATACGTTATAACGTTATACTATATAACGTAATACGTTATAACGTTATACCATATAACGTTATGTTATATAACGTAATACGTTATAACGTTATACTATATAACGTAATACGTTATAACGTTAAACCATATAACGTTATGTTATATAACGTAATACGTTATAACGTCATACAGTATAACGTTATGTTATATAACGTAATACTTTTTAACGTTATACTATATAACGTATTACGTTATAACGTAATACCATATAACGTTATGATATATAACGTAGTACGTTATAACGTTATACTATATAACGTAATACGTTATAACGTTATACCATATAACGTTATGTTATATAACGTAATACGTTATAACGTTATACTATATAACGTAATACGTTATAACGGTATACCATATAACGTTATGTTATATAACGTAATACTTTATAACGTTATATTATATAACGTATTACGTTATAACGTAATACCATATAACGTTATGATATATAACGTAGTACGTTATAACGTTACACTATATAACGTAATACGCTATAACGTTATTCCATATAACGTAATACGTTATATCGTTATTCCATAGAACGTATTACGTTATAACGTTATCCCATACAACGTTATGTTATATAACGAAATACATTATAACGTGATACTATATAACGTTATGATATATAACGTAATACGTTATAACGATATGATATATAACGTAATACGTTATAACGTTATACTATATAACGTATTACGTGATAACGTTACACCATATAACGTTATGATATATAACGTAATACGTTATAACGTTATACTATATAACGTAATACGTTATAACGTTAAACCATATAACGTTATGTTATATAACGTAATACGTTATAACGTCATACAGTATAACGTTATGTTATATAACGTAATACTTTATAGCGTTATATTATATAACGTATTACGTTATAACGTAATAACATATAACGTTATGATATATAACGTAGTACGTTATAACGTTATACTATATAACGTAATACGCTATAACGTTATTCCATATAACGTAATACGTTATAACGTTATTCCATAGAACGTATTACGTTATAACGTTATCCCATACAACGTTACGTTATATAACGAAATATATTATAACGTGATACTATATAACGTTATTATATATAACGTCATACAGTATAACGTTATGTTATATAACGTAACACTTTATAACGTTATACTATATAACGTATTACGTTATAACGTAATACCATATAACGTTATGATATATAACGTAGTACGTAATAACGTAATACCATATAACGTTATGATATATAACGTATTAAGTTATAACGTTATACCATATAACGTAATGATATATAACGTAATACGTTGTAACGTTGTACCATATAACGTAATACGTTATAACGTTATACCATATAACGTTATGTTATATAACGTAATACGTTATAACGTTATACTATATAACGTAATACGTTATAACGTTATTCCATATAACGTAATACGTTATAACGTTATACCATATAACGTTATGTTACATAACGTAATACGTTATAACGTTATACAATATAACGCAACACGTTATAACGTTATTCCATATAACGTATTACGTTATAACGTTATACCATATAACGTTATGATATATAACGTAATACGTTATAACGTCATACTACATAACGTTATGTTATATAACGTAATACTTTATAACGTTATACTATATAACGTATTACGTTATAACGCAATACCATATAACGTTATGATATATAACGTAATACGTTATAACGTTATACTATATAACGTAATACGTTATAACGTTATACCATATAATGTTATGTTATATAACGTAATACGTTATAACGTCATACAGTATAACGTTATGTTATATGACGTAATACTTTATAACGTTATACTATATAACGTATTACGTTATAACGTAATACCATATAACGTTATGATATATAACGTAGTACGTTATAACGTTATACTATATAACGTAATACGTTATAACGTTATACCATATAACGTTATGTTATATAACGTAATACGTTATAACGTCATACAGTATAACGTTATTCCATAGAACGTATTACGTTATAACGTTATCCCATACAACGTTACGTTATATAACGAAATACATTATAACGTGATACTATATAACGTTATGATATATAACGTAATACGTTATAACGATATGATATATAACGTAATACGTTATAACGTTATACTATATAACGTATTACGTGATAACGTTACACCATATAACGTTATGATATATAACGTAATACGTTATAACGTTATACTATATAACGTAATACGTTATAACGTTATGCCATATAACGTTATGTTATATAACGTAATACGTTATAACGTCATACAGTATAACGTTATGTTATATAACGTAATACTTTATAACGTTATACTATATAACGTAATACGTTATAACGTCATACAGTATAACGTTATGTTATATGACGTAATACTTTTTAACGTTATACTATATAACGTATTACGTTATAAAGTAATACCATATAACGTTATGATATATAACGTAGTACGTTATAACGTTATACTATATAACGTAATACGTTATAACGTTATACCATATAACGTTATGTTATATAACGTAATACGTTATAACGTTATACTATATAACGTAATACGTTATAACGTTATACCATATAACGTTATGTTATATAACGTAATACGTTATAACGTTATACTATATAACGTAATACGTTATAACGTTAAACCATATAACGTTATGTTATATAACGTAATACGTTATAACGTCATACAGTATAACGTTATGTTATATAACGTAATACTTTTTAACGTTATACTATATAACGTATTACGTTATAACGTAATACCATATAACGTTATGATATATAACGTAGTACGTTATAACGTTATACTATATAACGTAATACGTTATAACGTTATACCATATAACGTTATGTTATATAACGTAATACGTTATAACGTTATACTATATAACGTAATACGTTATAACGTTATACCATATAACGTTATGTTATATAACGTATTACTTTATAACGTTATATTATATAACGTATTACGTTATAACGTAATACCATATAACGTTATGATATATAACGTAGTACGTTATAACGTTACACTATATAACGTAATACGCTATAACGTTATTCCATATAACGTAATACGTTATACCGTTATTCCATAGAACGTATTACGTTATAACGTTATCCCATACAACGTTATGTTATATAACGTAATACATTATAACGTGATACTATATAACGTTATGATATATAACGTAATACGTTATAACGATATGATATATAACGTAATACGTTATAACGTTATACTATATAACGTATTACGTGATAACGTTACACCATATAACGTTATGATATATAACGTAATACGTTATAACGTTATACTATATAACGTAATACGTTATAACGTTAAACCATATAACGTTATGTTATATAACGTAATACGTTATAACGTCATACAGTATAACGTTATGTTATATAACGTAATAATTTATAACGTTATACTATATAACGTATTACGTTATAACGTAATACCATATAACGTTATGATATATAACGTAGTACGTTATAACGTTATAGTATATAACGTAATACGTTATAACGTCATACAGTATAACGTTATGTTATATAACGTAATACTTTATAACGTTATATTATATAACGTATTACGTTATAACGTAATAACATATAACGTTATGATATATAACGTAGTACGTTATAACGTTATACTATATAACGTAATACGCTATAACGTTATTCCATATAACGTAATACGTTATAACGTTATTCCATAGAACGTATTACGTTATAACGTTATCCCATACAACGTTACGTTATATAACGAAATATATTATAACGTGATACTATATAACGTTATTATATATAACGTAATACGTTATAACGATATGATATATAACGTAATACGTTATAACGTTATACTATATAACGTATTACGTGATAACGTTACACCATATAACGTTATGATATATAACGTAATACGTTATAACGTTATACTATATAACGTAATACGTTATAACGTTATGCCATATAACGTTATGTTATATAACGTAATACGTTATAACGTCATACAGTATAACGTTATGTTATATAACGTAATACTTTATAACGTTATACTAAGTAACGTAATACGTTATAACGTCATACAGTATAACGTTATGTTATATGACGTAATACTTTTTAACGTTATACTATATAACGTATTACGTTATAACGTAATACCATATAACGTTATGATATATAACGTAGTACGTTATAACGTTATACTATATAACGTAATACGTTATAACGTTATACCATATAACGTTATGTTATATAACGTAATACGTTATAACGTTATACTATATAACGTAATACGTTATAACGTTATACCATATAACGTTATGTTATATAACGTAATACGTTATAACGTCATACAGTATAACGTTATGTTATATAACGTAATACTTTATAACGTTATATTATATAACGTATTACGTTATAACGTAATGCCATATAACGTTATGATATATAACGTAGTACGTTATAACGTTATACTATATAACGTAATACGCTATAACGTTATTCCATATAACGTAATACGTTATAACGTTATTCCATAGAACGTATTACGTTATAACGTTATCCCATACAACGTTATATTATATAACGAAATACATTATAACGTGATACTATATAACGTTATGATATATAACGTAATACGTTATAACGATATGATATATAACGTAATACGTTATAACGTTATACTATATAACGTATTACGTGATAACGTTACACCATATAACGTTATGATATATAACGTAATACGTTATAACGTTATACTATATAACGTAATACGTTATAACGTTAAACCATATAACGTTATGTTATATAACGTAATACGTTATAACGTCATACAGTATAACGTTATGTTATATAACGTAATACTTTATAACGTTATACTATATAACGTATTACGTTATAACGTAATAACATATAACGTTATGATATATAACGTAATACGTTATAACGATATACTATATTACGTAATACGCTATAACGTTATTCCATATAACGTAATACGTTATAACGTTATTCCATAGAACGTATTACGTTATAACGTTATCCCATATAACGTATTACGTTATAACGTTATACCATATAACGTAATGATATATAACGTAATACGTTATAACATTGTAAAATATAACGTTATGTTATATAACGTAATACGTTATAACGTTATACTATATAATGTAATACGTTATAACGTTATACCATATAACGTTATGTTATATAACGTAATACGTTATAACGTTATACTATATAACGTATTACGTTATAACGTAATAACATATAACGTTATGATATATAACGTAATACGTTATAACGATATACTATATTACGTAATACGCTATAACGTTATTCCATATAACGTAATACGTTATAACGTTATTCCATAGAACGTATTACGTTATAACGTTATCCCATATAACGTATTACGTTATAACGTTATACCATATAACGTAATGATATATAACGTAATACGTTATAACATTGTACCATATAACGTTATGTTATATAACGTAATACGTTATAACGTTATTCCACATAACGTATTACGTTATAACGTTATTCCATATAACGTATTACGTTATAACGTTATACCATATAACGTTATGATATATAACGTAATACGTTATAACGTTATACTATATAACGTAATACGTTATAACGTTATACCATATAACGTTATGTTATATAACGTAATACGTTATAACGTTATACTATATAACGTAATACGTTATAACGTTATACCATAAAACGTGATACGTTATAACGTTATTCCATATAACGTAATACGTTATAACGTTATTCCATATAACGTTATACGTTATAACGTTATTCCATATAACGTAATACGTTATAACGTTATGCCATATAACGTTATGCTATATAACGTAATACGTTATAACGTCATACTATATAACGTTATACTACATAACGTAATACGTTATAACGTTATTCCATATAACGTATTACGTTATAACGTTATACCATATAACGTTATGTTTTATAACGTATTACGCTATAATGATATTCCATATAACGTATTACGTTATAACATTATATTATATAACGTCATAAGTTATAACGTTATACTATATAACGTAATACGTTATAACGTTATTCCATATAACGTTTTGTTATATAACGTAATACGTTATAACGTTATACTATATAACTTAATACGTTATAACGCTATACCATATAACGTTATGTTATATAACGTAATACGTCATAACGTTATACCATATAACGTTATGTGATATAACGTAACACGTTATAACGTTATTCCATATAACGTAATACGTTATAACGTTATACCATATAACGTTATGTTATATAACGTAATACGTTATAACGTTATACTATATAATATAATACGTTATAACGTTATACCATATAACGTTATGATATATAACGTAATACGTTATAACGTTATACTTTATTACGTAATACGCTATAACGTTATTACATATAACGTAATACGTTATAACGTCATACAGTATAACGTTATGTTATATAACGTAATACTTTATAACGTTATACTATATAACGTATTACGTTATAACGTAGTACCATATAACGTTATGATATATAAAGTAGTACGTTAAAACGTAATACCATATAACGTTATGATATATAACGTATTACGTTATAACGTTATACCATATAATGTTATGATATATAACGTAATACGATATAACGTTGTACCATATAACGTAAAAAGTTATAACGTTATACCATATAACTTTATGTTATATAACGTAATACGTTATAACGTCATACAGTATAACGTTATGTTATATAACGTAACACTTTATAACGTTATACTATATAACGTATTACGTTATAACGTAATACCATATAACGTTATGATATATAACGTAGTACGTTATAACGTTGTACCATATAACGTAATACGTTATAACGTTATACCATACAACGTTATGTTATATAACGTAATACGTTATAACGTTATACTATATAACGTAATACGTTATAACGTTATTCCATATAACGTAATACGTTATAACGTTATACCATATAACGTTATGTTATATAACGTAATACTTTATAACGTTATACTATATAACGTATTACGTTATAACGTAATACCATATAACGTTATGATATATAACGTAGTACGTTATAACGTTATACTATATAACGTAATACGTTATAACGTTATACCATATAACGTTATGTTATATAACGTAATACGTTATAACGTTATACCATATAACGTTATGTTATATAACGTAATACGTTATAACGTTATACTATATAATATAATACGTTATAACGTTATACCATATAACGTTATGTTATATAACGTAAAACGTTATAACGTTATTCCATATAAACTAATACGTTATAACGTTATTCCATATAACGTAATACGTTATAACGTTATACCATATAACGTTATGTTATATAACGTAATACTTTATAACGTTATACTATATAACGTATTACGTTATAACGTAATACCATATAACGTTATGATATATAACGTAGTACGTTATAACGTTATACTATATAACGTAATACGTTATAACGTTATACCATATAACGTTATGTTATATAACGTAATACGTTATAACGTTATACTATATAATATAATACGTTATAACGTTATACCATATAACGTTATGTTATATAACGTAATACGTTATAACGTTATTCCATATAACGTAATACGTTATAACGTTATTCCATATAACGTAATACGTTATAACGTTTTACCATATAACGTTATGCTATATAACGTAATACGTTATAACGTCATACTATATAACGTTATACTACATAACGTAATACGTTATAACGTTATTCCATATAACGTATTAAGTTATAACGTTATACCATATAACGTTATGTTTTATAACGTAATACGCTATAATGATATTCCATATAACGTAATACGTTATAACGTTGTACCATATAACGTTATGTTATATAACGTAATAGGTTATAACGTTATTCCATATAACGTAATACGTTATAACGTTGTACCATATAACGCATTACGTTATAACGTTATACCATATAACGTTATGTTATATAACGTAATAGGTTATAACGTTATTCCATATAACGTAATACGTTATAACGTTGTACCATATAACGCATTACGTTATAACGTTATACCATATAACGTTATGCTATATAACGTAATACGTTATAACGTCATTCTATATAACGTTATGTTATATAACGTAATACTTAATAACGTTATTCTATACAACGTATTACTTTCTAACGTAATACCATATAACGTTATGATATATAACGTAATACGTTATAACGTTATTCCATATGACGTATTACGTTATAACGTTATTCCATATAACGTATTACGTTATAACGTTATACCATATAACGTTATGATATATAACGTAGTACATTATAACGTAATACCATATAACGTTATGATATATAACGTATTACGTTATAACGTTATACCATATAACGTAATGATATATAACGTAATACGTTATAACGTTGTACCATATAACGTAATACGTTATAACGTTATACCATATAACGTTATGTTATATAACGTAATACGTTATAACGTTATACTATATAACGTAATACGTTATAACGTTATTCCATATAACGTAATACGTTATAACGTTATACCATATAACGTTATGTTATATAACGTAATACGTTATAACGTTATACTATATAACGTTATACCATATAACGTTATGTTATATAACGTAATACGTTATAACGTTATACTATATAACGTAATACGTTATAACGTTATTCCATATAACGTAATACGTTATAACGTTATACCATATAACGTTATGTTATATAACGTAATACGTTATAACGTCATACAGTATAACGTTATGTTATATAACGTAATACGTTATAACGTTGTACGATATAACGCACTACGTTATAACGTTATACCATATAACGTTATGCTATATAACGTAATACGTTAAAACGTCATTCTATATAACGTTATGTTATATAACGTAATACTTTATAACGTTATTCCATACAACGTATTACTTTCTAACGTAATACCATATAACGTTATGATATATAACGTAATACGTTATAACGTTTTTCCATATGACGTATTACGTTATAACGTTATTCCATATAACGTATTACGTTATAACGTTATACCATATAACGTTATGATATATAACGTAATACGTTATAACGTTATAGTATATTCCGTAATACGTTATAGCGTTATACCATATAACGTTATGTTATATAACGTAACACGTTATAACGTTATTCCATATAACGTAATACGTTAAGACGTTATGCCATATAACGTTATGTTATATAACGTAATACGTTATAACGTTATACCATATAACGTTATGTTATATAACGTAATACGTTATAACGTTATACCATATAAAGTATTACGTTCTAACGTTATACCATATAACGTTATGTTATATAACGTAATACGTTATAACGTTATACCATGTAACGTATTATGTTATAACGTTATACCATATAACGTTATATTATATAACGTAATACGTTATAACGTTATTCCATATGACGTATTACGTTATAACGTTATTCCATATAACGTATTACGTTATAACGTTATACCATATAACGTTATGATATATAACGTAATACGTTATAACGTTATACAGTATAACGTTATGTTATATAACGTAACACTTTATAACGTTATACTATATAACGTATTACGTTATAACGTAATACCATATAACGTTATGATATATAACGTAGTACATTATAACGTAATACCATATAACGTTATGATATATAACGTATTACGTTATAACGTTATACCATATAACGTAATGATATATAGCGTAATACGTTATAACGTTGTACCATATAACGTAATACGTTATAACGTTATACCATATAACGTTATGTTATATAACGTAATACGTTATAACGTTATACTATATAACGTAATACGTTATAACGTTATTCCATATAATGTAATACGTTATAACGTTATACCATATAACGTTATGTTATATAACGTAATACGTTATAACGTTATACTATATAACGTTATACCATATAACGTTATGTTATATAACGTAATACGTTATAACGTTATACTATATAACGTAATACGTTATAACGTTATTCCATATAACGTAATACGTTATAACGTTATACCATATAACGTTATGTTATATAACGTAATACGTTATAACGTCATACAGTATAACGTTATGTTATATAACGTAATACGTTATAACGTTGTACCATATAACGCACTACGTTATAACGTTATACCATATAACGTTATGCTATATAACGTAATACGTTAAAACGTCATTCTATATAACGTTATGTTATATAACGTAATACTTTATGACGTTATTCTATACAACGTATTACTTTCTAACGTAATACCATATAACGTTATGATATATAACGTAATACGTTATAACGTTATTCCATATGACGTATTACGTTATAACGTTATTCCATATAACGTATTACGTTATAACGTTATACCATATAACGTTATGATATATAACGTAGTACATTATAACGTAATACCATATAACGTTATGATATATAACGTATTACGTTATAACGTTATACCATATAACGTAATGATATATAACGTAATACGTTATAACGTTGTACCATATAACGTAATACGTTATAACGTTATACCATATAACGTTATGTTATATAACGTAATACGTTATAACGTTATACTATATAACGTAATACGTTATAACGTTATTCCATATAACGTAATACGTTATAACGTTATACCATATAACGTTATGTTATATAACGTAATACGTTATAACGTTATACTATATAACGTTATACCATATAACGTTATGTTATATAACGTAATACGTTATAACGTTATACTATATAACGTAATACGTTATAACGTTATTCCATATAACGTAATACGTTATAACGTTATACCATATAACGTTATGTTATATAACGTAATACGTTATAACGTCATACAGTATAACGTTATGTTATATAACGTAATACGTTATAACGTTGTACCATATAACGCACTACGTTATAACGTTATACCATATAACGTTATGCTATATAACGTAATACGTTAAAACGTCATTCTATATAACGTTATGTTATATAACGTAATACTTTATAACGTTATTCCATACAACGTATTACTTTCTAACGTAATACCATATAACGTTATGATATATAACGTAATACGTTATAACGTTATTCCATATGACGTATTACGTTATAACGTTATTCCATATAACGTATTACGTTATAACGTTATACCATATAACGTTATGATATATAACGTAATACGTTATAACGTTATAGTATATTCCGTAATACGTTATAGCGTTATACCATATAACGTTATGTTATATAACGTAACACGTTATAACGTTATTCCATATAACGTAATACGTTAAGACGTTATGCCATATAACGTTATGTTATATAACGTAATACGTTATAACGTTACACTATATAACGTAATACGCTATAACGTTATTCCATATAACGTAATACGTTATATCGTTATTCCATAGAACGTATTACGTTATAACGTTATCCCATACAACGTTATGTTATATAACGTAATACATTATAACGTGATACTATATAACGTTATGATATATAACGTAATACGTTATAACGATATGATATATAACGTAATACGTTATAACGTTATACTATATAACGTATTACGTGATAACGTTACACCATATAACGTTATGATATATAACGTAATACGTTATAACGTTATACTATATAACGTAATACGTTATAACGTTAAACCATATAACGTTATGTTATATAACGTAATACGTTATAACGTCATACAGTATAACGTTATGTTATATAACGTAATAATTTATAACGTTATACTATATAACGTATTACGTTATAACGTAATACCATATAACGTTATGATATATAACGTAGTACGTTATAACGTTATAGTATATAACGTAATACGTTATAACGTCATACAGTATAACGTTATGTTATATAACGTAATACTTTATAACGTTATATTATATAACGTATTACGTTATAACGTAATAACATATAACGTTATGATATATAACGTAGTACGTTATAACGTTATACTATATAACGTAATACGCTATAACGTTATTCCATATAACGTAATACGTTATAACGTTATTCCATAGAACGTATTACGTTATAACGTTATCCCATACAACGTTACGTTATATAACGAAATATATTATAACGTGATACTATATAACGTTATTATATATAACGTAATACGTTATAACGATATGATATATAACGTAATACGTTATAACGTTATACTAAATAACGTATTACGAGATAACGTTACACCATATAACGTTATGATATATAACGTAATACGTTATAACGTTATACTATATAACGTAATACGTTATAACGTTATGCCATATAACGTTATGTTATATAACGTAATACGTTATAACGTCATACAGTATAACGTTATGTTATATAACGTAATACTTTATAACGTTATACTAAGTAACGTAATACGTTATAACGTCATACAGTATAACGTTATGTTATATGACGTAATACTTTTTAACGTTATACTATATAACGTATTACGTTATAACGTAATACCATATAACGTTATGATATATAACGTAGTACGTTATAACGTTATACTATATAACGTAATACGTTATAACGTTATACCATATAACGTTATGTTATATAACGTAATACGTTATAACGTTATACTATATAACGTAATACGTTATAACGTTATACCATATAACGTTATGTTATATAACGTAATACGTTATAACGTCATACAGTATAACGTTATGTTATATAACGTAATACTTTATAACGTTATATTATATAACGTATTACGTTATAACGTAATGCCATATAACGTTATGATATATAACGTAGTACGTTATAACGTTATACTATATAACGTAATACGCTATAACGTTATTCCATATAACGTAATACGTTATAACGTTATTCCATAGAACGTATTACGTTATAACGTTATCCCATACAACGTTATATTATATAACGAAATACATTATAACGTGATACTATATAACGTTATGATATATAACGTAATACGTTATAACGATATGATATATAACGTAATACGTTATAACGTTATACTATATAACGTATTACGTGATAACGTTACACCATATAACGTTATGATATATAACGTAATACGTTATAACGTTATACTATATAACGTAATACGTTATAACGTTAAACCATATAACGTTATGTTATATAACGTAATACGTTATAACGTCATACAGTATAACGTTATGTTATATAACGTAATACTTTATAACGTTATACTATATAACGTATTACGTTATAACGTAATAACATATAACGTTATGATATATAACGTAATACGTTATAACGATATACTATATTACGTAATACGCTATAACGTTATTCCATATAACGTAATACGTTATAACGTTATTCCATAGAACGTATTACGTTATAACGTTATCCCATATAACGTATTACGTTATAACGTTATACCATATAACGTAATGATATATAACGTAATACGTTATAACATTGTAAAATATAACGTTATGTTATATAACGTAATACGTTATAACGTTATACTATATAATGTAATACGTTATAACGTTATACCATATAACGTTATGTTATATAACGTAATACGTTATAACGTTATACTATATAACGTATTACGTTATAACGTAATAACATATAACGTTATGATATATAACGTAATACGTTATAACGATATACTATATTACGTAATACGCTATAACGTTATTCCATATAACGTAATACGTTATAACGTTATTCCATAGAACGTATTACGTTATAACGTTATCCCATATAACGTATTACGTTATAACGTTATACCATATAACGTAATGATATATAACGTAATACGTTATAACATTGTACCATATAACGTTATGTTATATAACGTAATACGTTATAACGTTATTCCACATAACGTATTACGTTATAACGTTATTCCATATAACGTATTACGTTATAACGTTATACCATATAACGTTATGATATATAACGTAATACGTTATAACGTTATACTATATAACGTAATACGTTATAACGTTATACCATATAACGTTATGTTATATAACGTAATACGTTATAACGTTATACTATATAACGTAATACGTTATAACGTTATACCATATAACGTGATACGTTATAACGTTATTCCATATAACGTAATACGTTATAACGTTATTCCATATAACGTTATACGTTATAACGTTATTCCATATAACGTAATACGTTATAACGTTATGCCATATAACGTTATGCTATATAACGTAATACGTTATAACGTCATACTATATAACGTTATACTACATAACGTAATACGTTATAACGTTATTCCATATAACGTATTACGTTATAACGTTATACCATATAACGTTATGTTTTATAACGTAATACGCTATAATGATATTCCATATAACGTATTACGTTATAACATTATATTATATAACGTCATAAGTTATAACGTTATACTATATAACGTAATACGTTATAACGTTATTCCATATAACGTTTTGTTATATAACGTAATACGTTATAACGTTATACTATATAACTTAATACGTTATAACGCTATACCATATAACGTTATGTTATATAACGTAATACGTTATAACGTTATACCATATAACGTTATGTGATATAACGTAACACGTTATAACGTTATTCCATATAACGTAATACGTTATAACGTTATACCATATAACGTTATGTTATATAACGTAATACGTTATAACGTTATACTATATAATATAATACGTTATAACGTTATACCATATAACGTTATGATATATAACGTAATACGTTATAACGTTATACTTTATTACGTAATACGCTATAACGTTATTACATATAACGTAATACGTTATAACGTCATACAGTATAACGTTATGTTATATAACGTAATACTTTATAACGTTATACTATATAACGTATTACGTTATAACGTAGTACCATATAACGTTATGATATATAAAGTAGTACGTTAAAACGTAATACCATATAACGTTATGATATATAACGTATTACGTTATAACGTTATACCATATAATGTTATGATATATAACGTAATACGATATAACGTTGTACCATATAACGTAAAAAGTTATAACGTTATACCATATAACTTTATGTTATATAACGTAATACGTTATAACGTCATACAGTATAACGTTATGTTATATAACGTAACACTTTATAACGTTATACTATATAACGTATTACGTTATAACGTAATACCATATAACGTTATGATATATAACGTAGTACGTTATAACGTTGTACCATATAACGTAATACGTTATAACGTTATACCATATAACGTTATGTTATATAACGTAATACGTTATAACGTTATACTATATAACGTAATACGTTATAACGTTATTCCATATAACGTAATACGTTATAACGTTATACCATATAACGTTATGTTATATAACGTAATACTTTATAACGTTATACTATATAACGTATTACGTTATAACGTAATACCATATAACGTTATGATATATAACGTAGTACGTTATAACGTTATACTATATAACGTAATACGTTATAACGTTATACCATATAACGTTATGTTATATAACGTAATACGTTATAACGTTATACCATATAACGTTATGTTATATAACGTAATACGTTATAACGTTATACTATATAATATAATACGTTATAACGTTATACCATATAACGTTATGTTATATAACGTAAAACGTTATAACGTTATTCCATATAAACTAATACGTTATAACGTTATTCCATATAACGTAATACGTTATAACGTTATACCATATAACGTTATGTTATATAACGTAATACTTTATAACGTTATACTATATAACGTATTACGTTATAACGTAATACCATATAACGTTATGATATATAACGTAGTACGTTATAACGTTATACTATATAACGTAATACGTTATAACGTTATACCATATAACGTTATGTTATATAACGTAATACGTTATAACGTTATACTATATAATATAATACGTTATAACGTTATACCATATAACGTTATGTTATATAACGTAATACGTTATAACGTTATTCCATATAACGTAATACGTTATAACGTTATTCCATATAACGTAATACGTTATAACGTTTTACCATATAACGTTATGCTATATAACGTAATACGTTATAACGTCATACTATATAACGTTATACTACATAACGTAATACGTTATAACGTTATTCCATATAACGTATTAAGTTATAACGTTATACCATATAACGTTATGTTTTATAACGTAATACGCTATAATGATATTCCATATAACGTAATACGTTATAACGTTGTACCATATAACGTTATGTTATATAACGTAATAGGTTATAACGTTATTCCATATAACGTAATACGTTATAACGTTGTACCATATAACGCATTACGTTATAACGTTATACCATATAACGTTATGTTATATAACGTAATAGGTTATAACGTTATTCCATATAACGTAATACGTTATAACGTTGTACCATATAACGCATTACGTTATAACGTTATACCATATAACGTTATGCTATATAACGTAATACGTTATAACGTCATTCTATATAACGTTATGTTATATAACGTAATACTTAATAACGTTATTCTATACAACGTATTACTTTCTAACGTAATACCATATAACGTTATGATATATAACGTAATACGTTATAACGTTATTCCATATGACGTATTACGTTATAACGTTATTCCATATAACGTATTACGTTATAACGTTATACCATATAACGTTATGATATATAACGTAGTACATTATAACGTAATACCATATAACGTTATGATATATAACGTATTACGTTATAACGTTATACCATATAACGTAATGATATATAACGTAATACGTTATAACGTTGTACCATATAACGTAATACGTTATAACGTTATACCATATAACGTTATGTTATATAACGTAATACGTTATAACGTTATACTATATAACGTAATACGTTATAACGTTATTCCATATAACGTAATACGTTATAACGTTATACCATATAACGTTATGTTATATAACGTAATACGTTATAACGTTATACTATATAACGTTATACCATATAACGTTATGTTATATAACGTAATACGTTATAACGTTATACTATATAACGTAATACGTTATAACGTTATTCCATATAACGTAATACGTTATAACGTTATACCATATAACGTTATGTTATATAACGTAATACGTTATAACGTCATACAGCATAACGTTATGTTATATAACGTAATACGTTATAACGTTGTACCATATAACGCACTACGTTATAACGTTATACCATATAACGTTATGCTATATAACGTAATACGTTAAAACGTCATTCTATATAACGTTATGTTATATAACGTAATACTTTATAACGTTATTCCATACAACGTATTACTTTCTAACGTAATACCATATAACTTTATGATATATAACGTAATACGTTATAACGTTATTCCATATGACGTATTACGTTATAACGTTATTCCATATAACGTATTACGTTATAACGTTATACCATATAACGTTATGATATATAACGTAATACGTTATAACGTTATAGTATATTCCGTAATACGTTATAGCGTTATACCATATAACGTTATGTTATATAACGTAACACGTTATAACGTTATTCCATATAACGTAATACGTTAAGACGTTATGCCATATAACGTTATGTTATATAACGTAATACGTTATAACGTTATACCATATAACGTTATGTTATATAACGTAATACGTTATAACGTTATACCATATAAAGTATTACGTTATAACGTTATACCATATAACGTTATGTTATATAACGTAATACGTTATAACGTTATACCATGTAACGTATTATGTTATAACGTTATACCATATAACGTTATATTATATAACGTAATACGTTATAACGTTATTCCATATGACGTATTACGTTATAACGTTATTCCATATAACGTATTACGTTATAACGTTATACCATATAACGTTATGATATATAACGTAATACGTTATAACGTTATACAGTATAACGTTATGTTATATAACGTAACACTTTATAACGTTATACTATATAACGTATTACGTTATAACGTAATACCATATAACGTTATGATATATAACGTAGTACATTATAACGTAATACCATATAACGTTATGATATATAACGTATTACGTTATAACGTTATACCATATAACGTAATGATATATAACGTAATACGTTATAACGTTGTACCATATAACGTAATACGTTATAACGTTATACCATATAACGTTATGTTATATAACGTAATACGTTATAACGTTATACTATATAACGTAATACGTTATAACGTTATTCCATATAATGTAATACGTTATAACGTTATACCATATAACGTTATGTTATATAACGTAATACGTTATAACGTTATACTATATAACGTTATACCATATAACGTTATGTTATATAACGTAATACGTTATAACGTTATACTATATAACGTAATACGTTATAACGTTATTCCATATAACGTAATACGTTATAACGTTATACCATGTAACGTTATGTTATATAACGTAATACGTTATAACGTCATACAGTATAACGTTATGTTATATAACGTAATACGTTATAACGTTGTACCATATAACGCACTACGTTATAACGTTATACCATATAACGTTATGCTATATAACGTAATACGTTAAAACGTCATTCTATATAACGTTATGTTATATAACGTAATACTTTATGACGTTATTCTATACAACGTATTACTTTCTAACGTAATACCATATAACGTTATGATATATAACGTAATACGTTATAACGTTATTCCATATGACGTATTACGTTATAACGTTATTCCATATAACGTATTACGTTATAACGTTATACCATATAACGTTATGATATATAACGTAGTACATTATAACGTAATACCATATAACGTTATGATATATAACGTATTACGTTATAACGTTATACCATATAACGTAATGATATATAACGTAATACGTTATAACGTTGTACCATATAACGTAATACGTTATAACGTTATACCATATAACGTTATGTTATATAACGTAATACGTTATAACGTTATACTATATAACGTAATACGTTATAACGTTATTCCATATAACGTAATACGTTATAACGTTATACCATATAACGTTATGTTATATAACGTAATACGTTATAACGTTATACTATATAACGTTATACCATATAACGTTATGTTATATAACGTAATACGTTATAACGTTATACTATATAACGTAATACGTTATAACGTTATTCCATATAACGTAATACGTTATAACGTTATACCATATAACGTTATGTTATATAACGTAATACGTTATAACGTCATACAGTATAACGTTATGTTATATAACGTAATACGTTATAACGTTGTACCATATAACGCACTACGTTATAACGTTATACCATATAACGTTATGCTATATAACGTAATACGTTAAAACGTCATTCTATATAACGTTATGTTATATAACGTAATACTTTATAACGTTATTCCATACAACGTATTACTTTCTAACGTAATACCATATAACGTTATGATATATAACGTAATACGTTATAACGTTATTCCATATGACGTATTACGTTATAACGTTATTCCATATAACGTATTACGTTATAACGTTATACCATATAACGTTATGATATATAACGTAATACGTTATAACGTTATAGTATATTCCGTAATACGTTATAGCGTTATACCATATAACGTTATGTTATATAACGTAACACGTTATAACGTTATTCCATATAACGTAATACGTTAAGACGTTATGCCATATAACGTTATGTTATATAACGTAATACGTTATAACGTTATACCATATAACGTTATGTTATATAACGTAATACGTTATAACGTTATACCATATAACGTATTACGTTCTAACGTTATACCATATAACGTTATGTTATATAACGTAATACGTTATAACGTTATACCATGTAACGTATTATGTTATAACGTTATACCATATAACGTTATATTATATAACGTAATACGTTATAACGTTATTCCATATGACGTATTACGTTATAACGTTATTCCATATAACGTATTACGTTATAACGTTATACCATATAACGTTATGATATATAACGTAATACGTTATAACGTTATACAGTATAACGTTATGTTATATAACGTAACACTTTATAACGTTATACTATATAACGTATTACGTTATAACGTAATACCATATAACGTTATGATATATAACGTAGTACATTATAACGTAATACCATATAACGTTATGATATATAACGTATTACGTTATAACGTTATACCATATAACGTAATGATATATAACGTAATACGTTATAACGTTGTACCATATAACGTAATACGTTATAACGTTATACCATATAACGTTATGTTATATAACGTAATACGTTATAACGTTATACTATATAACGTAATACGTTATAACGTTATTCCATATAATGTAATACGTTATAACGTTATACCATATAACGTTATGTTATATAACGTAATACGTTATAACGTTATACTATATAACGTTATACCATATAACGTTATGTTATATAACGTAATACGTTATAACGTTATACTATATAACGTAATACGTTATAACGTTATTCCATATAACGTAATACGTTATAACGTTATACCATATAACGTTATGTTATATAACGTAATACGTTATAACGTCATACAGTATAACGTTATGTTATATAACGTAATACGTTATAACGTTGTACCATATAACGCACTACGTTATAACGTTATACCATATAACGTTATGCTATATAACGTAATACGTTAAAACGTCATTCTATATAACGTTATGTTATATAACGTAATACTTTATGACGTTATTCTATACAACGTATTACTTTCTAACGTAATACCATATAACGTTATGATATATAACGTAATACGTTATAACGTTATTCCATATGACGTATTACGTTATAACGTTATTCCATATAACGTATTACGTTATAACGTTATACCATATAACGTTATGATATATAACGTAATACGTTATAACGTTATAGTATATTCCGTAATACGTTATAGCGTTATACCATATAACGTTATGTTATATAACGTAATACGTTATAACGTTATACCATATAACGTATTACGTTCTAACGTTATACCATATAACGTTATGTTATATAACGTAATACGTTATAACGTTATACCATGTAACGTATTATGTTATAACGTTATACCATATAACGTTATATTATATAACGTAATACGTTATAACGTTATTCCATATGACGTATTACGTTATAACGTTATTCCATATAACGTGTTACGTTATAACGTTATACCATATAACGTTATGATATATAACGTAATACGTTATAACGTTATACTATATTCCGTAATACGTTATAGCGTTATACCATATAACGTTATGTTATATAACGTAACACGTTATAACGTTATTCCATGTAACGTAATACGTTATAACGTTATGCCATATAACGTTATGTTATATAACGTAATACGTTATAACGTTATACCATATAACGTTATGTTATATAACGTAATACGTTATAACGTTATACCATATAACGCATTACGTTCTAACGTTATACCATATAACGTTATGTTATATAACGTAATACGTTATAACGTTATTCCATATAACGTAAAAAGTTATAACGTTATACCATATAACTTTATGTTATATAACGTAATACGTTATAACGTCATACAGTATAACGTTATGTTATATAACGTAACACTTTATAACGTTATACTATATAACGTATTACGTTATAACGTAATACTATATAACGTTATGATATATAACGTAGTACGTTATAACGTAATACTATATAACGTTATGATATATAACGTATTACGTTGTAACGTTATACCATATAACGTAATGATATATAACGTAATACGTTATAACGTTGTACCATATAACGTAATACGTTATAGCGTTATACCATATAACGTTATGTTATATAACGTAATACGTTATAACGTTATACAGTATAACGTTATGTTATATAACGTAACACTTTATAACGTTATACTATATAACGTATTACGTTATAACGTAATACCATATAACGTTATGATATATAACGTAGTACGTTATAACGTAATACCATATAACGTTATGATATATAACGTATTACGTTGTAACGTTATACCATATAACGTAATGATATATAACGTAATACGTTATAACGTTGTACCATATAACGTAATACGTTATAACGTTATACCATATAACGTTATGTTATATAACGTAATACGTTATAACGTTATACTATATAACGTAATACGTTATAACGTTATTCCATATAACGTAATACGTTATAACGTTATACCATATAACGTTGTGTTATATAATGTAATACGTTATAACGTCATACAGTATAACGTTATGTTATATAACGTAATACTTTATAACGTTATACTATATAACGTATTACGTTATAACGTAATACCATATAACGTTATGATATATAACGTAGTACGTTATAACGTTATACTATATAACGTAATACGTTATAACGTTATACCATATAACGTTATGTTATATAACGTAATACGTTATAACGTTATACTATATAATGTAATACGTTAAAACGTCATTCTATATAACGTTATGTTATATAACGTAATACTTTATGACGTTATTCTATACAACGTATTACTTTCTAACGTAATACCATATAACGTTATGATATATAACGTAATACGTTATAACGTTATTCCATATGACGTATTACGTTATAACGTTATTCCATATAACGTATTACGTTATAACGTTATACCATATAACGTTATGATATATAACGTAATACGTTATAACGTTATAGTATATTCCGTAATACGTTATAGCGTTATACCATATAACGTTATGTTATATAACGTAATACGTTATAACGTTATACCATATAACGTATTACGTTCTAACGTTATACCATATAATGTTATGTTATATAACGTAATACGTTATAACGTTATACCATGTAACGTATTATGTTATAACGTTATACCATATAACGTTATATTATATAACGTAATACGTCATAACGTTATTCCATATGACGTATTACGTTATAACGTTATTCCATATAACGTGTTACGTTATAACGTTATACCATATAACGTTATGATATATAACGTAATACGTTATAACGTTATACTATATTCCGTAATACGTTATAGCGTTATACCATATAACGTTATGTTATATAACGTAACACGTTATAACGTTATTCCATGTAACGTAATACGTTATAACGTTATGCCATATAACGTTATGTTATATAACGTAATACGTTATAACGTTATACCATATAACGTTATGTTATATAACGTAATACGTTATAACGTTATACCATATAACGCATTACGTTCTAACGTTATACCATATAACGTTATGTTATATAACGTAATACGTTATAACGTTATTCCATATAACGTAAAAAGTTATAACGTTATACCATATAACTTTATGTTATATAACGTAATACGTTATAACGTCATACAGTATAACGTTATGTTATATAACGTAACACTTTATAACGTTATACTATATAACGTATTACGTTATAACGTAATACCATATAACGTTATGATATATAACGTAGTACGTTATAACGTAATACCATATAACGTTATGATATATAACGTATTACGTTGTAACGTTATACCATATAACGTAATGATATATAACGTAATACGTTATAACGTTGTACCATATAACGTAATACGTTATAACGTTATACCATATAACGTTATGTTATATAACGTAATACGTTATAACGTTATACAGTATAACGTTATGTTATATAACGTAACACTTTATAACGTTATACTATATAACGTATTACGTTATAACGTAATACCATATAACGTTATGATATATAACGTAGTACGTTATAACGTAATACCATATAACGTTATGATATATAACGTATTACGTTGTAACGTTATACCATATAACGTAATGATATATAACGTAATACGTTATAACGTTGTACCATATAACGTAATACGTTATAACGTTATACCATATAACGTTATGTTATATAACGTAATACGTTATAACGTTATACTATATAACGTAATACGTTATAACGTTATTCCATATAACGTAATACGTTATAACGTTATACCATATAACGTTATGTTATATAACGTAATACGTTATAACGTCATACAGTATAACGTTATGTTATATAACGTAATACTTTATAACGTTATACTATATAACGTATTACGTTATAACGTAATACCCTATAACGTTATGATATATAACGTAGTACGTTATAACGTTATACTATATAACGTAATACGTTATAACGTTATACCATATAACGTTATGTTATATAACGTAATACGTTATAACGTTATACTATATAATGTAATACGTTATAACGTTATACCATATAACGTTATGTTATATAACGTAATACGTTATAACGTTATTCCATATGACGTATTACGTTATAGCGTTATTCCATATAACGTATTACGTTATAACGTTATACCATATAACGTTATGATATATAACGTAATACGTTATAACGTTATACTATATTCCGTAATACGTTATAGCGTTATACCATATAACGTTATGTTATATAACGTAACACGTTATAACGTTATTCCATGTAACGTAATACGTTATAACGTTATGCCATATAACGTTATGTTATATAACGTAATACGTTATAACGTTATACCATATAACGTTATGTTATATAACGTAATACGTTATAACGTTATTCCATATAACGTATTACGTTATAACGTTATACCATATAACGTTATGATATATAACGTAATACGTTATAACGTTATACTATTTTCCGTAATACGTTATAGCGTTATACCATATAACGTTGTGTTATATAACGTAACACGTTATAACGTTATTCCATGTAACGTAATACGTTATAACGTTATGCCATATAACGTTATGTTATATAACGTAATACGTTATAACGTTATACCATATAACGTTATGTTATATAACGTAATACGTTATAACGTTATACCATATAACGCATTACGTTCTAACGTTATACCATATAACGTTATGTTATATAACGTAATACGTTATAACGTTATTCCATATAACGTAAAAAGTTATAACGTTATACCATATAACTTTATGTTATATAACGTAATACGTTATAACGTCATACAGTATAACGTTATGTTATATAACGTAACACTTTATAACGTTATACTATATAACGTATTACGTTATAACGTAATACCATATAACGTTACGATATATAACGTAGTACGTTATAACGTAATACCATATAACGTTATGATATATAACGTATTACGTTGTAACGTTATACCATATAACGTAATGATATATAACGTAATACGTTATAACGTTGTACCATATAACGTAATACGTTATAACGTTATACCATATAACGTTATGTTATATAACGTAATACGTTATAACGTTATACAGTATAACGTTATGCTATATAACGTAACTCTTTATAACGTTATACTATATAACGTATTACGTTATAACGTTGTACCATATAACGTAATACGTTATAACGTTATACCATATAACGTTATGTTATATAACGTAATACGTTATAACGTTATACTATATAACGTAATACGTTATAACGTTATTCCATATAACGTAATACGTTATAACGTTATACCATATAACGTTATGTTATATAACGTAATACGTTATAACGTCATACAGTATAACGTTATGTTATATAACGTAATACTTTATAACGTTATACTATATAACGTATTACGTTATAACGTAATACCATATAACGTTATGATATATAACGTAGTACGTTATAACGTCATACTTTATAACGTTATACTACATAACGTAATACGTTATAACGTTATTCCATATAACGCATTACGTTATAACGTTATACCATATAACGTTATGTTTTATAACGTAATACGCTATAATGATATTCCATATAACGTATTACGTTATAACGTTATATTATATAACGTCATACGTTATAACGTTATACCATATAACGTATTACGTTCTAACGTTATACCATATAACGTTATGTTATATAACGTAATACGTTATAACGTTATACCATGTAACGTATTATGTTATAACGTTATACCCTATAACGTTATATTATATAACGTAATACGTTATAACGTTATTCCATATGACGTATTACGTTATAGCGTTATTCCATATAACGTATTACGTTATAACGTTATACCATATAACGTTATGATATATAACGTAATACGTTATAACGTTATACTATATTCCGTAATACGTTATAGCGTTATACCATATAACGTTATGTTATATAACGTAATACGTTATAACGTTATACTATATAACTTAATACGTTATAACGCAATACCATATAACGTTATGTTATATAACGTAATACGTTATAACGTTATACCATATAACGTTATGTTATATAACGTAATAGGTTATAACGTTATTCCATATAACGTAATACGTTATAACGTTGTACCATATAACGCATTACGTTATAACGTTATACCATATAACGTTATGATATATAACGTAATACGTTATAACGTCATTCTATATAACGTTATGTTATATAACGTAATACTTAATAACGTTATTCTATACAACGTATTACTTTCTAACGTAATACCATATAACGTTATGATATATAACGTAATACGTTATAACGTTATTCCATATGACGTATTACGTTATAACGTTATTCCATATAACGTGTTACGTTATAACGTTATACCATATAACGTTATGATATATAACGTAATACGTTATAACGTTATACTATATTCCGTAATACGTTATAGCGTTATACCATATAACGTTATGTTATATAACGTAACACGTTATAACGTTATTCCATGTAACGTAATACGTTATAACGTTATGCCATATAACGTTATGTTATATAACGTAATACGTTATAACGTTATACCATATAACGTTATGTTATATAACGTAATACGTTATAACGTTATACCATATAACGCATTACGTTCTAACGTTATACCATATAACGTTATGTTATATAACGTAATACGTTATAACGTTATTCCATATAACGTAAAAAGTTATAACGTTATACCATATAACTTTATGTTATATAACGTAATACGTTATAACGTCATACAGTATAACGTTATGTTATATAACGTAACACTTTATAACGTTATACTATATAACGTATTACGTTATAACGTAATACTATATAACGTTATGATATATAACGTAGTACGTTATAACGTAATACTATATAACGTTATGATATATAACGTATTACGTTGTAACGTTATACCATATAACGTAATGATATATAACGTAATACGTTATAACGTTGTACCATATAACGTAATACGTTATAACGTTATACCATATAACGTTATGTTATATAACGTAATACGTTATAACGTTATACAGTATAACGTTATGTTATATAACGTAACACTTTATAACGTTATACTATATAACGTATTACGTTATAACGTAATACCATATAACGTTATGATATATAACGTAGTACGTTATAACGTAATACCATATAACGTTATGATATATAACGTATTACGTTGTAACGTTATACCATATAACGTAATGATATATAACGTAATACGTTATAACGTTGTACCATATAACGTAATACGTTATAACGTTATACCATATAACGTTATGTTATATAACGTAATACGTTATAACGTTATACTATATAACGTAATACGTTATAACGTTATTCCATATAACGTAATACGTTATAACGTTATACCATATAACGTTATGTTATATAACGTAATACGTTATAACGTCATACAGTATAACGTTATGTTATATAACGTAATACTTTATAACGTTATACTATATAACGTATTACGTTATAACGTAATACCATATAACGTTATGATATATAACGTAGTACGTTATAACGTTATACTATATAACGTAATACGTTATAACGTTATACCATATAACGTTATGTTATATAACGTAATACGTTATAACGTTATACTATATAATGTAATACGTTAAAACGTCATTCTATATAACGTTATGTTATATAACGTAATACTTTATGACGTTATTCTATACAACGTATTACTTTCTAACGTAATACCATATAACGTTATGATATATAACGTAATACGTTATAACGTTATTCCATATGACGTATTACGTTATAACGTTATTCCATATAACGTATTACGTTATAACGTTATACCATATAACGTTATGATATATAACGTAATACGTTATAACGTTATAGTATATTCCGTAATACGTTATAGCGTTATACCATATAACGTTATGTTATATAACGTAATACGTTATAACGTTATACCATATAACGTATTACGTTCTAACGTTATACCATATAATGTTATGTTATATAACGTAATACGTTATAACGTTATACCATGTAACGTATTATGTTATAACGTTATACCATATAACGTTATATTATATAACGTAATACGTTATAACGTTATTCCATATGACGTATTACGTTATAACGTTATTCCATATAACGTGTTACGTTATAACGTTATACCATATAACGTTATGATATATAACGTAATACGTTATAACGTTATACTATATTCCGTAATACGTTATAGCGTTATACCATATAACGTTATGTTATATAACGTAACACGTTATAACGTTATTCCATGTAACGTAATACGTTATAACGTTATGCCATATAACGTTATGTTATATAACGTAATACGTTATAACGTTATACCATATAACGTTATGTTATATAACGTAATACGTTATAACGTTATACCATATAACGCATTACGTTCTAACGTTATACCATATAACGTTATGTTATATAACGTAATACGTTATAACGTTATTCCATATAACGTAAAAAGTTATAACGTTATACCATATAACTTTATGTTATATAACGTAATACGTTATAACGTCATACAGTATAACGTTATGTTATATAACGTAACACTTTATAACGTTATACTATATAACGTATTACGTTATAACGTAATACCATATAACGTTATGATATATAACGTAGTACGTTATAACGTAATACCATATAACGTTATGATATATAACGTATTACGTTGTAACGTTATACCATATAACGTAATGATATATAACGTAATACGTTATAACGTTGTACCATATAACGTAATACGTTATAACGTTATACCATATAACGTTATGTTATATAACGTAATACGTTATAACGTTATACAGTATAACGTTATGTTATATAACGTAACACTTTATAACGTTATACTATATAACGTATTACGTTATAACGTAATACCATATAACGTTATGATATATAACGTAGTACGTTATAACGTAATACCATATAACGTTATGATATATAACGTATTACGTTGTAACGTTATACCATATAACGTAATGATATATAACGTAATACGTTATAACGTTGTACCATATAACGTAATACGTTATAACGTTATACCATATAACGTTATGTTATATAACGTAATACGTTATAACGTTATACTATATAACGTAATACGTTATAACGTTATTCCATATAACGTAATACGTTATAACGTTATACCATATAACGTTATGTTATATAACG
This sequence comes from Bombus pratorum, assembly GCA_930367275.1. NCBI lineage: Eukaryota > Metazoa > Arthropoda > Insecta > Hymenoptera > Apidae > Bombus > Bombus pratorum. The sequence continues at coordinate 5,725,007 of OV883983.1, read as the reverse complement.
TAATACGTTATAACGTCATACAGTATAACGTTATGTTATATAACGTAATACTTTATAACGTTATACTATATAACGTATTACGTTACAACGTAATACCCTATAACGTTATGATATATAACGTAGTACGTTATAACGTTATACTATATAACGTAATACGTTATAACGTTATACCATATAACGTTATGTTATATAACGTAATACGTTATAACGTTATACTATATAATGTAATACGTTATAACGTTATACCATATAACGTTATGTTATATAACGTAATACGTTATAACGTTATTCCATATGACGTATTACGTTATAGCGTTATTCCATATAACGTATTACGTTATAACGTTATACCATATAACGTTATGATATATAACGTAATACGATATAACGTTATACTATATTCCGTAATACGTTATAGCGTTATACCATATAACGTTATGTTATATAACGTAACACGTTATAACGTTATTCCATGTAACGTAATACGTTATAACGTTATGCCATATAACGTTATGTTATATAACGTAATACGTTATAACGTTATACCATATAACGTTATGTTATATAACGTAATACGTTATAACGTTATTCCATATAACGTATTACGTTATAACGTTATACCATATAACGTTATGATATATAACGTAATACGTTATAACGTTATACTATTTTCCGTAATACGTTATAGCGTTATACCATATAACGTTATGTTATATAACGTAACACGTTATAACGCTATTCCATGTAACGTAATACGTTATAACGTTATGCCATATAACGTTATGTTATATAACGTAATACGTTATAACGTTATACCATATAACGTTATGTTATATAACGTAATACGTTATAACGTTATACCATATAACGCATTACGTTCTAACGTTATACCATATAACGTTATGTTATATAACGTAATACGTTATAACGTTATTCCATATAACGTAAAAAGTTATAACGTTATACCATATAACTTTATGTTATATAACGTAATACGTTATAACGTCATACAGTATAACGTTATGTTATATAACGTAACACTTTATAACGTTATACTATATAACGTATTACGTTATAACGTAATACCATATAACGTTACGATATATAACGTAGTACGTTATAACGTAATACCATATAACGTTATGATATATAACGTATTACGTTGTAACGTTATACCATATAACGTAATGATATATAACGTAATACGTTATAACGTTGTACCATATAACGTAATACGTTATAACGTTATACCATATAACGTTATGTTATATAACGTAATACGTTATAACGTTATACAGTATAACGTTATGTTATATAACGTAACTCTTTATAACGTTATACTATATAACGTATTACGTTATAACGTTGTACCATATAACGTAATACGTTATAACGTTATACCATATAACGTTATGTTATATAACGTAATACGTTATAACGTTATACTATATAACGTAATACGTTATAACGTTATTCCATATAACGTAATACGTTATAACGTTATACCATATAACGTTATGTTATATAACGTAATACGTTATAACGTCATACAGTATAACGTTATGTTATATAACGTAATACTTTATAACGTTATACTATATAACGTATTACGTTATAACGTAATACCATATAACGTTATGATATATAACGTAGTACGTTATAACGTCATACTTTATAACGTTATACTACATAACGTAATACGTTATAACGTTATTCCATATAACGCATTACGTTATAACGTTATACGATATAACGTTATGTTTTATAACGTAATACGCTATAATGATATTCCATATAACGTATTACGTTATAACGTTATATTATATAACGTCATACGTTATAACGTTATACCATATAACGTATTACGTTCTAACGTTATACCATATAACGTTATGTTATATAACGTAATACGTTATAACGTTATACCATGTAACGTATTATGTTATAACGTTATACCCTATAACGTTATATTATATAACGTAATACGTTATAACGTTATTCCATATGACGTATTACGTTATAGCGTTATTCCATATAACGTATTACGTTATAACGTTATACCATATAACGTTATGATATATAACGTAATACGTTATAACGTTATACTATATTCCGTAATACGTTATAGCGTTATACCATATAACGTTATGTTATATAACGTAATACGTTATAACGTTATACTATATAACTTAATACGTTATAACGCAATACCATATAACGTTATGTTATATAACGTAATACGTTATAACGTTATACCATATAACGTTATGTTATATAACGTAATAGGTTATAACGTTATTCCATATAACGTAATACGTTATAACGTTGTACCATATAACGCATTACGTTATAACGTTATACCATATAACGTTATGATATATAACGTAATACGTTATAACGTCATTCTATATAACGTTATGTTATATAACGTAATACTTAATAACGTTATTCTATACAACGTATTACTTTCTAACGTAATACCATATAACGTTATGATATATAACGTAATACGTTATAACGTTATTCCATATGACGTATTACGTTATAACGTTATTCCATATAACGTATTACGTTATAACGTTATACCATATAACGTTATGATATATAACGTAATACGTTATAACGTTATACAGTATAACGTTATGTTATATAACGTAAGAATTTATTACGTCATACTATATAACGTATTACGTTATAACGTAATACCATATAACGTTATGATATATAACGTAGTACATTATAACGTAATACCATATAACGTTATGATATATAACGTATTACGTTATAACGTTATACCATATAACGTATTGATACATAACGTAATACGTTATAACGTTGTACCATATAACGTAATACGTTATAACGTTATACCATATAACGTTATGTTATATAACGTAATACGTTATAACGTTATACTATATAACGTAATACGTTATAACGTTATTCCATATAACGTAATACGTTATAACGTTATACCATATAACGTTATGTTATATAACGTAATACGTTATAACGTTATACTATATAACGTAATACGTTATAACGTTATTCCATATAACGCAATACGTTATAACGTTATACCATATAACGTTAAGTTATATAACGTAATACGTTATAGCGTCATACAGTATAACGTTATCTTATATAACGTAATACGTTATAACGTTGTACCATATAACGCACTACGTTATAACGTTATACCATATAACGTTATGATATATAACGTAATACGTTATAACGTTATACTATATTCCGTAATACGTTATAGCGTTATACCATATAACGTTATGTTATATAACGTAACACGTTATAACGTTATTCCATATAACGTAATACGTTATAACGTTATGCCATATAACGTTATGTTATATAACGTAATACGTTATAACGTTATACCATATAACGTTATGTTATATAACGTAATACGTTATAACGTTATACCATATAACGTATTACGTTCTAACGTTATACCATATAACGTTAGGTTATATTACGTAATACGTTATAACGTTATACCATGTAACGTATTATGTTATAACGTTATACCATATAACGTTATATTATATAACGTAATACGTTATAACGTTATTCCATATAACGTAATACGTTATAACGTTATACCATATAACGTTATGTTATATAACGTAATACGTTATAACGTTATACTATATAACGTAATACGTTATAACGTTATTCCATATAACGTAATACGTTATAACGTTATACCATATAACGTTATGTTATATAACGTAATACGTTATAACGTCATAAAGTATAACGTTATGTTATATAACGTAATACTTTATAACGTTATACTATATAACGTATTACGTTATAACGTAATACCATATAACGTTATGATATATAACGTAGTACGTTATAACGTAATACCATATAACGTTATGATATATAACGTATTACGTTATAACGTTATACCATATAACGTAATGATATATAACGTAATACGTTATAACGTTGTACCATATAACGTAATACGTTATAACGTCATACCACATAACGTTATGTTATATAACGTAATACTTTATAACGTTATACTATATAACGTATTACGTTATAACGTAATACCACATAACGTTATGTTATATAACGTAATACGTTATAACGTTATACTATATTCCGTAATACGTTATAGCGTTATACCATATAACGTTATGTTATATAACGTAACACGTTATAACGTTATTCCATGTAACGTAATACGTTATAACGTTATGCCATATAACGTTATGTTATATAACGTAATACGTTATAACGTTATACCATATAACGTTATGTTATATAACGTAATACGTTATAACGTTATACCATATAACGCATTACGTTCTAACGTTATACCATATAACGTTATGTTATATAACGTAATACGTTATAACGTTATACCATATAACGTAAAAAGTTATAACGTTGTACCATATAACTTTATGTTATATAACGTAATACGTTATAACGTCATACAGTATAACGTTATGTTATATAACGTAACACTTTATAACGTTATACTATATAACGTATTACGTTATAACGTAATACCATATAACGTTATGATATATAACGTAGTACGTTATAACGTAATACCATATAACGTTATGATATATAACGTATTACGTTGTAACGTTATACCATATAACGTAATGATATATAACGTAATACGTTATAACGTTGTACCATATAACGTAATACGTTATAACGTTATACCATATAACGTTATGTTATATAACGTAATACGTTATAACGTTATACCACATAACGCATTACGTTCTAACGTTATACCATATAACGTTATGTTATATAACGTAATACGTTATAACGTTATTCCATATAACGTAAAAAGTTATAACGTTATACCATATAACTTTATGTTATATAACGTAATACGTTATAACGTCATACAGTATAACGTTATGTTATATAACGTAACACTTTATAACGTTATACTATATAACGTATTACGTTATAACGTAATACCATATAACGTTACGATATATAACGTAGTACGTTATAACGTAATACCATATAACGTTATGATATATAACGTATTACGTTGTAACGTTATACCATATAACGTAATGATATATAACGTAATACGTTATAACGTTGTACCATATAACGTAATACGTTATAACGTTATACCATATAACGTTATGTTATATAACGTAATACGTTATAACGTTATACAGTATAACGTTATGTTATATAACGTAACACTTTATAACGTTATACTATATAACGTATTACGTTATAACGTTGTACCATATAACGTAATACGTTATAACGTTATACCATATAACGTTATGTTATATAACGTAATACGTTATAACGTTATACTATATAACGTAATACGTTATAACGTTATTCCATATAACGTAATACGTTATAACGTTATACCATATAACGTTATGTTATATAACGTAATACGTTATAACGTCATACAGTATAACGTTATGTTATATAACGTAATACTTTATAACGTTATACTATATAACGTATTACGTTATAACGTAATACCATATAACGTTATGATATATAACGTAGTACGTTATAACGTCATACTTTATAACGTTATACTACATAACGTAATACGTTATAACGTTATTCCATATAACGCATTACGTTATAACGTTATACCATATAACGTTATGTTTTATAACGTAATACGCTATAATGATATTCCATATAACGTATTACGTTATAACGTTATATTATATAACGTCATACGTTATAACGTTATACCATATAACGTATTACGTTCTAACGTTATACCATATAACGTTATGTTATATAACGTAATACGTTATAACGTTATACCATGTAACGTATTATGTTATAACGTTATACCCTATAACGTTATATTATATAACGTAATACGTTATAACGTTATTCCATATGACGTATTACGTTATAGCGTTATTCCATATAACGTATTACGTTATAACGTTATACCATATAACGTTATGATATATAACGTAATACGTTATAACGTTATACTATATTCCGTAATACGTTATAGCGTTATACCATACAACGTTATGTTATATAACGTAATACGTTATAACGTTATACTATATAACTTAATACGTTATAACGCAATACCATATAACGTTATGTTATATAACGTAATACGTTATAACGTTATACCATATAACGTTATGTTATATAACGTAATAGGTTATAACGTTATTCCATATAACGTAATACGTTATAACGTTGTATCATATAACGCATTACGTTATAACGTTATACCATATAACGTTATGATATATAACGTAATACGTTATAACGTCATTCTATATAACGTTATGTTATATAACGTAATACTTAATAACGTTATTCTATACAACGTATTACTTTCTAACGTAATACCATATAACGTTATGATATATAACGTAATACGTTATAACGTTATTCCATATGACGTATTACGTTATAACGTTATTCCATATAACGTATTACGTTATAACGTTATACCATATAACGTTATGATATATAACGTAATACGTTATAACGTTATACAGTATAACGTTATGTTATATAACGTAAGAATTTATTACGTCATACTATATAACGTATTACGTTATAACGTAATACCATATAACGTTATGATATATAACGTAGTACATTATAACGTAATACCATATAACGTTATGATATATAACGTATTACGTTATAACGTTATACCATATAACGTATTGATACATAACGTAATACGTTATAACGTTGTACCATATAACGTAATACGTTATAACGTTATACCATATAACGTTATGTTATATAACGTAATACGTTATAACGTTATACTATATAACGTAATACGTTATAACGTTATTCCATATAACGTAATACGTTATAACGTTATACCATATAACGTTATGTTATATAACGTAATACGTTATAACGTTATACTATATAACGTAATACGTTATAACGTTGTTCCATATAACGCAATACGTTATAACGTTATACCATATAACGTTAAGTTATATAACGTAATACGTTATAACGTCATACAGTATAACGTTATCTTATATAACGTAATACGTTATAACGTTGTACCATATAACGCACTACGTTATAACGTTATACCATATAACGTTATGATATATAACGTAATACGTTATAACGTTATACTATATTCCGTAATACGTTATAGCGTTATACCATATAACGTTATGTTATATAACGTAACACGTTATAACGTTATTCCATATAACGTAATACGTTATAACGTTATGCCATATAACGTTATGTTATATAACGTAATACGTTATAACGTTATACCATATAACGTTATGTTATATAACGTAATACGTTATAACGTTATACCATATAACGTATTACGTTCTAACGTTATACCATATAACGTTATGTTATATTACGTAATACGTTATAACGTTATACCATGTAACGTATTATGTTATAACGTTATACCATATAACGTTATATTATATAACGTAATACGTTATAACGTTATTCCATATAACGTAATACGTTATAACGTTATACCATATAACGTTATGTTATATAACGTAATACGTTATAACGTTATACTATATAACGTAATACGTTATAACGTTATTCCATATAACGTAATACGTTATAACGTTATACCATATAACGTTATGTTATATAACGTAATACGTTATAACGTCATAAAGTATAACGTTATGTTATATAACGTAATACTTTATAACGTTATACTATATAACGTATTACGTTATAACGTAATACCATATAACGTTATGATATATAACGTAGTACGTTATAACGTAATACCATATAACGTTATGATATATAACGTATTACGTTATAACGTTATACCATATAACGTAATGATATATAACGTAATACGTTATAACGTTGTACCATATAACGTAATACGTTATAACGTCATACCACATAACGTTATGTTATATAACGTAATACTTTATAACGTTATACTATATAACGTATTACGTTATAACGTAATACCATATAACGTTATGATATATAACGTAATACGCTATAACGTTATTCCATATAACGTAATACGTTATAACGTTATCCCATATAACGTATTACGTTATAACGTTATACCATATAACGTAATGATATATAACGTAATACGTTATAACGTTGTACCATATAACGTTATGTTATATAACGTAATACGTTATAACGTTATTCCATATAACGTATTACGTTATAACGTTATACCATATAACGTTATGTTATATAACGTAATACGTTATAACGTTATACTTTATTACGTAAAACGCTATAACGTTATTCCATACGACGTAATACGTTATAACGTTATTCCATAGAACGTATTACATTATAACGTTATCCCATACAACGTTATGTTATATAACGAAATACGTTATAACGTGATACTATATAACGTTATGATATATAACGTTATACCATATAACGTTATGTTATATAACGTAATACGTTATAACGTTATACCATATAACGTATTACGTTCTAACGTTATACCATATAACGTTATGTTATATAACGTAATACGTTATAACGTTATACCATGTAACGTATTACGTTATAACGTTATACCATATAACGTTATATTATATAACGTAATACGTTATAACGTTATACCATATAACGTTATGTTATATAACGTAATACGTTATAACGTAATACCATATAACGTTATGATATATAACGTAGTACGTTATAACGTAATACCATATAACGTTATGATATATAACGTATTACGTTATAACGTTATACCATATAACATAATGATATATAACGTAATACGTTATAACGTTGTACCATATAACTTAATACGTTATAACGTTATACCATATAACGTTATGTTATATACCGTAATACGTTATAACGTTATACTATATAACGTAATACGTTATAACGTTATTCCATATAACGTAATACGTTATAACGTTATACCATATAACGTTATGTTATATAACGTAATACGTTATAACGTTATACTATATAACGTAATACGTCATAACGTTATTCCATATAACGTAATACGTTATAACGTTATACCATATAACGTTATGTTATATAACGTAATACGTTATAACGTCATACAGTATAACGTTATGTTATATAACGTAATACGTTATAACGTTGTACCATATAACGCACTACGTTATAACGTTATACCATATAACGTTATGCTATATAACGTAATACGTTAAATCGTCATTCTATATAACGTTATGTTATATAACGTAATACTTTATAACGTTATTCTATACAACGTATTACTTTCTAACGTAATACCATATAACGTTATGATATATAACGTAATACGTTATAACGTTATTCCATATGACGTATTACGTTATAACGTTATTCCATATAACGTATTACGTTATAACGTTATACCATATAACGTTATGATATATAACGTAATACGTTATAACGTTATACTATATTCCGTAATGCGTTATAGCGTTATACCATTTAACGTTATGTTATATAACGTAACACGTTATAACGTTATTCCATATAACGTAATACGTTATAACGTTATGCCATATAACGTTATGTTATATAACGTAATACGTTATAACGTTATACCATATAACGTTATGTTATATAACGTAATACGTTATAACGTTATACCATGTAACGTATTATGTTATAACGTTATACCATATAACGTTATATTATATAACGTAATACGTTATAACGTTATTCCATATGACGTATTACGTTATAACGTTATTCCATATAACGTATTACGTTATAACGTTATACCATATAACGTTATGATATATAACGTAATACGTTATAACGTTATACTATATTCCGTAATACGTTATAGCGTTATACCATATAACGTTATGTTATATAACGTAACACGTTATAACGTTATTCCATATAACGTAATACGTTATAACGTTATGCCATATAACGTTATGTTATATAACGTAATACGTTATAACGTTATACCATATAACGTTATGTTATATAACGTAATACGTTATAACGTTATACCATATAACGCATTACGTTCTAACGTTATACCATATAACGTTATGTTATATAACGTAATACGTTATAACGTTATTCCATATAACGTAAAAAGTTATAACGTTATACCATATAACTTTATGTTATATAACGTAATACGTTATAACGTCATACAGTATAACGTTATGTTATATAACGTAACACTTTATAACGTTATACTATATAACGTATTACGTTATAACGTAATACCATATAACGTTATGATATATAACGTAGTACGTTATAACGTAATACCATATAACGTTATGATATATAACGTATTACGTTGTAACGTTATACCATATAACGTAATGATATATAACGTAATACGTTATAACGTTGTACCATATAACGTAATACGTTATAACGTTATACCATATAACGTTATGTTATATAACGTAATACGTTATAACGTTATACTATATAACGTAATACGTTATAACGTTATTCCATATAACGTAATACGTTATAACGTTATACAGTATAACGTTATGTTATATAACGTAATACTTTATAACGTTATACTATATAACGTATTACGTTATAACGTAATACCATATAACGTTATGATATATAACGTAGTACGTTATAACGTTATACTATATAACGTAATACGTTATAACGTTATACCATATAACGTTATGTTATATAACGTAATACGTTATAACGTTATTCCATATAACGTAATACGTTATAACGTTATTCCATATAACGTAATACGTTATAACGTTATACCATATAACGTTATGCTATATAACGTAATACGTTATAACGTCATACTTTATAACGTTATACTACGTAACGTAATACGTTATAACGTTATTCCATATAACGTATTACGTTATAACGTTATACCATATAACGTTATGTTTTATAACGTAATACGCTATAATGATATTCCATATAACGTATTATGTTATAACGTTATATTATATAACGTCATACGTTATAACGTTATACTATATAACGTAATACGTTATAACGCTATTCCATATAAAGTTATGTTATATAACGTATTACGTTATAACGTTATACTATATAACTTAATACGTTATAACGCTATACCATATAACGTTATGTTATATAACGTAATACGTTATAACGTTATACCATAGAACGTTATGTTATATAACGTAATAGGTTATAACGTTATTCCATATAACGTAATACGTTATAACGTTGTACCATATAACGCATTACGTTATAACGTTATACCATATAACGTTATGCTATATAACGTAATACGTTATAACGTCATTCTATATAACGTTATGTTATATAACGTAATACTTAATAACGTTATTCTATACAACGTATTACTTTCTAACGTAATACCATATAACGTTATGATATATAACGTAATACGTTATAACGTTATTCCATATGACGTATTACGTTATAACGTTATTCCATATAACGTATTACGTTATAACGTTATACCATATAACGTTATGATATATAACGTAATACGTTATAACGTTATACAGTATAACGTTATGTTATATAACGTAAGACTTTATAACGTTATACTATATAACGTATTACGTTATAACGTAATACCATATAACGTTATGATATATAACGTAGTACATTATAACGTAATACCATATAACGTTATGATATATAACGTATTACGTTATAACGTTATACCATATAACGTAATGATATATAACGTAATACGTTATAACGTTGTACCATATAACGTAATACGTTATAACGTTATACCATATAACGTTATGTTATATAACGTAATACGTTATAACGTTATAGTATATAACGTAATACGTTATAACGTTATTCCATATAACGTGATACGTTATAACGTTATACCATATAACGTTATGTTATATAACGTAATACGTTATAACGTTATACTATATAACGTAATACGTTATAACGTTATTCCATATAACGTAATACGTTATAACGTTATACCATATAACGTTATGTTATATAACGTAATACGTTATAACGTCATACAGTATAACGTTATGTTATATAACGTAATACGTTATAACGTTGTACCATATAACGCACTACGTTATAACGTTATACCATATAACGTTATGCTATATAACGTAATACGTTAAAACGTCATTCTATATAACGTTATGTTATATAACGTAATACTTTATAACGTTATTCTATACAACGTATTACTTTCTAACGTAATACCATATAACGTTATGATATATAACGTAATACGTTATAACGTTATTCCATATGACGTATTACGTTATAACGTTATTCCATATAACGTATTACGTTATAACGTTATACCATATAACGTTATGATATATAACGTAATACGTTATAACGTTATACTATATTCCGTAATACGTTGTAGCGTTATACCATATAACGTTATGTCATATAACGTAACGCGTTATAACGTTATTCCATATAACGTAATACGTTATAACGTTATGCCATATAACGTTATGTTATATAACGTAATACGTTATAACGTTATACCATATAACGTTATGTTATATAACGTAATACGTTATAACGTTATACCATATAACGTATTACGTTCTAACGTTATACCATATAACGTTATGTTATATTACGTAATACGTTATAACGTTATACCATGTAACGTATTATGTTATAACGTTATACCATATAACGTTATATTATATAACGTAATACGTTATAACGTTATTCCATATAACGTAATACGTTATAACGTTATACCATATAACGTTATGTTATATAACGTAATACGTTATAACGTTATACTATATAACGTAATACGTTATAACGTTATTCCATATAACGTAATACGTTATAACGTTATACCATATAACGTTATGTTATATAACGTAATACGTTATAACGTCATACAGTATAACGTTATGTAATATAACGTAATACTTTATAACGTTATACTATTTAACGTATTACGTTATAACGTAATACCATATAACGTCATGATATATAACGTAGTACGTTATAACGTAATACCATATAACGTTATGATATATAACGTATTACGTTATAACGTTATACCATATAACGTAATGATATATAACGTAATACGTTATAACGTTGTACCATATAACATTATGTTATATAACGTAATACGTTATAACGTTATACTTTATTACGTAAAACGCTATAACGTTATTCCATACGACGTAATACGTTATAACGTTATTCCATAGAACGTATTACATTATAACGTTATCCCATACAACGTTATGTTATATAACGAAATACGTTATAACGTGATACTATATAACGTTATGATATATAACGTTATACCATATAACGTTATGTTATATAACGTAATACGTTATAACGTTATACCATATAACGTATTACGTTCTAACGTTATACCATATAACGTTATGTTATATAACGTAATACGTTATAACGTTATACCATGTAACGTATTACGTTATAACGTTATACCATATAACGTTATATTATATAACGTAATACGTTATAACGTTATACCATATAACGTTATGTTATATAACGTAATACTTTATAACGTTATTCTATACAACGTATTACTTTCTAACGTAATACCATATAACGTTATGATATATAACGTAATACGTTATAACGATATACTATATTACGTAATACGCTATAACGTTATTCCATATAACGTAATACGTTATAACGTTATTCCATAGAACGTATTACGTTATAACGTTATCCCATATAACGTATTACGTTATAACGTTATACCATATAACGTAATGACATATAACGTAATACGCTATAACGTTGTACCATATAACGTTATGTTATATAACGTAATACGTTATAACGTTATTCCATATAACGTATTACGTTATAACGTTATTCCATAGAACGTATTACGTTATAACGTTATCCCATACAACGTTATGTTATATAACGAAATACGTTATAACGTGATACTATATAACGTTATACTAAATAACGTAATACGTTATAACGTTATTCCATATAACGTTTTACGTTATAACGTTATACCATATAACGTTATGTTATATCACGTAATACGTTATAACGTCATACCACATAACGTTATGTTATATAACGTAATACTTTATAACCTTATACTATATAACGTATTACGTTATAACGTAATACCATATAACGTTATGATATATAACATAATACGTTATAACGATATACTATATTACGTAATACGCTATAACGTTATTCCATATAACGTAATACGTTATAACGTTATTCCAAAGAACGTATTACGTTATAACGTTATCCCATATAAAGTATTACGTTATAACGTTATACCATATAACGTAATGATATATAACGTAATACGTTATAACTTTGTACCATATAACGTTATGTTATATAACGTAATACGTTATAACGTCATACTATATAACGTATTACGTTATAACGTAATACCATATAACGTTATGATATATAACGTAATACGTTATAACGTTATACTATATAACGTAATACGTTATAACGTTATACCATATAATGTTATGTTATATAACGTAATACGTTATAACGTTATTCCATATAACGTAATACGTTATAACGTTATACCATATAACGTTTTGTTATATAACGTAATACGTTATAACGTTATACTATATAACGTAATACGTTATAACGTTATTCCATATAACGTAATACGTTATAACGTTATACCATATAACGTTATGTTATATAACGTAATACGTTATAACGTTATACTATATAACGTAATACGTTATAACGTTATGTTATATAACGTAATACGTTATAACGTTATACTATATAACGTAATACGTTATAACGTTATCCCATATAACGTTATGTTATATAACGTAATACGTTATAACGTTATACTATATAACGTAATACGTTATAACGTTATGTTATATAACGTAATACGTTATAACGTTATACTATATAACGTAATACGTTATAACGTTATCCCATATAACGTATTACGTTATAACGTTATACCATATAACGTAATGATATATAACGTAATACGTTATAACGTTATTCCATATAACGTAATACGTTATAACGTTATACCATATAACGTTATGTTATATAACGTAATACGTTATAACGTTATACCATATAACGTTATGTTATATAACGTAATACGTTATAACGTTATACTATATAACGTAATACGTTATAACGTTATTCCACATAACGTAATACGTTATAACGTTATACCATATAACGTTATGTTATATAACGTAATACGTTATAACGTCATGCAGTATAACGTTATGTTATATAACGTAATACTTTATAACGTTATACTATATAACGTATTACGTTATAACGTAATACCATATAACGTTATGATATATAACGTAGTACGTTATAACGTAATACCATATAACGTTATGATATATAACGTATTACGTTATAACGTTATACCATATAACGTAATGATATATAACGTAATACGTTATAACGTTGTACCATATAACATTATGTTATATAACGTAATACGTTATAACGTTATACTTTATTACGTAAAACGCTATAACGTTATTCCATACGACGTAATACGTTATAACGTTATTCCATAGAACGTATTACATTATAACGTTATCCCATACAACGTTATGTTATATAACGAAATACGTTATAACGTGATACTATATAACGTTATGATATATAACGTTATACCATATAACGTTATGTTATATAACGTAATACGTTATAACGTTATACCATATAACGTATTACGTTCTAACGTTATACCATATAACGTTATGTTATATAACGTAATACGTTATAACGTTATACCATGTAACGTATTACGTTATAACGTTATACCATATAACGTTATATTATATAACGTAATACGTTATAACGTTATACCATATAACGTTATGTTATATAACGTAATACTTTATAACGTTATTCTATACAACGTATTACTTTCTAACGTAATACCATATAACGTTATGATATATAACGTAATACGTTATAACGATATACTATATTACGTAATACGCTATAACGTTATTCCATATAACGTAATACGTTATAACGTTATTCCATAGAACGTATTACGTTATAACGTTATCCCATATAACGTATTACGTTATAACGTAATACGTTATAACGTTATTCCATATAACGTATTACGTTATAACGTTATACCATATAACGTTATGATATATAACGTAATACGTTATAACGTTATACCATATAACGTTATGTTATATAACGAAATACGTTATAACGTGATACTATATAACGTTATGATATATAACGTTATACCATATAACGTTATGTTATATAACGTAATACGTTATAACGTTATACCATATAACGTATTACGTTCTAACGTTATACCATATAACGTTATGTTATATAACGTAATACGTTATAACGTTATACCATGTAACGTATTACGTTATAACGTTATACCATATAACGTTATATTATATAACGTAATACGTTATAACGTTATACCATATAACGTTATGTTATATAACGTAATACTTTATAACGTTATTCTATACAACGTATTACTTTCTAACGTAATACCATATAACGTTATGATATATAACGTAATACGTTATAACGATATACTATATTACGTAATACGCTATAACGTTATTCCATATAACGTAATACGTTATAACGTTATTCCATAGAACGTATTACGTTATAACGTTATCCCATATAACGTATTACGTTATAACGTTATACCATATAACGTAATGACATATAACGTAATACGCTATAACGTTGTACCATATAACGTTATGTTATATAACGTAATACGTTATAACGTTATTCCATATAACGTATTACGTTATAACGTTATTCCATAGAACGTATTACGTTATAACGTTATCCCATACAACGTTATGTTATATAACGAAATACGTTATAACGTGATACTATATAACGTTATACTAAATAACGTAATACGTTATAACGTTATTCCATATAACGTTTTACGTTATAACGTTATACCATATAACGTTATGTTATATCACGTAATACGTTATAACGTCATACCACATAACGTTATGTTATATAACGTAATACTTTATAACCTTATACTATATAACGTATTACGTTATAACGTAATACCATATAACGTTATGATATATAACATAATACGTTATAACGATATACTATATTACGTAATACGCTATAACGTTATTCCATATAACGTAATACGTTATAACGTTATTCCAAAGAACGTATTACGTTATAACGTTATCCCATATAAAGTATTACGTTATAACGTTATACCATATAACGTAATGATATATAACGTAATACGTTATAACTTTGTACCATATAACGTTATGTTATATAACGTAATACGTTATAACGTCATACTATATAACGTATTACGTTATAACGTAATACCATATAACGTTATGATATATAACGTAATACGTTATAACGTTATACTATATAACGTAATACGTTATAACGTTATACCATATAATGTTATGTTATATAACGTAATACGTTATAACGTTATTCCATATAACGTAATACGTTATAACGTTATACCATATAACGTTTTGTTATATAACGTAATACGTTATAACGTTATACTATATAACGTAATACGTTATAACGTTATTCCATATAACGTAATACGTTATAACGTTATACCATATAACGTTATGTTATATAACGTAATACGTTATAACGTTATACTATATAACGTAATACGTTATAACGTTATGTTATATAACGTAATACGTTATAACGTTATACTATATAACGTAATACGTTATAACGTTATCCCATATAACGTTATGTTATATAACGTAATACGTTATAACGTTATACTATATAACGTAATACGTTATAACGTTATGTTATATAACGTAATACGTTATAACGTTATACTATATAACGTAATACGTTATAACGTTATCCCATATAACGTATTACGTTATAACGTTATACCATATAACGTAATGATATATAACGTAATACGTTATAACGTTATTCCATATAACGTAATACGTTATAACGTTATACCATATAACGTTATGTTATATAACGTAATACGTTATAACGTTATACCATATAACGTTATGTTATATAACGTAATACGTTATAACGTTATACTATATAACGTAATACGTTATAACGTTATTCCACATAACGTAATACGTTATAACGTTATACCATATAACGTTATGTTATATAACGTAATACGTTATAACGTCATGCAGTATAACGTTATGTTATATAACGTAATACTTTATAACGTTATACTATATAACGTATTACGTTATAACGTAATACCATATAACGTTATGATATATAACGTAGTACGTTATAACGTAATACCATATAACGTTATGATATATAACGTATTACGTTATAACGTTATACCATATAACGTAATGATATATAACGTAATACGTTATAACGTTGTACCATATAACATTATGTTATATAACGTAATACGTTATAACGTTATACTTTATTACGTAAAACGCTATAACGTTATTCCATACGACGTAATACGTTATAACGTTATTCCATAGAACGTATTACATTATAACGTTATCCCATACAACGTTATGTTATATAACGAAATACGTTATAACGTGATACTATATAACGTTATGATATATAACGTTATACCATATAACGTTATGTTATATAACGTAATACGTTATAACGTTATACCATATAACGTATTACGTTCTAACGTTATACCATATAACGTTATGTTATATAACGTAATACGTTATAACGTTATACCATGTAACGTATTACGTTATAACGTTATACCATATAACGTTATATTATATAACGTAATACGTTATAACGTTATACCATATAACGTTATGTTATATAACGTAATACTTTATAACGTTATTCTATACAACGTATTACTTTCTAACGTAATACCATATAACGTTATGATATATAACGTAATACGTTATAACGATATACTATATTACGTAATACGCTATAACGTTATTCCATATAACGTAATACGTTATAACGTTATTCCATAGAACGTATTACGTTATAACGTTATCCCATATAACGTATTACGTTATAACGTTATACCATATAACGTAATGACATATAACGTAATACGCTATAACGTTGTACCATATAACGTTATGTTATATAACGTAATACGTTATAACGTTATTCCATATAACGTATTACGTTATAACGTTATTCCATAGAACGTATTACGTTATAACGTTATCCCATACAACGTTATGTTATATAACGAAATACGTTATAACGTGATACTATATAACGTTATACTAAATAACGTAATACGTTATAACGTTATTCCATATAACGTTTTACGTTATAACGTTATACCATATAACGTTATGTTATATCACGTAATACGTTATAACGTCATACCACATAACGTTATGTTATATAACGTAATACTTTATAACCTTATACTATATAACGTATTACGTTATAACGTAATACCATATAACGTTATGATATATAACATAATACGTTATAACGATATACTATATTACGTAATACGTTATAACGTTATTCCATATAACGTAATACGTTATAACGTTATACCATATAACGTTTTGTTATATAACGTAATACGTTATAACGTTATACTATATAACGTAATACGTTATAACGTTATTCCATATAACGTAATACGTTATAACGTTATACCATATAACGTTATGTTATATAACGTAATACGTTATAACGTTATACTATATAACGTAATACGTTATAACGTTATGTTATATAACGTAATACGTTATAACGTTATACTATATAACGTAATACGTTATAACGTTATCCCATATAACGTTATGTTATATAACGTAATACGTTATAACGTTATACTATATAACGTAATACGTTATAACGTTATGTTATATAACGTAATACGTTATAACGTTATACTATATAACGTAATACGTTATAACGTTATCCCATATAACGTATTACGTTATAACGTTATACCATATAACGTAATGATATATAACGTAATACGTTATAACGTTATTCCATATAACGTAATACGTTATAACGTTATACCATATAACGTTATGTTATATAACGTAATACGTTATAACGTTATACCATATAACGTTATGTTATATAACGTAATACGTTATAACGTTATACTATATAACGTAATACGTTATAACGTTATTCCACATAACGTAATACGTTATAACGTTATACCATATAACGTTATGTTATATAACGTAATACGTTATAACGTCATGCAGTATAACGTTATGTTATATAACGTAATACTTTATAACGTTATACTATATAACGTATTACGTTATAACGTAATACCATATAACGTTATGATATATAACGTAGTACGTTATAACGTAATACCATATAACGTTATGATATATAACGTATTACGTTATAACGTTATACCATATAACGTAATGATATATAACGTAATACGTTATACCGTTGTACCATGTAACGTAATACGTTATAACGTTATACCGTATAACGTTATGTTATATAACGTAATACGTTATAACGTTATACTATATAACGTAATATGTTATAACGTTATTCCATATAACGTAATACATTATAACGTTATACCATATATCGTCATGTTATTTAACGTAATACGTTATAACGTTATACTAAATAACGTAATACGTTATAACGTTATTCCATATAACGTATTACTTTATAAAGTTATACCATATAACGTTATGTTATATCACGTAATACGTTATAACGTCATACCACATAACGTTATGTTATATAACGTAATACTTTATAACGTTATACTATATAACGTATTACGTTATAACGTAATACCATATAACGTTATGATATATAACGTAATACGTTATAACGATATACTATATTACGTAATACGCTATAACGTTATTCCATATAACGTAATACGCTATAACGTTATTCCATAGAACGTATTACGTTATAACGTTATCCCATACAACGTTATGTTATATAACGAAATACGTTATAACGTGATACTATATAACGTTATGATATATAACGTAATACGTTATAACGTTATGATATATAACGTAATACGTTATAACGTTATTCCATATAACGTTATGTTATATAACGTAATACGTTATAACGTTATACTATACAACTTAATACGTTATAACGCTATACCATATAACGTTATGTTATATAACGTAATACGTTATAACGTTATACCATATAACGTTATGTTATATAACGTAATACGTTATAACGTTATTCCATATAACGTAATACGTTATAACGTTGTACCATATAACGCATTTCGTTATAACGTTATACCATATAACGTTATGCTATATAACGTAATACGTTATAACGTCATTGTATATAACGTTATGTTATATAACGTAATACTTTATAACGTTATTCTATACAACGTATTACTTTCTAACGTAATACCATATAACGTTATGATATATAACGTAATACGTTATAACGATATACTATATTACGTAATACGCTATAACGTTATTCCATATAACGTAATACGTTATAACGTTATTCCATAGAACGTATTACGTTATAACGTTATCCCATATAACGTATTACGTTATAACGTTATACCATATAACGTAATGACATATAACGTAATACGTTATAACGTTATTCCATATAACGTAATACGTTATAAGGTTATACCATGTAACGTTATGCTATATAAAGTAATACGTTATAACGTCATACTATATAACGTTATACTACATAACGTAATACGTTATAACGTTATTCCATATAACGTATTACGTTATAACGTTATACCATATAACGTTATGATATATAACGTAATACGTTATAACGTTATACCATATAACGTTATGTTATATAACGTAATACGTTATAACGTTATTCCATATAACGTAATACGTTATAACGTTATTCCATATAACGTAATACGTTATAACGTTATTCCATATAACGTAATACGTTATAAGGTTATACCATGTAACGTTATGCTATATAAAGTAATACGTTATAACGTCATACTATATAACGTTATACTACATAACGTAATACGTTATAACGTTATTCCATATAACGTATTACGTTATAACGTTATACCACATAACGTTATGTTTTATAACGTAATACGCTATAATGGTATTCCATATAACGGTATTTTATATAACGTAATACGTTATAACGTTATACTGTATAACTTAATACGTTATAACGCTATACCATATAACGTTATGTTATATAACTTAATACGTTATAACGTTATACCATATAACGTTATGCTATATAACGTAATACGTTATAACGTCATACTATATAACGTAATACGTTATAACGTTATACCATATAACGTTATGTTATATAACGTAATACGTTATAACGTTATACTATATTACTTAATACGTTATAACGCTATACCATATAACGTTATGTTATATAACGTAATACGTTATAACGTTATACCATATAACGTTATGTTATATAACGTAATACGTTATAAGGTTATTCCATATAACGTAATACGTTATAACGTTGTACCATATAACGCATTACGTTATAACGTTATACCATATAACGTTATGCTATATCACGTAATACGTTATAACGTCATACTATATAACGTTATGTTATATAACGTAATACTTTATAACGTTATTCTATATAACGTATTACGTTCTAACGTAATACCATATAACGTTATGATATATAACGTAATACGTTATAACGTTATTCCATATAACGTAATACGTTATAACGTTATTCCATATAACGTAATACGTTATAAGGTTATACCATGTAACGTTATGCTATATAAAGTAATACGTTATAACGTCATACTATATAACGTTATACTACATAACGTAATACGTTATAACGTTATTCCATATAACGTATTACGTTATAACGTTATACCATATAACGTTATGTTTTATAACGTAATGCGCTATAATGGTATTCCATATAACGTTATGTTATATAACGTAATTCGTTATAACGTTATACTGTATAACTTAATACGTTATAACGCTATACCATATAACGTTATGTTATATAACTTAATACGTTATAACGTTATACCATATAACGTTATGTTATATAACGTAATACGTTATAACGTTATTCCATATAACGTAATACGTTATAACGTTGTACCATATAACGCATTACGTTATAACGTTATACCATATAACGTTATGCTATATAACGTAATACGTTATAACGTCATACTATATAACGTAATACGTTATAACGTTATACCATATAACGTTATGTTATATAACGTAATACGTTATAACGTTATACTATATTACTTAATACGTTATAACGCTATACCATATAACGTTATGTTATATAACGTAATACGTTATAACGTTATACCATATAACGTTATGTTATATAACGTAATACGTTATAACGTTATTCCATATAACGTAATACGTTATAACGTTGTACCATATAACGCATTACGTTATAACGTTATATCATATAACATTATGCTATATAACGTAATACGTTATAACGTCATACTATATAACGTTATGTTATATAACGTAATTCTTTATAACGTTATTCTATATAACGTATTACGTTCTAACGTAATACCATATAACGTTATGATATATAACGTAATACGTTATAACGTTATTCCATATAACGTATTACATTATAACTTTATTCCATATAACGTATTACGTTATAACGTTATACCATATAACGTTATGTTATATAACGTAATACGTTATAACGTTATTCCATATAACGTAATACGTTATAACGTTATACCATATAACGTTATGTTATATAACGTAATACGTTATAACGTTATACTATATAACGTAATACGTTATAACGTTATTCCATATAACGTAATACGTTATAACGTTATTCCATATAACGTAATACGTTATAACGTTATTCCATATAACGTAATACGTTATAAGGTTATACCATGTAACGTTATGCTATATAAAGTAATACGTTATAACGTCATACTATATAACGTTATACTACATAACGTAATACGTTATAACGTTATTCCATATAACGTATTACGTTATAACGTTATACCATATAACGTTATGTTTTATAACGTAATACGCTATAATGGTATTCCATATAACGTTATGTTATATAACGTAATACGTTATAACGTTATACTGTATAACTTAATACGTTATAACGCTATACCATATAACGTTATGTTATATAACTTAATACGTTATAACGTTATACCATATAACGTTATGTTATATAACGTAATACGTTATAACGTTATTCCATATAACGTAATACGTTATAACGTTGTACCATATAACGCATTACGTTATAACGTTATACCATATAACGTTATGCTATATAACGTAATACGTTATAACGTCATACTATATAACGTAATACGTTATAACGTTATACCATATAACGTTATGTTATATAACGTAATACGTTATAACGTTATTCCATATAACGTAATACGTTATAACGTTGTACCATATAACGTAATACGTTATAACGTTATACCATATAACGTTATGTTATATAACGTAATACGTTATAACGTTATACTATATTACTTAATACGTTATAACGCTATACCATATAACGTTATGTTATATAACGTAATACGTTATAACGCTATACCATATAACGTTATGTTATATAACGTAATACGTTATAACGTTATTCCATATAACGTAATACGTTATAACGTTGTACCATATAACGCATTACGTTATAACGTTATACCATATAACGTTATGCTATATAACGTAATACGTTATAACGTCATACTATATAACGTTATGTTATATAACGTAATACTTTATAACGTTATTCTATATAACGTATTACGTTCTAACGTAATACCATATAACGTTATGATATATAACGTAATACGTTATAACGTTATTCCATATAACGTAATACGTTATAACGTTATTCCATATAACGTAATACGTTATAAGGTTATACCATGTAACGTTATGCTATATAAAGTAATACGTTATAACGTCATACTATATAACGTTATACTACATAACGTAATACGTTATAACGTTATTCCATATAACGTATTACGTTATAACGTTATACCATATAACGTTATGTTTTATAACGTAATACGCTATAATGGTATTCCATATAACGTTATGTTATATAACGTAATTCGTTATAACGTTATACTGTATAACTTAATACGTTATAACGCTATACCATATAACGTTATGTTATATAACTTAATACGTTATAACGTTATACCATATAACGTTATGTTATATAACGTAATACGTTACAACGTTATACCATATAACGTTATGTTATATAACGTAATACGTTATAACGTTATACTATATTACTTAATACGTTATAACGCTATACCATATAACGTTATGTTATATAACGTAATACGTTATAACGTTATACCATATAACGTTATGTTATATAACGTAATACGTTATAACGTTATTCCATATAACGTAATACGTTATAACGTTGTACCATATAACGCATTACGTTATAACGTTATATCATATAACGTTATGCTATATAACGTAATACGTTATAACGTCATACTATATAACGTTATGTTATATAACGTAATACTTTATAACGTTATTCTATATAACGTATTACGTTCTAACGTAATACCATATAACGTTATGATATATAACGTAATACGTTATAACGTTATTCCATATAACGTATTACATTATAACTTTATTCCATATAACGTATTACGTTATAACGTTATACCATATAACGTTATGTTATATAACGTAATACGTTATAACGTTATTCCATATAACGTAATACGTTATAACGTTATACCATATAACGTTATGTTATATAACGTAATACGTTATAACGTTATACTATATAACGTAATACGTTATAACGTTATTCCATATAACGTAATACGTTATAACGTTATTCCATATAACGTAATACGTTATAACGTTATTCCATATAACGTAATACGTTATAAGGTTATACCATGTAACGTTATGCTATATAAAGTAATACGTTATAACGTCATACTATATAACGTTATACTACATAACGTAATACGTTATAACGTTATTCCATATAACGTATTACGTTATAACGTTATACCATATAACGTTATGTTTTATAACGTAATACGCTATAATGGTATTCCATATAACGTTATGTTATATAACGTAATACGTTATAACGTTATACTGTATAACTTAATACGTTATAACGCTATACCATATAACTTTATGTTATATAACTTAATACGTTATAACGTTATACCATATAACGTTATGTTATATAACGTAATATGTTATAACGTTATTCCATATAACGTAATACGTTATAACGTTGTACCATATAACGCATTACGTTATAACGTTATACCATATAACGTTATGCTATATAACGTAATACGTTATAACGTCATACTATATAACGTAATACGTTATAACGTTATACCATATAACGTTATGTTATATAACGTAATACGTTATAACGTTATTCCATATAACGTAATACGTTATAACGTTGTACCATATAACGTAATACGTTATAACGTTATACCATATAACGTTATGTTATATAACGTAATACGTTATAACGTTATACTATATTACTTAATACGTTATAACGCTATACCATATAACGTTATGTTATATAACGTAATACGTTATAACGTTATACCATATAACGTTATGTTATATAACGTAATACGTTATAACGTTATTCCATATAACGTAATACGTTATAACGTTGTACCATATAACGCATTACGTTATAACGTTATACCATATAACGTTATGCTATATAACGTAATACGTTATAACGTCATACTATATAACGTTATGTTATATAACGTAATACTTTATAACGTTATTCTATATAACGTATTACGTTCTAACGTAATACCATATAACGTTATGATATATAACGTAATACGTTATAACGTTATTCCATATAACGTAATACGTTATAACGTTATTCCATATAACGTAATACGTTATAAGGTTATACCATGTAACGTTATGCTATATAAAGTAATACGTTATAACGTCATACTATATAACGTTATACTACATAACGTAATACGTTATAACGTTATTCCATATAACGTATTACGTTATAACGTTATACCATATAACGTTATGTTTTATAACGTAATACGCTATAATGGTATTCCATATAACGTTATGTTATATAACGTAATTCGTTATAACGTTATACTGTATAACTTAATACGTTATAACGCTATACCATATAACGTTATGTTATATAACTTAATACGTTATAACGTTATACCATATAACGTTATGTTATATAACGTAATACGTTACAACGTTATACCATATAACGTTATGTTATATAACGTAATACGTTATAACGTTATACTATATTACTTAATACGTTATAACGCTATACCATATAACGTTATGTTATATAACGTAATACGTTATAACGTTATACCATATAACGTTATGTTATATAACGTAATACGTTATAACGTTATTCCATATAACGTAATACGTTATAACGTTGTACCATATAACGCATTACGTTATAACGTTATATCATATAACGTTATGCTATATAACGTAATACGTTATAACGTCATACTATATAACGTTATGTTATATAACGTAATACTTTATAACGTTATTCTATATAACGTATTACGTTCTAACGTAATACCATATAACGTTATGATATATAACGTAATACGTTATAACGTTATTCCATATAACGTATTACATTATAACTTTATTCCATATAACGTATTACGTTATAACGTTATACCATATAACGTTATGTTATATAACGTAATACGTTATAACGTTATTCCATATAACGTAATACGTTATAACGTTATACCATATAACGTTATGTTATATAACGTAATACGTTATAACGTTATACTATATAACGTAATACGTTATAACGTTATTCCATATAACGTAATACGTTATAACGTTATTCCATATAACGTAATACGTTATAACGTTATTCCATATAACGTAATACGTTATAAGGTTATACCATGTAACGTTATGCTATATAAAGTAATACGTTATAACGTCATACTATATAACGTTATACTACATAACGTAATACGTTATAACGTCATTGTATATAACGTTATGTTATATAACGTAATACTTTATAACGTTATTCTATACAACGTATTACTTTCTAACGTAATACCATATAACGTTATGATATATAACGTAATACGTTATAACGATATACTATATTACGTAATACGCTATAACGTTATTCCATATAACGTAATACGTTATAACGTTATTCCATAGAACGTATTACGTTATAACGTTATCCCATATAACGTATTACGTTATAACGTTATACCATATAACGTAATGACATATAACGTAATACGTTATAACGTTATTCCATATAACGTAATACGTTATAAGGTTATACCATGTAACGTTATGCTATATAAAGTAATACGTTATAACGTCATACTATATAACGTTATACTACATAACGTAATACGTTATAACGTTATTCCATATAACGTATTACGTTATAACGTTATACCATATAACGTTATGATATATAACGTAATACGTTATAACGTTATACCATATAACGTTATGTTATATAACGTAATACGTTATAACGTTATTCCATATAACGTAATACGTTATAACGTTATTCCATATAACGTAATACGTTATAACGTTATTCCATATAACGTAATACGTTATAAGGTTATACCATGTAACGTTATGCTATATAAAGTAATACGTTATAACGTCATACTATATAACGTTATACTACATAACGTAATACGTTATAACGTTATTCCATATAACGTATTACGTTATAACGTTATACCACATAACGTTATGTTTTATAACGTAATACGCTATAATGGTATTCCATATAACGGTATTTTATATAACGTAATACGTTATAACGTTATACTGTATAACTTAATACGTTATAACGCTATACCATATAACGTTATGTTATATAACTTAATACGTTATAACGTTATACCATATAACGTTATGCTATATAACGTAATACGTTATAACGTCATACTATATAACGTAATACGTTATAACGTTATACCATATAACGTTATGTTATATAACGTAATACGTTATAACGTTATACTATATTACTTAATACGTTATAACGCTATACCATATAACGTTATGTTATATAACGTAATACGTTATAACGTTATACCATATAACGTTATGTTATATAACGTAATACGTTATAACGTTATTCCATATAACGTAATACGTTATAACGTTGTACCATATAACGCATTACGTTATAACGTTATACCATATAACGTTATGCTATATCACGTAATACGTTATAACGTCATACTATATAACGTTATGTTATATAACGTAATACTTTATAACGTTATTCTATATAACGTATTACGTTCTAACGTAATACCATATAACGTTATGATATATAACGTAATACGTTATAACGTTATTCCATATAACGTAATACGTTATAACGTTATTCCATATAACGTAATACGTTATAAGGTTATACCATGTAACGTTATGCTATATAAAGTAATACGTTATAACGTCATACTATATAACGTTATACTACATAACGTAATACGTTATAACGTTATTCCATATAACGTATTACGTTATAACGTTATACCATATAACGTTATGTTTTATAACGTAATGCGCTATAATGGTATTCCATATAACGTTATGTTATATAACGTAATTCGTTATAACGTTATACTGTATAACTTAATACGTTATAACGCTATACCATATAACGTTATGTTATATAACTTAATACGTTATAACGTTATACCATATAACGTTATGTTATATAACGTAATACGTTATAACGTTATTCCATATAACGTAATACGTTATAACGTTGTACCATATAACGCATTACGTTATAACGTTATACCATATAACGTTATGCTATATAACGTAATACGTTATAACGTCATACTATATAACGTAATACGTTATAACGTTATACCATATAACGTTATGTTATATAACGTAATACGTTATAACGTTATACTATATTACTTAATACGTTATAACGCTATACCATATAACGTTATGTTATATAACGTAATACGTTATAACGTTATACCATATAACGTTATGTTATATAACGTAATACGTTATAACGTTATTCCATATAACGTAATACGTTATAACGTTGTACCATATAACGCATTACGTTATAACGTTATATCATATAACATTATGCTATATAACGTAATACGTTATAACGTCATACTATATAACGTTATGTTATATAACGTAATTCTTTATAACGTTATTCTATATAACGTATTACGTTCTAACGTAATACCATATAACGTTATGATATATAACGTAATACGTTATAACGTTATTCCATATAACGTATTACATTATAACTTTATTCCATATAACGTATTACGTTATAACGTTATACCATATAACGTTATGTTATATAACGTAATACGTTATAACGTTATTCCATATAACGTAATACGTTATAACGTTATACCATATAACGTTATGTTATATAACGTAATACGTTATAACGTTATACTATATAACGTAATACGTTATAACGTTATTCCATATAACGTAATACGTTATAACGTTATTCCATATAACGTAATACGTTATAACGTTATTCCATATAACGTAATACGTTATAAGGTTATACCATGTAACGTTATGCTATATAAAGTAATACGTTATAACGTCATACTATATAACGTTATACTACATAACGTAATACGTTATAACGTTATTCCATATAACGTATTACGTTATAACGTTATACCATATAACGTTATGTTTTATAACGTAATACGCTATAATGGTATTCCATATAACGTTATGTTATATAACGTAATACGTTATAACGTTATACTGTATAACTTAATACGTTATAACGTTATTCCATATAACTTTATGTTATATAACTTAATACGTTATAACGTTATACCATATAACGTTATGTTATATAACGTAATATGTTATAACGTTATTCCATATAACGTAATACGTTATAACGTTGTACCATATAACGCATTACGTTATAACGTTATACCATATAACGTTATGCTATATAACGTAATACGTTATAACGTCATACTATATAACGTAATACGTTATAACGTTATACCATATAACGTTATGTTATATAACGTAATACGTTATAACGTTATTCCATATAACGTAATACGTTATAACGTTGTACCATATAACGTAATACGTTATAACGTTATACCATATAACGTTATGTTATATAACGTAATACGTTATAACGTTATACTATATTACTTAATACGTTATAACGCTATACCATATAACGTTATGTTATATAACGTAATACGTTATAACGTTATACCATATAACGTTATGTTATATAACGTAATACGTTATAACGTTATTCCATATAACGTAATACGTTATAACGTTGTACCATATAACGCATTACGTTATAACGTTATACCATATAACGTTATGCTATATAACGTAATACGTTATAACGTCATACTATATAACGTTATGTTATATAACGTAATACTTTATAACGTTATTCTATATAACGTATTACGTTCTAACGTAATACCATATAACGTTATGATATATAACGTAATACGTTATAACGTTATTCCATATAACGTAATACGTTATAACGTTATTCCATATAACGTAATACGTTATAAGGTTATACCATGTAACGTTATGCTATATAAAGTAATACGTTATAACGTCATACTATATAACGTTATACTACATAACGTAATACGTTATAACGTTATTCCATATAACGTATTACGTTATAACGTTATACCATATAACGTTATGTTTTATAACGTAATACGCTATAATGGTATTCCATATAACGTTATGTTATATAACGTAATTCGTTATAACGTTATACTGTATAACTTAATACGTTATAACGCTATACCATATAACGTTATGTTATATAACTTAATACGTTATAACGTTATACCATATAACGTTATGTTATATAACGTAATACGTTACAACGTTATACCATATAACGTTATGTTATATAACGTAATACGTTATAACGTTATACTATATTACTTAATACGTTATAACGCTATACCATATAACGTTATGTTATATAACGTAATACGTTATAACGTTATACCATATAACGTTATGTTATATAACGTAATACGTTATAACGTTATTCCATATAACGTAATACGTTATAACGTTGTACCATATAACGCATTACGTTATAACGTTATATCATATAACGTTATGCTATATAACGTAATACGTTATAACGTCATACTATATAACGTTATGTTATATAACGTAATACTTTATAACGTTATTCTATATAACGTATTACGTTCTAACGTAATACCATATAACGTTATGATATATAACGTAATACGTTATAACGTTATTCCATATAACGTATTACATTATAACTTTATTCCATATAACGTATTACGTTATAACGTTATACCATATAACGTTATGTTATATAACGTAATACGTTATAACGTTATTCCATATAACGTAATACGTTATAACGTTATACCATATAACGTTATGTTATATAACGTAATACGTTATAACGTTATACTATATAACGTAATACGTTATAACGTTATTCCATATAACGTAATACGTTATAACGTTATTCCATATAACGTAATACGTTATAACGTTATTCCATATAACGTAATACGTTATAAGGTTATACCATGTAACGTTATGCTATATAAAGTAATACGTTATAACGTCATACTATATAACGTTATACTACATAACGTAATACGTTATAACGTTATTCCATATAACGTATTACGTTATAACGTTATACCATATAACGTTATGTTTTATAACGTAATACGCTATAATGGTATTCCATATAACGTTATGTTATATAACGTAATACGTTATAACGTTATACTGTATAACTTAATACGTTATAACGCTATACCATATAACGTTATGTTATATAACTTAATACGTTATAACGTTATACCATATAACGTTATGTTATATAACGTAATACGTTATAACGTTATTCCATATAACGTAATACGTTATAACGTTGTACCATATAACGCATTACGTTATAACGTTATACCATATAACGTTATGCTATATAACGTAATACGTTATAACGTCATACTATATAACGTAATACGTTATAACGTTATACCATATAACTTTATGTTATATAACGTAATACGTTATAACGTTATACTATATTACTTAATACGTTATAACGCTATACCATATAACGTTATGTTATATAACGTAATACGTTATAAAGTTATACCATATAACGTTATGTTATATAACGTAATACGTTATAACGTTATTCCATATAACGTAATACGTTATAACGTTGTACCATATAACGCATTACGTTATAACGTTATACCATATAACGTTATGCTATATGACGTAATACGTTATAACGTCATACTATATAACGTTATGTTATATAACGTAATACTTTATAACGTTATTCTATATAACGTATTACGTTCTAACGTAATACCATATAACGTTATGATATATAACGTAATACGTTATAACGTTATTCCATATAACGTAATACGTTATAACGTTATTCCATATAACGTAATACGTTATAAGGTTATACCATGTAACGTTATGCTATATAAAGTAATACGTTATAACGTCATACTATATAACGTTATACTACATAACGTAATACGTTATAACGTTATTCCATATAACGTATTACGTTATAACGTTATACCATATAACGTTATGTTTTATAACGTAATACGCTATAATGGTATTCCATATAACGTTATGTTATATAACGTAATACGTTATAACGTTATACTGTATAACTTAATACGTTATAACGCTATACCATATAACGTTATGTTATATAACTTAATACGTTATAACGTTATACCATATAACGTTATGTTATATAACGTAATACGTTATAACGTTATTCCATATAACGTAATACGTTATAACGTTGTACCATATAACGCATTACGTTATAACGTTATACCATATAACGTTATGCTATATAACGTAATACGTTATAACGTCATACTATATAACGTAATACGTTATAACGTTATACCATATAACGTTATGTTATATAACGTAATACGTTATAACGTTATACTATATTACTTAATACGTTATATCGCTATACCATATAACGTTATGTTATATAACGTAATACGTTATAACGTTATACCATATAACGTTATGTTATATAACGTAATACGTTATAACGTTATTCCATATAACGTAATACGTTATAACGTTGTACCATATAACGCATTACGTTATAACGTTATACCATATAACGTTATGCTATATAACGTAATACGTTATAACGTCATACTATATAACGTTATGTTATATAACGTAATACTTTATAACGTTATTCTATATAACGTATTACGTTCTAACGTAATACCATATAACGTTATGATATATAACGTAATACGTTATAACGTTATTCCATATAACGTAATACGTTATAACGTTATTCCATATAACGTAATACGTTATAAGGTTATACCATGTAACGTTATGCTATATAAAGTAATACGTTATAACGTCATACTATATAACGTTATACTACATAACGTAATACGTTATAACGTTATTCCATATAACGTATTACGTTATAACGTTATACCATATAACGTTATGTTTTATAACGTAATACGCTATAATGGTATGCCATATAACGTTATGTTATATAACGTAATACGTTATAACGTTATACTGTATAACTTAATACGTTATAACGCTATACCATATAACGTTATGTTATATAACTTAATACGTTATAACGTTATACCATATAACGTTATGTTATATAACGTAATACGTTATAACGTTATTCCATATAACGTAATACGTTATAACGTTGTAACATATAACGCATTACGTTATAACGTCATACTATATAACGTTATGTTATATAACGTAATACTTTAAAACGTTATTCTATATAACGTATTACGTTTTAACGTAATACCATATAACGTTATGATATATAACGTAATACGTTATAACGTTACACTATATTACGTAATACGCTATAACGTTATTCCATATAACGTAATACGTTATAACGTTATTCCATAGATCGTATTACGTTATAACGTTATCCCATATTATGTAATACGTTATAACGTTATTCCATATAACGTATTACGTTATAACGTTATGCCATATAACGTAATGATATATAACGTAATACGTTATAACGTTGTACCATATAACGCATTACGTTATAACGTTGTAGCATATAACGCATTACGTTATAACGTTATACCATATAACGTTATGCTATATAACGTAATACGTTATAACGTTATTCCATATAACGTAATACGTTATAACGTTATACCATACAACGTTATTATATATAAGGAAATACGTTATAACGTGATACTATATAACGTTATGATATATAACGTAATACGTTATAACGTTATGGTATATAACGTATTACGTTATAACGTAATACCATATAACGTTATGATATATAACGTAGTACGTTATAACGTAATACCATATAACGTTATGATATATAACGTATTACGTTATAACGTTATACCATATAACGTAATGATATATAACGTAATACGTTATAACGTTGTACCATATAACGTAATACGTTAAAACGTTATACCATGTAACGTTATGTTATTTAACGTAATACGTTATAACGTTATACTATATAACGTAATACGTTATAACGTTATTCCATATAACGTAATACGTTATAACGTTATACCATACAACGTTATTATATATAAGGAAATACGTTATAACGTGATACTATATAACGTTATGATATATAACGTAATACGTTATAACGTTATACTATATAACGTAATACGTTATAACGTTATACCATATAACGTTATGTTATATAACGTAATACGTTATAACGTTATTCCATATAACGTTATGTTATATAACGTAATACGTTATAACGCTATTCCATATAACGTAATACGTTATAACGTTGTACCATATAACGCATTACGTTATAACGTTATACCATATAACGTTATGCTATATAACGTAATACGTTATGACGTCATACTATATAACGTTATGTTATATAACGTAATACTTTATAACGTTATTCTATATAACGTATTACGTTCTAACGTAATACCATATAACGTTATGATATATAACGTAATACGTTATAACGTTATACTATATAACGTAATACATTATAACGTTATACCATATAACGTTATGTTATATAACGTAATACGTTATAACGTTATTCCATATAACGTAATACGTTATAACATTGTATCATATAACGCATTACGTTATAACGTTATACCATATGACGTTATGCTATATAACGTAATATGTTATAACGTCATACTATAACGTTATGTTATATAACGTAATACTTTATAACGTTATTCTATATAACGTATTACGTTCTAACATAATACCATATAACGTTATGATATATAACGTAATACGTTATAACGTTATACTATATAACGTAATACGTTATAATGTTATACCATATAACGTTATGTTATATAACGTAATACGTTATAACGTTATTCCATATAACGTAATACGTTATAACGTTATTCCATATAACGTAATACGTTATAACGTTATTCCATACAACGTAATACGTTATAACGTTATACCATATAGCGTAATACGTTATAACGTTATTCCATATAACGTAATACGTTATAACGTTATACCATATAACGTTATGATATATAACGTAATACGTTATAACGTCATACTATATAACGTATTACGTTATAACGTAATACCTTATAACGTTATGATATATAACGTATTACGTTATAACGTTATACCATATAACGTAATGATATATATCGTAATACGTTATAACGTTGTACCATATAACGTAATACGTTATAACGTTATACCATATAACGTTATGTTATATAACGTAATACGTTATAACGTTATACTATATAACGTAATACGTTATAACGTTATTCCATATAACGTAATACGTTATAACGTTATACCATATAACGTTATGTTATATAACGTAATACGTTATAACGTTATACTATATAACGTAATACGTTATAACGTTATTCCATATAACGTATTACGTTATAACGTTATACCATATAACGTTATGATATATAACGTAATACGCTATAACGTTATACTATATAACGTAATACGTTATAACGTTATACCATATAACGTTATGTTATATAACGTAATACGTTATAACGTTATTCCATATAACGTAATACGTTATAACGTTATACCATATAACGTTATGTTATATAACGTAATACGTTATAACGTTATACTATATAACGTAATACGTTATAACGTTATTCCATATAACGTTATGTTATATAACGTAATACGTTATAACGTCATACAGTATAACGTTATGTTATATAACGTAATACTTTATAACGTTATACTATATAACGTAATACGTTATAACGTTATACCATATAACGTTATGTTATATAACGTAATACGTTATAACGTTATTCCATATAACGTATTACGTTATAACGTTATACCATATAACGTTATGATATATAACGTAATACGCTATAACGTTATACTATATAACGTAATACGTTATAACGTTATACCATATAACGTTATGTTATATAACGTAATAGGTTATAACGTTATTCCATATAACGTATTACGTTATAACGTTATACCATATAACGTTATGTTATATAACGTAATACGTTATAACGTTATTCCATATAACGTATTACGTTATAACGTAATATCATATCACGTTATGATATATAACGTAGTACGTTATAACGTAATACCATATAACGTTATGATATATAACGTATTACGTTATAACGTTATACCATATAACGTAATGATATATAACGTAATACGTTATAACGTTGTACCATATAACGTAATACGTTATAACGTTATACCATATAACGTTATGTTATTTAACGTAATACGTTATAACGTTATACCATACAACGTAATACGTTATAACGTTATTCCATATAACGTAATACGTTATAACGTTATTCCATATAACGTAATACGTTACAAAGTTATACCATATAACGTTATGCTATATAACGTAATACGTTATAACGTAATACCATATAACGTTATGATATATAACGTAGTACGTTATAACGTAATACCATATAACGTTATGATATATAACGTATTACGTTATAACGTTATACCATATAACGTAATGATATATAACGTAATACGTTATAATGTTGTACCATATAACGTAATACGTTAAAACGTTATACCATGTAACGTTATGTTATTTAACGTAATACGTTATAACGTTATACTATATAACGTAATACGTTATAACGTTATTCCATATAACGTAATACGTTATAACGTTATACCATACAACGTTATTATATATAAGGAAATACGTTATAACGTGATACTATATAACATTATGATATATAACGTAATACGTTATAACGTTATACTATATAACGTAATACGTTATAACGTTATACCATATAACGTTATGTTGTATAACGTAATACGTTATAACGTTATTCCATATAACGTTATGTTATATAACGTAATACGTTATAACGCTATTCCATATAACGTAATACGTTATAACGTTGTACCATATAACGCATTACGTTATAACGTTATACCATATAACGTTATGCTATATAACGTAATACGTTATGACGTCATACTATATAACGTTATGTTATATAACGTAATACTTTATAACGTTATTCTATATAACGTATTACGTTCTAACGTAATACCATATAACGTTATGATATATAACGTAATACGTTATAACGTTATACTATATAACGTAATACGTTATAACGTTATACCATATAACGTTATGTTATATAACGTAATACGTTATAACGTTATTCCATATAACGTAATACGTTATAACATTGTATCATATAACGCATTACGTTATAACGTTATACCATATGACGTTATGCTATATAACGTAATATGTTATAACGTCATACTATAACGTTATGTTATATAACGTAATACTTTATAACGTTATTCTATATAACGTATTACGTTCTAACATAATACCATATAAGGTTATGGTATATAACGTAATACGTTATAACGTTATACTATATAACGTAATACGTTATAATGTTATACCATATAACGTTATGTTATATAACGTAATACGTTATAACGTTATTCCATATAACGTAATACGTTATAACGTTATTCCATATAACGTAATACGTTATAACGTTATTCCATATAACGTAATACGTTATAACGTTATACCATATAGCGTAATACGTTATAACGTTATTCCATATAACGTAATACGTTATAACGTTATACCATATAACGTTATGTTATATAACGTAATACGTTATAACGTCATACTATATAACGTATTACGTTATAACGTAATACCTTATAACGTTATGATATATAACGTATTACGTTATAACGTTATACCATATAACGTAATGATATATATCGTAATACGTTATAACGTAGTACCATATAACGTAATACGTTATAACGTTATACCATATAACGTTATGTTATATAACGTAATACGTTATAACGTTATACTATATAACGTAATACGTTATAACGTTATTCCATATAACGTAATACGTTATAACGTTATACCATATAACGTTATGTTATATAACGTAATACGTTATAACGTTATACTATATAACGTAATACGTTATAACGTTATTCCATATAACGTATTACGTTATAACGTTATACCATATAACGTTATGATATATAACGTAATACGCTATAACGTTATACTATATAACGTAATACGTTATAACGTTATACCATATAACGTTATGTTATATAACGTAATACGTTATAACGTTATTCCATATAACGTAATACGTAATAACGTTATACCATATAACGTTATGTTATATAACGTAATACGTTATAACGTTATACTATATAACGTAATACGTTATAACGTTATTCCATATAACGTTATGTTATATAACGTAATACGTTATAACGTCATACAGTATAACGTTATGTTATAATACTTTATAACGTTATACTATATAACGTAATACGTTATAACGTTATACCATATAACGTTATGTTATATAACGTAATACGTTATAACGTTATTCCATATAACGTATTACGTTATAACGTTATACCATATAACGTTATGATATATAACGTAATACGCTATAACGTTATACTATATAACGTAATACGTTATAACGTTATACCATATAACGTTATGTTATATAACGTAATAGGTTATAACGTTATTCCATATAACGTATTACGTTATATCGTTATACCATATAACGTTATGTTATATAACGTAATAGGTTATAACGTTATTCCATATAACGTATTACGTTATAACGTAATATCATATAACGTTATGATATATAACGTAGTACGTTATAACGTAATACCATATAACGTTATGATATATAACGTATTACGTTATAACGTTATACCATATAACGTAATGATATATAACGTAATACGTTATAACGTTGTACCATATAACGTAATACGTTATAACGTTATACCATATAACGTTATGTTATTTAACGTAATACGTTATAACGTTATACCATACAACGTAATACGTTATAACGTTATTCCATATAACGTAATACGTTATAACGTTATTCCATATAACGTAATACGTTACAAAGTTATACCATATAACGTTAGGCTATATAACGTAATACGTTATAACGTCATACTATATAACGTTATACTACATAACGTAATACGTTATAACGTTATTCCATATAACGTATTACGTTATAACGTTATACCATATAACGTTATGTTTTATAACGTAATACGTTATAATGGTATTCCATATAACGTATTACGTTATAACGTTATACCATATAACGTTATGTTATATAACGTCATACGTTATAACGTTATTCCATATAACGTATTACGTTATAACGTTATACCATATAACGTTATGTTATATAACGTAATACGTTATAACGTTATTCCATATAACGTATTACGTTATAACGTAATATCATATAACGTTATGATATATAACGTAGTACGTTATAACGTAATACCATATAACGTTATGATATATAACGTATTACGTTATAACGTTATACCATATAACGTAATGATATATAACGTAATACGTTATAACGTTGTACCATTTAACGTAATACGTTATAACGTTATACCATATAACGTTATGTTATTTAACGTAATACGTTATAACGTTATACCATACAACGTAATACGTTATAACGTTATTCCATATAACGTAATACGTTATAACGTTATTCCATATAACGTAATACGTTACAAAGTTATACCATATAACGTTATGCTATATAACGTAATACGCTATAACGTCATACTATATAACGTTATACTACATAACGTAATACGTTATAACGTTATTCCATATAACGTATTACGTTATAACGTTATACCATATAACGTTATGTTTTATAACGTAATACGTTATAATGGTATTCCATATAACGTATTACGTTATAACGTTATACCATATAACGTTATGTTATATAACGTCATACGTTATAACGTTATACTATATAACATAATACGTTATAACGTTATTCCATATAACGTTATGTTATATAACGTAATACGTTATAACGTTATACTATATAACTTAATACGTTATAACGCTATACCATATAACGTTATGTTATATAACGTAATACGTTATAACGCTATTCCATATAACGTAATACGTTATAACGTTGTACCATATAACGCATTACGTTATAACGTTATACCATATAACGTTATGCTATATAACGTAATACGTTATGACGTCATACTATATAACGTTATGTTATATAACGTAATACTTTATAACGTTATTCTATATAACGTATTACGTTCTAACGTAATACCATATAACGTTATGATATATAACGTAATACGTTATAACGTTATACTATATAACGTAATACGTTATAACGTTATACCATATAACGTTATGTTATATAACGTAATACGTTATAACGTTATTCCGTATAACGTAATACGTTATAACGTTGTATCATATAACGCATTACGTTATAACGTTATACCATATAATGTTATGCTATATAACGTAATATGTTATAACGTCATACTATATAACGTTATGTTATATAACGTAATACTTTATAACGTTATTCTATATAACGTATTACGTTCTAACGTAATACCATGTAACGTTATGATATATAACGAAATACGTTATAACGTTATACTATATAACGTAATACGTTATAACGTTATACCATATAACGTTATGTTATATAACGTAATACGTTATAACGCTATTCCATATAACCTAATACGATATAACGTTATTCCATATAACGTAATACGTTATAACGTTATTCCATATAACGTAATACGTTATAACGTTATACCATATAACGTAATACGTTATAACGTTATTCCGTATAACGTAATACGTTATAACGTTGTATCATATAACGCATTACGTTATAACGTTATACCATATAACGTTATGCTATATAACGTAATATGTTATAACGTCATACTATATAACGTTATGTTATATAACGTAATACTTTATAACGTTATTCTATATAACGTATTACGTTCTAACGTAATACCATGTAACGTTATGATATATAACGAAATACGTTATAACGTTATACTATATAACGTAATACGTTATAACGTTATACCATATAACGTTATGTTATATAACGTAATACGTTATAACGCTATTCCATATAACCTAATACGATATAACGTTATTCCATATAACGTAATACGTTATAACGTTATTCCATATAACGTAATACGTTATAACGTTATACCATATAACGTAATACGTTATAACGTTATTCCATATAACGTAATACGATATAACGTTATACCATATAACGTTATGTTATATAACGTAATACGTTATAACGTCATACTATATAACGTATTACGTTATAACGTAATACCTTATAACGTTATGATATATAACGTAGTACGTTATAACGTAATACCATATAACGTTATGATATATAACGTATTACGTTATAACGTTATACCATATAACGTAATGATATATATCGTAATACGTTATAACGTTGTACCATATAACGTAATACGTTATAACGTTATACCATATAACGTTATGTTATATAACGTAATACGTTATAACGTTATACTATATAACGTAATACGTTATAACGTTATCCCATATAACGTAATACGTTATAACGTTATACCATATAACGTTATGTTATATAACGCAATACGTTATAACGTTATACTATATAACGTAATACGTTATAACGTTATCCCATATAACGTATTACGTTATAACGTTATACCATATAACGTTATGTTTTATAACGTAATACGTTATAATGGTATTCCATATAACGTATTACGTTATAACGTTATACCATATAACGTTATGTTATATAACGTCATACGTTATAACGTTATACTATATAACATAATACGTTATAACGTTATTCCATATAACGTTATGTTATATAACGTAATACGTTATAACGTTATACTATATAACTTAATACGTTATAACGCTATACCATATAACGTTATGTTATATAACGTAATACGTTATAACGTTATACCATATAACGTTATGTTATATAACGTAATACGTTATAACGTTATTCCATATAACGTAATACGTTATAACGTTGTACCATATAACGCATTACGTTATAACGTTATACCATATAACGTTATGCTATATAACGTAATACGTTATGACGTCATACTATATAACGTTATGTTATATAACGTAATACTTTAAAACGTTATTCTATATAACGTATTACGTTCTAACGTAATACCATATAACGTTATGATATATAACGTAATACGTTATAACGTTATACTATATAACGTAATACGTTATAACGTTATACCATATAACGTTATGTTATATAACGTAATACGTTATAACGTTATTCCGTATAACGTAATACGTTATAACGTTGTATCATATAACGCATTACG
The DNA here is from genome assembly GCA_930367275.1 of Bombus pratorum. NCBI lineage: Eukaryota > Metazoa > Arthropoda > Insecta > Hymenoptera > Apidae > Bombus > Bombus pratorum. The sequence continues at coordinate 5,681,046 of OV883983.1, read as the reverse complement.
TTATAACGTTATACCATATAACGTTATGCTATATAACGTAATATGTTATAACGTCATACTATATAACGTTATGTTATATAACGTAATACTTTATAACGTTATTCTATATAACGTATTACGTTCTAACGTAATACCATGTAACGTTATGATATATAACGAAATACGTTATAACGTTATACTATATAACGTAATACGTTATAACGTTATACCATATAACGTTATGTTATATAACGTAATACGTTATAACGCTATTCCATATAACCTAATACGATATAACGTTATTCCATATAACGTAATACGTTATAACGTTATTCCATATAACGTAATACGTTATAACGTTATACCATATAACGTAATACGTTATAACGTTATTCCATATAACGTAATACGATATAACGTTATACCATATAACGTTATGTTATATAACGTAATACGTTATAACGTCATACTATATAACGTATTACGTTATAACGTAATACCTTATAACGTTATGATATATAACGTAGTACGTTATAACGTAATACCATATAACGTTATGATATATAACGTATTACGTTATAACGCTATACCATATAACGTTATGTTATATAACGTAATACGTTATAACGTTATACCATATAACGTTATGTTATATAACGTAATACGTTATAACGTTATTCCATATAAGGTAATACGTTATAACGTTGTACCATATAACGCATTACGTTATAACGTTATACCATATAACGTTATGCTATATAACGTAATACGTTATGACGTCATACTATATAACGTTATGTTATATAACGTAATACTTTATAACGTTATTCTATATAACGTATTACGTTCTAACGTAATACCATATAACGTTATGATATATAACGTAATACGTTATAACGTTATACTATATAACGTAATACGTTATAACGTTATACCATATAACGTTATGTTATATAACGTAATACGTTATAACGTTATTCCGTATAACGTAATACGTTATAACGTTGTATCATATAACGCATTACGTTATAACGTTATACCATATAACGTTATGCTATATAACGTAATATGTTATAACGTCATACTATATAACGTTATGTTATATAACGTAATACTTTATAACGTTATTCTATATAACGCATTACGTTCAAACGTAATACCATGTAATGTTATGATATATAACGAAATACGTTATAACGTTATACTATATAACGTAATACGTTATAACGTTATACCATATAACGTTATGTTATATAACGTAATACGTTATAACGCTATTCCATATAACCTAATACGATATAACGTTATTCCATATAACGTAATACGTTATAACGTTATTCCATATAACGTAATACGTTATAACGTTATACCATATAACGTAATACGTTATAACGTTATTCCATATAACGTAATACGATATAACGTTATACCATATAACGTTATGTTATATAACGTAATACGTTATAACGTCATACTATATAACGTATTACGTTATAACGTAATACCTTATAACGTTATGATATATAACGTAGTACGTTATAACGTAATACCATATAACGTTATGATATATAACGTATTACGTTATAACGTTATACCATATAACGTAATGATATATATCGTAATACGTTATAACGTTGTACCATATAACGTAATACGTTATAACGTTATACCATATAACGTTATGTTATATAACGTAATACGTTATAACGTTATACTATATAACGTAATACGTTATAACGTTATCCCATATAACGTAATACGTTATAACGTTATACCATATAACGTTATGATATATAACGTAATACGCTATAACGTTATTCCATATAACGTAATACGTTATAACGTTATACCATATAACGTTATGTTATATAACGTAATACGTTATAACGTTATACTATATAACGTAATACGTTATAACGTTATTCCATATAACGTTATGTTATATAACGTAATACGTTATAACGTCATACAGTATAACGTTATGTTATATAACGTAATACTTTATAACGTTATACTATATAACGTATTACGTTATAACGTAATATCATATAACGTTATGATATATAACGTAGCACGCTATAACGTAATACCATATAACGTTATGATATATAACGTATTACGTTATAACGTTATACCATATAACGTAATGATATATAACGTAATACGTTATAACGTTGTACCATATAACGTAATACGTTATAACGTTATACCATATAACGTTATGTTATTTAACGTAATACGTTATAACGTTATACCATACAACGTAATACGTTATAACGTTATTCCATATAACGTAATACATTATAACGTTATTCCATATAACGTAATACGTTACAAAGTTATACCACATAACGTTATGCTATATAACGTAATACGTTATAACGTCATACTATATAACGTTATACTACATAACGTAATACGTTATAACGTTATTCCATATAACGTTATGTTATATAACGTAATACGTTATAACGTCATACAGTATAACGTTATGTTATATAACGTAATACTTTATAACGTTATACTATATAACGTATTACGTTATAACGTAATATCATATAACGTTATGATATATAACGTAGTACGTTATAACGTAATACCATATAACGTTATGATATATAACGTATTACGTTATAACGTTATACCATATAACGTAATGATATATAACGTAATACGTTATAACGTTATACCATATAACGTAATACGTTATAACGTTATACCATATAACGTTATGTTATTTAACGTAATACGTTATAACGTTATACCATACAACGTAATACGTTATAACGTTATTCCATATAACGTAATACATTATAACGTTATTCCATATAACGTAATACGTTACAAAGTTATACCACATAACGTTATGCTATATAACGTAATACGTTATAACGTCATACTATATAACGTTATACTACATAACGTAATACGTTATAACGTTATTCCATATAACGTATTACGTTATAACGTTATACCATATAACGTTATGTTTTATAACGTAATACGTTATAATGGTATTCCATATAACGTATTACGTTATAACGTTATACCATATAACGTTATGTTATATAACGTAATACGTTATAACGTTATACCATATAACGTTATGTTATATAACGTAATACGTTGTAACGTTATTCCATATAACGTAATACGTTATAACGTTGTACCATATAACGCATTACGTTATAACGTTATACCATATAACGTTATGCTATATAACGTAATACGTTATGACGTCATACTATATAACGTTATGTTATATAACGTAATACTTTATAACGTTATTCTATATAACGTATTACGTTCTAACGTAATACCATATAACGTTATGATATATAACGTAATACGTTATAACGTTATACTATATAACGTAATACGTTATAACGTTATACCATATAACGTTATGTTATATAACGTAATACGTTATAACGTTATTCCATATAACGTAATACGTTATAACGTTGTATCATATAACGCATTACGTTATAACGTTATACCATATAACGTTATGCTATATAACGTAATATGTTATAACGTCATACTATATAACGTTATGTTATATAACGTAATACGTTATAACGTTATTCCATATAACGTAATACGTTATAACGTTGTATCATATAACGCATTACGTTATAACGTTATACCATATAACGTTATGCTATATAACGTAATACGTTATAACGTTATACCATATAACGTAATACGTTATAACGTTATTCCATATAACGTAATACGTTATAACGTTATCCCATATAACGTTATGTTATATAACGTAATACGTTATAACGTCATACTATATAACGTATTACGTTATAACGTAATACCATATAACGTTATGATATACAACGTAATACGTTATAACGTTATACCATATAACGTTATGTTATATAACGTAATACGTTATAACGTTATGCCATATAACGTTATGTTATATAACGTAGTACGTTATAACGTTATTCCATATAACGTAATACGTTATAACGTTGTACCATATAACGCATTACGTTATAACGTTATACCATATAACTTTATGCTATATAACGTAATACGTTATAACGTCATACTATATAATGTTATACTATATAACGTAATACGTTATAACGTTATTCCATATAACGTATTACGTTATAACGTTATACTATATAACGTAATACGTTATAACGTTATACCATATAACGTTACGTTATATAATACGTTATATATTATATATGTTTTATAACGTAATACGCTATAATGGTATTCCATATAACGTATTACGTTATAACGTTATACCATATAACGTTATGTTATATAACGTCATACGTTATAACGTTATACTATATAACATAATACGTTATAACGTTATTCCATATAACGTTATGTTATATAACGTAATACGTTATAACGTTATACTATATAACTTAATACGTTATAACGCAATACCATATAACGTTATGTTATATAACGTAATACGTTATAACGTTATAACATATAACGTTATGTTATATAACGTAATACGTTATAACGTTATTCCATATAACGTATTACGTTATAACGTTATACCATATAACGTTATGTTTTATAGCGTAATACGCTATAATGGTATTCCATATAACGTATTACGTTATAACGTTATACCATATAACGTTATGTTATATATCGTCATACGTTATAACGTTATACTATATAACATAATACGTTATAACATATAACCATATAACGTTATACCATATATAATAACGTTATACCATTATATAATACCTTATAACGTTATGATATATAACGTAGTACGTTATAACGTAATACCATATAACGTTATGATATATAACGTATTACGTTATAACGTTATACCATATAACGTAATGATATATAACGTAATACGTTATAACGTTGTACCATATAACGTAATACGTTATAACGTTATACCATATAACGTTATGTTATATAACGTAATACGTTATAACGTTATACCATATAACGTAATACGTTATAACGTTATACCATATAACGTTATGTTATTTAACGTAATACGTTATAACGTTATACCATACAACGTAATACGTTATAACGTTATTCCATATAACGTAATACATTATAACGTTATTCCATATAACGTAATGATATATAACGTAATACGTTATAACGTTGTACCATATAACGTATTACGTTATAACGTTATACCATATAACGTAATGATATATAACGTAATACGTTATAACGTTATACCATATAACGTAATACGTTATAACGTTATACCATATAACGTTATGTTATTTAACTTAATACGTTATAACGTTATACCATACAACGTAATACGTTATAACGTTATTCCATATAACGTAATACATTATAACGTTATTCCATATAACGTAATACGTTACAAAGTTATACCACATAACGTTATGCTATATAACGTAATACGTTATAACGTCATACTATATAACGTTATACTACATAACGTAATACGTTATAACGTTATTCCATATAACGTATTACGTTATAACGTTATACCATATAACGTTATGTTTTATAACGTAATACGTTATAATGGTATTCCATATAACGTATTACGTTATAACGTTATACCATATAACGTTATGTTATATAACGTAATACGTTATAACGTTATACCATATAACGTTATGTTATATAACGTAATACGTTATAACGTTATTCCATATAACGTAATACGTTATAACGTTATTCCATATAACGTAATACGTTATAACGTTATACCATATAACGTTATGCTATATAACGTAATACGTTATGACGTCATACTACATAACGTTATGTTATATAACGTAATACTTTATAACGTTATTCTATATAACGTATTACGTTCTAACGAAATACCATATAACGTTATGATATATAACGTAATACGTTATAACGTTATACTATATAACGTAATACGTTATAACGTTATACCATATAACGTTATGTTATATAACGTAATACGTTATAACGTTATTCCATATAACGTAATACGTTATAACGTTGTATCATATAACGCATTACGTTATAACGTTATACCATATAACGTTATGCTATATAACGTAATATGTTATAACGTCATACTATATAACGTTATGTTATATAACGTAATACGTTATAACGTTATTCCATATAACGTAATACGTTATAACGTTGTATCATATAACGCATTACGTTATAACGTTATACCATATAACGTTATGCTATATAACGTAATACGTTATAACGTTATACCATATAACGTAATACGTTATAACGTTATTCCATATAACGTAATACGTTATAACGTTATCCCATATAACGTTATGTTATATAACGTAATACGTTATAACGTCATACTATATAACGTATTACGTTATAACGTAATACCATATAACGTTATGATATACAACGTAATACGTTATAACGTTATACCATATAACGTTATGTTATATAACGTAATACGTTATAACGTTATGCCATATAACGTTGTGTTATATAACGTAGTACGTTATAACGTTATTCCATATAACGTAATACGTTATAACGTTGTACCATATAACGCATTACGTTATAACGTTATACCATATAACGTTATGCTATATAACGTAATACGTTATAACGTCATACTATATAATGTTATACTATATAACGTAATACGTTATAACGTTATTCCATATAACGTATTACGTTATAACGTTATACTATATAACGTAATACGTTATAACGTTATACCATATAACGTTACGTTATATAACGTAATACGTTATAACGTTATTCCATATAACGTAATACGTTATAACGTTATTCCATATAACGTAATATGTCATAACGTTATTCCATATAACGTAATACGTTATAACGTTATTCCATATAACGTAATACGTTATAACGTTATACCATATAACGTAATACGTTATAATGTTATTCCATATAACGTAATACGTTATAACGTTATTCCATATAACGTAATACGTTATAAAGTTATACCATATAACGTTATGCTATATAACGTAATACGTTATAACGTCATACTATATAACGTTATACTATATAACATAATACGTTATAACGTTTTTCCATATAACGTTATGTTATATAACGTAATACGTTATAACGTTATTCCATATAACGTATTACGTTATAACGTTATACCATATAACGTTATGTTTTATAGCGTAATACGCTATAATGGTATTCCATATAACGTATTACGTTATAACGTTATACCATATAACGTTATGTTATATAACGTCATACGTTATAACGTTATACTATATAACATAATACGTTATAACGTTATTCCATATAACGTTATGTTATATAACGTAATACGTTATAACGTTATATTATATAACTTAATACGTTATAACGCAATACCATATAACGTTATGTTATATAACGTAATACGTTATAACGTTATAACATATAACGTTATGTTATATAACGTAATACGTTATAACGTTATTCCATATAACGTATTACGTTATAACGTTATACCATATAACGTTATGTTTTATAGCGTAATACGCTATAATGGTATTCCATATAACGTATTACGTTATAACGTTATACCATATAACGTTATGTTATATATCGTCATACGATATAACGTTATACTATATAACATAATACGTTATAACATATAACCATATAACGTTATACCATATATAATAACGTTATACCATTATATAATACCTTATAACGTTATGATATATAACGTAGTACGTTATAACGTAATACCATATAACGTTATGATATATAACGTATTACGTTATAACGTTATACCATATAACGTAATGATATATAACGTAATACGTTATAACGTTGTACCATATAACGTAATACGTTATAACGTTATACCATATAACGTTATGTTATATAACGTAATACGTTATAACGTTATACTATATAACGTAATACGTTATAACGTTATTCCATATAACGTAATACGTTATAACGTTATACCATACAACTTTATGATATATAACGTATTACGTTATAACGTTATACCATATAACGTAATGATATATAACGTAATACGTTATAACGTTGTACCATATAACGTAATACGTTATAAAGTTATACCATATAACGATACGTTATATAACGTAATACGTTATAATGTTATACTATATAACGTAATACGTTATAACGTTATTCCATATAACGTAATACGTTATAACGTTATACCATATAACGTTATGTTATATAACGTAATACGTTATAACGTTATACTATATAACTTAATACGTTATAACGCTATACCATATAACGTTATGTTATATAACGTAATACGTTATAACGTTATACCATATAACGTTATGTTATTTAACGTAATACGTTATAACGTTATACCATACAACGTAATACGTTATAACGTTATTCCATATAACGTAATACGTTATAACGTTATTCCATATAACGTAATACGTTACAAAGTTATACCATATAACGTTATGCTATATAACGTAATACGTTATAACGTTATTCCATATAACGTATTACGTTATAACGTTATTCCATATCACGTATTACGTTATAACGTTATACCATTTAACGTTATGATATATAACGTAATACGTTATAACGTCATACTATATAACGTTATGTTATATAACGTAATACTTTATAACGTTATACTACATAACGTATTACGTTATAACGTAATACCTTATAACGTTATGATATATAACGTAGTACGTTATAACGTAATACCATATAACGTTATGATATATAACGTATTACGTTATAACGTTATACCATATAACGTAATGATATATAACGTAATACGTTATAACGTTGTACCATATAACGTAATACGTTAGAACGTTATACCATATAACGTTATGTTATATAACGTAATACGTTATAACGTTATACTATATAACGTAATACGTTATAACGTTATTCCATATAACGTAATACGTTATAACGTTATACCATATAACGTTATGTTATATAACGTAATACGTTATAACGTTATACTATATAACGTAATCCGTTATAACGTTATCCCATATAACGTATTACGTTATAACGTTATACCATATAACGTTATGATATATAACGTAATACGTTATAACGTTATACTATATAACGTAATACGTTATAACGTTATACCATATAACGTTATGTTATATAACGTAATACGTTATAACGTTATTCCATATAACCTAATACGTTATAACGTTATTCCATATAATGTAATACGTTATAACGTTATTCCATATAACGTAATACGTTATAACGTTATACCATATAACGTAATACGTTATAACGTTATTCCATATAACGTAATACGTTATAACGTTATACCATATAACGTTATGTTATATAACGTAATACGTTATAACGTCATACTATATAACGTGTTACGTTATAACGTAATACCATATAACGTTATGATATACAACGTAATACGTTATAACGTTATACTATATAACGTAACACGTTATAACGTTATACCACATAACGTTATATAATATAACGTAATACGTTATAACGTTATTCCATATAACGTAATACGTTATAACGATATTCCATATAACGTTATGTTATATAACGTAATACGTTATAACGTTATACTATATAACTTAATACGTTATAACGTTATACCATATAACGTTATGTTATATAACGTAATACGTTATAACGTCATACTATATAACGTGTTACGTTATAACGTAATACCATATAACGTTATGATATACAACGTAATACGTTATAACGTTATACTATATAACGTAACACGTTATAACGTTATTCCATATAACGTTATGTTATATGACGTAATACGTTATAACGTTATACTATATAACGTAATACGTTATAACGTTATTCCATATAACGTATTACGTTATAACGTTATACCATATAACGTTATGATATATAACGTAATACGTTATAACGTTATACCATATAACGTTATGTTATATAACGTAATACGTTATAACGTCATACTATATAACGTGTTACGTTATATCGTAATACCATATAACGTTATGATATACAACGTAATACGTTATAACGTTATACTATATAACGTAACACGTTATAACGTTATACCACATAACGTTATATAATATAACGTAATACGTTATAACGTTATTCCATATAACGTAATACGTTATAACGTTATTCCATATAACGTAATACGTTATAACGTTATTCCATATAACGTTATGTTATATAACGTAATACGTTATAACGTTATACTATATAACTTAATACGTTATAACGTTATACCATATAACGTTATGATATATAACGTAATACGTTATAACGTCATACTATATAACGTGTTACGTTATAACGTAATACCATATAACGTTATGATATACAACGTAATACGTTATAACGTTATACTATATAACGTAACACGTTATAACGTTATTCCATATAACGTTATGTTATATGACGTAATACGTTATAACGTTATACTATATAACGTAATACGTTATAACGTTATTCCATATAACGTAATACGTTATAACGTTATTCCATATAACGTAATACGTTATAACGTTATTCCATATAACGTTATGTTATATAACGTAATACGTTATAACGTTATACTATATAACTTAATACGTTATAACGTTATACCATATAACGTTATGTTATATAACGTAATACGTTATAACGTTATACCATATAACGTTATGTTATATAACGTAATACGTTATAACGTTATTCCATATAACGTAATACGTTATAACGTTATTCCATATAACGTAATACGTTATAACGTTATTCCATATAACGTTATGTTATATAACGTAATACGTTATAACGTTATACTATATAACTTAATACGTTATAACGTTATACCATATAACGTTATGTTATATAACGTAATACGTTATAACGTTATACCATATAACGTTATGTTATATAACGTAATACGTTATAACGTTATTCCATATAACGTAATACGTTATAACGTTATTCCATATAACGTAATACGTTATAACGTTATTCCATATAACGTAATACGTTATAACGTTGTTCCATGTAACGTAATACGTTATAAAGTTATACCATATAACGTTATGTTATATAACGTAATACGTTATAACGTTATACTATATAACGTAATACGTTATAACGTTATTCCATATAACGTAATACGTTATAACGTTATACCATATAACGTTATGTTATATAACGTAATACGTTATAACGTTATACTATATAACTTAATACGTTATAACGCTATACCATATAACGTTATGTTATATAACGTAATACTTTATAACGTTATACCATATAACGTTATGTTATTTAACGTAATACGTTATAACGTTATACCATACAACGTAATACGTTATAACGTTATTCCATATAACGTAATACATTATAACGTTATTCCATATAACGTTATGTTATATAACGTAATACGTTATAACGTTATACTATATAACTTAATACGTTATAACGTTATACCATATAACGTTATGTTATATAACGTAATACGTTATAACGTCATACTATATAACGTGTTACGTTATAACGTAATACCATATAACGTTATGATATACAACGTAATACGTTATAACGTTATACTATATAACGTAACACGTTATAACGTTATTCCATATAACGTTATGTTATATGACGTAATACGTTATAACGTTATACTATATAACGTAATACGTTATAACGTTATTCCATATAACGTATTACGTTATAACGTTATACCATATAACGTTATGATATATAACGTAATACGTTATAACGTTATACCATATAACGTTATGTTATATAACGTAATACGTTATAACGTCATACTATATAACGTGTTACGTTATATCGTAATACCATATAACGTTATGATATACAACGTAATACGTTATAACGTTATACTATATAACGTAACACGTTATAACGTTATACCACATAACGTTATATAATATAACGTAATACGTTATAACGTTATTCCATATAACGCAATACGTTATAACGTTATTCCATATAACGTAATACGTTATAACGTTATTCCATATAACGTTATGTTATATAACGTAATACGTTATAACGTTATACTATATAACTTAATACGTTATAACGTTATACCATATAACGTTATGTTATATAACGTAATACGTTATAACGTTATACCATATAACGTTATGTTATATAACGTAATACGTTATAACGTTATTCCATATAACGTAATACGTTATAACGTTATTCCATATAACGTAATACGTTATAACGTTATTCCATATAACGAAATACGTTATAACGTTATTCCATGTAACGTAATACGTTATAAAGTTATACCATATAACGTTATGTTATATAACGTAATACGTTATAACGTTATACTATATAACGTAATACGTTATAACGTTATTCCATATAACGTAATACGTTATAACGTTATACCATATAACGTTATGTTATATAACGTAATACGTTATAACGTTATACTATATAACTTAATACGTTATAACGTTATTCCATATAACGTAATACATTATAACGTTATTCCATATAACGTAATACGTTACAAAGTTATACCATATAACGTTATGCTATATAACGTAATACGTTATAACGTCATACTATATAACGTTATACTATATAACGTAACACGTTATAACGTTATACCACATAACGTTATATAATATAACGTAATACGTTATAACGTTATTCCATATAACGTAATACGTTATAACGTTATTCCATATAACGTAATACGTTATAACGTTATTCCATATAACGTAATACGTTATAACGTTATACCATATAACGTAATACGTTATAACGTTATTCCATATAACGTAATACGTTATAACGTTATCCCATATAACGTTATGTTATATAACGTAATACGTTATAACGTCATACTATATAACGTATTACGTTATAACGTAATACCTTATAACGTTATGATATATAACGTAGTACGTTATAACGTTATTCCATATAACGTAATACATTATAACGTTATTCCATATAACGTTATGTTATATAACGTAATACGTTATAACGTTATACTATATAACTTAATACGTTATAACGTTATACCATATAACGTTATGTTATATAACGTAATACGTTATAACGTCATACTATATAACGTGTTACGTTATAACGTAATACCATATAACGTTATGATATACAACGTAATACGTTATAACGTTATACTATATAACGTAACACGTTATAACGTTATTCCATATAACGTTATGTTATATGACGTAATACGTTATAACGTTATACTATATAACGTAATACGTTATAACGTTATTCCATATAACGTATTACGTTATAACGTTATACCATATAACGTTATGATATATAACGTAATACGTTATAACGTTATACCATATAACGTTATGTTATATAACGTAATACGTTATAACGTCATACTATATAACGTGTTACGTTATATCGTAATACCATATAACGTTATGATATACAACGTAATACGTTATAACGTTATACTATATAACGTAACACGTTATAACGTTATACCACATAACGTTATATAATATAACGTAATACGTTATAACGTTATTCCATATAACGTAATACGTTATAACGTTATTCCATATAACGTAATACGTTATAACGTTATTCCATATAACGTTATGTTATATAACGTAATACGTTATAACGTTATACTATATAACTTAATACGTTATAACGTTATACCATATAACGTTATGTTATATAACGTAATACGTTATAACGTTATACCATATAACGTTATGTTATATAACGTAATACGTTATAACGTTATTCCATATAACGTAATACGTTATAACGTTATTCCATATAACGTAATACGTTATAACGTTATTCCATATAACGTAATACGTTATAACGTTATTCCATGTAACGTAATACGTTATAAAGTTATACCATATAACGTTATGTTATATAACGTAATACGTTATAACGTTATACTATATAACGTAATACGTTATAATGTTATTCCATATAACGTAATACGTTATAACGTTATACTATATAACTTAATACGTTATAACGTTATTCCATATAACGTAATACATTATAACGTTATTCCATATAACGTAATACGTTACAAAGTTATACCATATAACGTTATGCTATATAACGTAATACGTTATAACGTCATACTATATAACGTTATACTATATAACGTAACACGTTATAACGTTATACCACATAACGTTATATAATATAACGTAATACGTTATAACGTTATTCCATATAACGTAATACGTTATAACGTTATTCCATATAACGTAATACGTTATAACGTTATTCCATATAACGTAATACGTTATAACGTTATACCATATAACGTAATACGTTATAACGTTATTCCATATAACGTAATACGTTATAACGTTATCCCATATAACGTTATGTTATATAACGTAATACGTTATAACGTCATACTATATAACGTATTACGTTATAACGTAATACCTTATAACGTTATGATATATAACGTAGTACGTTATAACGTAATACCATATAACGTTATGATATATAACGTAATACGTTATAACGTTATACTATATAACGTATTACGATATAACGTTATACCATATAACGTAATGATATATAACGTAATACGTTATAACGTTGTACCATACAACGTAATACGTTATAACGTTATACCATATAACGTTATGTTATATAAGGTAATACGTTATAACGTTATACTATATAACGTAATACGTTATAACGTTATTCCATATAACGTAATACGTTATAACGTTATACCATATAACGTTATGTTATATAACGTAATACGTTATAACGTTATACTATATAACTTAATACGTTATAACGTTATACCATATAACGTTATGTTATATAACGTAATACGTTATAACGTCATACTATATAACGTGTTACGTTATAACGTAATACCATATAACGTTATGATATACAACGTAATACGTTATAACGTTATACTATATAACGTAACACGTTATAACGTTATTCCATATAACGTTATGTTATATGACGTAATACGTTATAACGTTATACTATATAACGTAATACGTTATAACGTTATTCCATATAACGTATTACGTTATAACGTTATACCATATAACGTTATGATATATAACGTAATACGTTATAACGTTATACCATATAACGTTATGTTATATAACGTAATACGTTATAACGTCATACTATATAACGTGTTACGTTATATCGTAATACCATATAACGTTATGATATACAACGTAATACGTTATAACGTTATACTATATAACTTAACACGTTATAACGTTATACCACATAACGTTATATAATATAACGTAATACGTTATAACGTTATTCCATATAACGTAATACGTTATAACGTTATTCCATATAACGTAATACGTTATAACGTTATTCCATATAACGTTATGTTATATAACGTAATACGTTATAACGTTATACTATATAACTTAATACGTTATAACGTTATACCATATAACGTTATGTTATATAACGTAATACGTTATAACGTTATACCATATAACGTTATGTTATATAACGTAATACGTTATAACGTTATTCCATATAACGTAATACGTTATAACGTTATTCCATATAACGTAATACGTTATAACGTTATTCCATATAACGTAATACGTTATAACGTTATTCCATGTAACGTAATACGTTATAAAGTTATACCATATAACGTTATGTTATATAACGTAATACGTTATAACGTTATACTATATAACGTAATACGTTATAACGTTATTCCATATAACGTAATACGTTATAACGTTATACCATATAACGTTATGTTATATAACGTAATACGTTATAACGTTATACTATATAACTTAATACGTTATAACGTTATTCCATATAACGTAATACATTATAACGTTATTCCATATAACGTAATACGTTACAAAGTTATACCATATAACGTTATGCTATATAACGTAATACGTTATAACGTCATACTATATAACGTTATACTATATAACGTAACACGTTATAACGTTATACCACATAACGTTATATAATATAACGTAATACGTTATAACGTTATTCCATATAACGTAATACGTTATAACGTTATTCCATATAACGTAATACGTTATAACGTTATTCCATATAACGTAATACGTTATAACGTTATACCATATAACGTAATACGTTATAACGTTATTCCATATAACGTAATACGTTATAACGTTATCCCATATAACGTTATGTTATATAACGTAATACGTTATAACGTCATACTATATAACGTATTACGTTATAACGTAATACCTTATAACGTTATGATATATAACGTAGTACGTTATAACGTAATACCATATAACGTTATGATATATAACGTAATACGTTATAACGTTATACTATATAACGTATTACGATATAACGTTATACCATATAACGTAATGATATATAACGTAATACGTTATAACGTTGTACCATACAACGTAATACGTTATAACGTTATACCATATAACGTTATGTTATATAAGGTAATACGTTATAACGTTATACTATATAACGTAATACGTTATAACGTTATTCCATATAACGTAATACGTTATAACGTTATACCATATAACGTTATGTTATATAACGTAATACGTTATAACGTTATTCCATATAACGCATTACGTTATAACGTTATTCCATATAACGTATTACGTTATAACGTTATACCTTTTAACGTTATGATATATAACGTAATACGTTATAACGTCATACTATATAACGTTATGTTATATAACGTAATACTTTATAACGTTATACTATATAACGTATTACGTTATAACGTAATACCCTATAACGTTATGATATATAACGTAGTACGTTATAACGTAATACCATATAACGTTATGATATATAACGTATTACGTTATAACGTTATACCATATAACGTAATGATATATAACGTAATACGTTATAACGTTGTACCATATAACGTAATACGTTAGAACGTTATACCATATAACGTTATGTTATATAACGTAATACGTTATAACGTTATACTATATAACGTAATACGTTATAACGTTATTCCATATAACGTAATACGTTATAACGTTATACCATATAACGTTATGTTATATAACGTAATACGTTATAACGTTATACTATATAACGTAATCCGTTATAACGTTATTCCATATAACGTATTACGTTATAACGTTATACCATATAACGTTATGATATATAACGTAATACGTTATAACGTTATACTATATAACGTAATACGTTATAACGTTATACCATATAACGTTATGTTATATAACGTAATACGTTATAACGTTATTCCATATAACGTAATACGTTATAACGTTATACCATATAACGTTATGTTATATAACGTAATACGTTAGAACGTTATACTATATAACGTAAAACGTTATAACGTTATTCCATATAACGTTATGTTATATAACGTAATACGTTATAACGTCATACAGTATAACGTTATGTTATATAACGTAATACGTTATAACGTTATTCCATATAACGTATTACGTTATAACGTTACACCATATAACGTTATGATATATAACGTAATACGTTATAACGTTATACTATATAACGTAATACGTTATAACGTTATACCGTATAACGTTATGTTATATAACGTAATACGTTATAACGTTATTCCATATAACGTAATACGATATAACGTTATTCCATATAACGTAATACGTTTTAACGTTATTCCATATAACGTAATACGTTATAACGTTATACCATATAACGTAATACGTTATAACGTTATTCCATATAACGTAATACGTTATAACGTTATACCATATAACGTTATGTTATATAACGTAATACGTTATAACGTCATACTATATAACGTGTTACGTTATAACGTAATACCATATAACGTTATGATATACAACGTAATACGTTATAACGTTATACTATATAACGTAACACGTTATAACGTTATACCACATAACGTTATATAATATAACGTAATACGTTATAACGTTATTCCATATAACGTAATACGTCATAACGTTATTCCATATAACGTTATGTTATATAACGTAATACGTTATAACGTTATACTATATAACGTAATACGTTATAACGTTATACCATATAACGTTATGTTATATAACGTAATACGTTATAACGTCATACTATATAACGTGTTACGTTATAACGTAATACCATATAACGTTATGATATACAACGTAATACGTTATAACGTTATACTATATAACGTAACACGTTATAACGTTATTCCATATAACGTTATGTTATATGACGTAGTACGTTATAACGTTATACTATATAACGTAATACGTTATAACGTTATTCCATATAACGTATTACGTTATAACGTTATACCATATAACGTTATGATATATAACGTAATACGTTATAACGTTATACCATATAACGTTATGTTATATAACGTAATACGTTATAACGTCATACTATATAACGTGTTACGTTATATCGTAATACCATATAACGTTATGATATACAACGTAATACGTTATAACGTTATACTATATAACGTAACACGTTATAACGTTATACCACATAACGTTATATAATATAACGTAATACGTTATAACGTTATTCCATATAACGTAATACGTTATAACGTTATTCCATATAACGTAATACGTTATAACGTTATTCCATATAACGTTATGTTATATAACGTAATACGTTATAACGTTATACTATATAACTTAATACGTTATAACGTTATACCATATAACGTTATGTTATATAACGTAATACGTTATAACGTTATACCATATAACGTTATGTTATATAACGTAATACGTTATAACGTTATTCCATATAACGTAATACGTTATAACGTTATTCCATATAACGTAATACGTTATAACGTTATTCCATATAACGTAATACGTTATAACGTTATTCCATGTAACGTAATACGTTATAAAGTTATACCATATAACGTTATGTTATATAACGTAATACGTTATAACGTTATACTATATAACGTAATACGTTATAACGTTATTCCATATAACGTAATACGTTATAACGTTATACCATATAACGTTATGTTATATAACGTAATACGTTATAACGTTATACTATATAACTTAATACGTTATAACGTTATTCCATATAACGTAATACATTATAACGTTATTCCATATAACGTAATACGTTACAAAGTTATACCATATAACGTTATGCTATATAACGTAATACGTTATAACGTCATACTATATAACGTTATACTATATAACGTAACACGTTATAACGTTATACCACATAACGTTATATAATATAACGTAATACGTTATAACGTTATTCCATATAACGTAATACGTTATAACGTTATTCCATATAACGTAATACGTTATAACGTTATTCCATATAACGTAATACGTTATAACGTTATACCATATAACGTAATACGTTATAACGTTATTCCATATAACGTAATACGTTATAACGTTATCCCATATAACGTTATGTTATATAACGTAATACGTTATAACGTCATACTATATAACGTATTACGTTATAACGTAATACCTTATAACGTTATGATATATAACGTAGTACGTTATAACGTAATACCATATAACGTTATGATATATAACGTAATACGTTATAACGTTATACTATATAACGTATTACGATATAACGTTATACCATATAACGTAATGATATATAACGTAATACGTTATAACGTTGTACCATACAACGTAATACGTTATAACGTTATACCATATAACGTTATGTTATATAAGGTAATACGTTATAACGTTATACTATATAACGTAATACGTTATAACGTTATTCCATATAACGTAATACGTTATAACGTTATACCATATAACGTTATGTTATATAACGTAATACGTTATAACGTTATTCCATATAACGCATTACGTTATAACGTTATTCCATATAACGTATTACGTTATAACGTTATACCTTTTAACGTTATGATATATAACGTAATACGTTATAACGTCATACTATATAACGTTATGTTATATAACGTAATACTTTATAACGTTATACTATATAACGTATTACGTTATAACGTAATACCCTATAACGTTATGATATATAACGTAGTACGTTATAACGTAATACCATATAACGTTATGATATATAACGTATTACGTTATAACGTTATACCATATAACGTAATGATATATAACGTAATACGTTATAACGTTGTACCATATAACGTAATACGTTAGAACGTTATACCATATAACGTTATGTTATATAACGTAATACGTTATAACGTTATACTATATAACGTAATACGTTATAACGTTATTCCATATAACGTAATACGTTATAACGTTATACCATATAACGTTATGTTATATAACGTAATACGTTATAACGTTATACTATATAACGTAATCCGTTATAACGTTATTCCATATAACGTATTACGTTATAACGTTATACCATATAACGTTATGATATATAACGTAATACGTTATAACGTTATACTATATAACGTAATACGTTATAACGTTATACCATATAACGTTATGTTATATAACGTAATACGTTATAACGTTATTCCATATAACGTAATACGTTATAACGTTATACCATATAACGTTATGTTATATAACGTAATACGTTAGAACGTTATACTATATAACGTAAAACGTTATAACGTTATTCCATATAACGTTATGTTATATAACGTAATACGTTATAACGTCATACAGTATAACGTTATGTTATATAACGTAATACGTTATAACGTTATTCCATATAACGTATTACGTTATAACGTTACACCATATAACGTTATGATATATAACGTAATACGTTATAACGTTATACTATATAACGTAATACGTTATAACGTTATACCGTATAACGTTATGTTATATAACGTAATACGTTATAACGTTATTCCATATAACGTAATACGATATAACGTTATTCCATATAACGTAATACGTTTTAACGTTATTCCATATAACGTAATACGTTATAACGTTATACCATATAACGTAATACGTTATAACGTTATTCCATATAACGTAATACGTTATAACGTTATACCATATAACGTTATGTTATATAACGTAATACGTTATAACGTCATACTATATAACGTGTTACGTTATAACGTAATACCATATAACGTTATGATATACAACGTAATACGTTATAACGTTATACTATATAACGTAACACGTTATAACGTTATACCACATAACGTTATATAATATAACGTAATACGTTATAACGTTATTCCATATAACGTAATACGTCATAACGTTATTCCATATAACGTTATGTTATATAACGTAATACGTTATAACGTTATACTATATAACGTAATACGTTATAACGTTATACCATATAACGTTATGTTATATAACGTAATACGTTATAACGTCATACTATATAACGTGTTACGTTATAACGTAATACCATATAACGTTATGATATACAACGTAATACGTTATAACGTTATACTATATAACGTAACACGTTATAACGTTATTCCATATAACGTTATGTTATATGACGTAGTACGTTATAACGTTATACTATATAACGTAATACGTTATAACGTTATTCCATATAACGTATTACGTTATAACGTTATACCATATAACGTTATGATATATAACGTAATACGTTATAACGTTATACCATATAACGTTATGTTATATAACGTAATACGTTATAACGTCATACTATATAACGTGTTACGTTATATCGTAATACCATATAACGTTATGATATACAACGTAATACGTTATAACGTTATACTATATAACGTAACACGTTATAACGTTATACCACATAACGTTATATAATATAACGTAATACGTTATAACGTTATTCCATATAACGTAATACGTTATAACGTTATTCCATATAACGTAATACGTTATAACGTTATTCCATATAACGTTATGTTATATAACGTAATACGTTATAACGTTATACTATATAACTTAATACGTTATAACGTTATACCATATAACGTTATGTTATATAACGTAATACGTTATAACGTTATGCCATGTAACGTTATGTTATATAACGTAGTACGTTATAACGTTATTCCATATAACGTAATACGTTATAACGTTGTACCATATAACGCATTACGTTATAACGTTATACCATATAACGTTATGCTATATAACGTAATACGTTATAACGTCATACTGTATAACGTAATACGTTATAACGTTATACCATATAACGTTATGTTATATAACGTAATACGTTATAACGTTATTCCATATAACGTAATACGTTATAACGTTATTCCATATAACGTAATACGTTATAACGTTATTCCATATAACGTAATACGTTATAACGTTATTCCATATAACGTAATACGTTATAACGTTATACCATATAACGTAATACGTTATAACGTTATTCCATATAACGTAATACGTTATAACGTTATTCCATGTAACGTAATACGTTATAAAGTTATACCATATAACGTTATGTTATGTAACGTAATACGTTATAACGTTATACTATATAACGTAATACGTTATAACGTTATTCCATATAACGTAATACGTTATAACGTTATACCATATAACGTTATGTTATATAACGTAATACGTTATAACGTTATACTATATAACTTAATACGTTATAACGCTATACCATATAACGTTATGTTATATAACGTAATACGTTATAACGTTATACCATATAACGTTATGTTATTTAACGTAATACGTTATAACGTTATACCATACAACGTAATACGTTATAACGTTATTCCATATAACGTAATACGTTATAACGTTATTCCATATAACGTAATACGTTACAAAGTTATACCATATAACGTTATGCTATATAACGTAATACGTTATAACGTCATACTATATAACGTTATACTACATAACGTAATACGTTATAACGTTATTCCATATAACGTAATACGTTATAACGTTATACCATATAACGTTATGTTATATAACGTAATACGTTCTAACGTTATACTATATAACTTAATACGTTATAACGCTATACCATATAACGTTATGTTATATAACGTAATACGTTATAACGTTATACCATATAACGTTATGTTATTTAACGTAATACGTTATAACGTTATACCATACAACGTAATACGTTATAACGTTATTCCATATAACGTAATACGTTATAACGTTATTCCATATAACGTAATACGTTATAACGTTATACCGTACAACGTAATACGTTATAACGTTATTCCATATAACGTATTACGTTATAACGTTATTCCATATAACGTAATACATTATAAAGTTATACCATATAACGTTATGCTATATAACGTAATACGTTATAACGTTATACTATATAACGTAATACGTTATAACGTTATACCATATAACGTTATGTTATATAACGTAATACGTTATAACGTTATTCCATATAACGTAATACGTTATAAAGTTATACCATATAACGTTATGCTATATAACGTAATACGTTATAACGTTATACTATATAACGTTATACCATACAACGTAATACGTTATAACGTTATTCCATATAACGTAATACGTTATAACGTTATTCCATATAACGTAATACGTTACAAAGTTATACCATATAACGTTATGCTATATAACGTAATACGTTATAACGTCATACTATATAACGTTATACTACATAACGTAATACGTTATAACGTTATTCCATATAACGTAATACGTTATAACGTTATACCATATAACGTTATGTTATATAACGTAATACGTTCTAACGTTATACTATATAACTTAATACGTTATAACGCTATACCATATAACGTTATGTTATATAACGTAATACGTTATAACGTTATACCATATAACGTTATGTTATTTAACGTAATACGTTATAACGTTATACCATACAACGTAATACGTTATAACGTTATTCCATATAACGTAATACGTTATAACGTTATTCCATATAACGTAATACGTTATAACGTTATACCGTACAACGTAATACGTTATAACGTTATTCCATATAACGTATTACGTTATAACGTTATTCCATATAACGTAATACGTTATAAAGTTATACCATATAACGTTATGCTATATAACGTAATACGTTATAACGTTATACTATATAACGTAATACGTTATAACGTTATACCATATAACGTTATGTTATATAACGTAATACGTTATAACGTTATTCCATATAACGTAATACGTTATAACGTTATTCCATATAACGTAATACGTTATAACGTTATTCCATATAACGTAATACGTTATAACGTTATACCATATAGCGTATTACGTTATAACGTTATTCCATATAACGTAATACGACATAACGTTATACCATATAACGTTATGTTATCTAACGTAATACGTTATAACGTCATACTATATAACGTATTACGTTATAACATAATACCTTATAACGTTATGATATATAACGTAGTACGTTATAACGTAATACCATATAACGTTATGATATATAACGTATTACGTTATAACGTTATACCATATAACGTAATGATATATATCGTAATACGTTATAACGTTGTACCATATAACGTAATACGTTATAACGTTATACCATATAACGTTATGTTATATAACGTAATACGTTATAACGTTATACTATATAACGTAATACGTTATAACGTTATCCCATATAACGTAATACGTTATAACGTTATACCATATAACGTTATGTTATATAACGTAATATGTTATAACGTTATACTATATAACGTAATACGTTATAACGTTATTCCATATAACGTAATACATTATAACGTTATTCCATATAACGTAATACGTTACAAAGTTATACCACATGACGTTATGCTATATAACGTAATACGTTATAAGGTCATACTATATAACGTTATACTACATAACGTAATACGTTATAACGTTATTCCATATAACGTATTACGTTATAACGTTATACCATATAACGTTATGTTTTATAACGTAATACGTTATAATGGTATTCCATATAACGTATTACGTTATAACGTTATACCATATAACGTTATGTTATATAACGTAACACGTTATAACGTTATACCATATAACGTTATGTTATATAACGTAATACGTTATAACGTTATTCCATATAACGTAATACGTTATAACGTTGTACCATATAACGCATTACGTTATAACGTTATACCATATAACGTTATGCTATATAACGTAATACGTTATGACGTCATACTATATAACGTTATGTTATATAACGTAATACTTTATAACGTTATTCTATATAACGTATTACGTTCTAACGTAATACCATATAACGTTATGATATATAACGTAATACGTTATAACGTTATACTATATAACGTTATACGTTATAACGTTATACCATATAACGTTATGTTATATAACGTAATACGTTATAACGTTATTCCATATAACGTAATACGTTATAACGTTGTATCATATAACGCATTACGTTATAACGTTATACCATATAACGTTATGCTATATAACGTAATATGTTATAACGTCATACTATATAACGTTATGTTATATAACGTAATACGTTATAACGTTATTCCATATAACGTAATACGTTATAACGTTGTATCATATAACGCATTACGTTATAACGTTATACCATATAACGTTATGCTATATAACGTAATACGTTATAACGTTATACCATATAACGTAATACGTTATAACGTTATTCCATATAACGTAATACGTTATAACGTTATCCCATATAACGTTATGTTATATAACGTAATACGTTATAACGTCATACTATATAACGTATTACGTTATAACGTAATACCATATAACGTTATGATATACAACGTAATACGTTATAACGTTATACCATATAACGTTATGTTATATAACGTAATACGTTATAACGTTATGCCATATAACGTTATGTTATATAACGTAGTACGTTATAACGTTATTCCATATAACGTAATACGTTATAACGTTGTACCATATAACGCATTACGTTATAACGTTATACCATATAACGTTATGCTACATAACGTAATACGTTATAACGTCATACTATATAATGTTATACTATATAACGTAATACGTTATAACGTTATTCCATATAACGTATTACGTTATAACGTTATACTATATAACGTAATACGTTATAACGTCATACTATATAACGTTATACTACATAACGTAATACGTTATAACGTTTTTCCATATAACGTATTACGTTATAACGTTATACCATATAACGTTATGTTTTATAACGTAATACGCTATAATGGTATTCCATATAACGTATTACGTTATAACGTTATACCATATAACGTTATGTTATATAACGTCATACGTTATAACGTTATACTATATAACATAATACGTTATAACGTTATTCCATATAACGTTATGTTATTTAACGTAATACGTTATAACGTTATACTATATAACTTAATACGTTATAACGCAATACCATATAACGTTATGTTATATAACGTAATACGTTATAACGTTATAACATATAACGTTATGTTATATAACGTAATACGTTATAACGTTATTCCATATAACGTATTACGTTATAACGTTATACCATATAACGTTATGTTTTATAGCGTAATACGCTATAATGGTATTCCATATAACGTATTACGTTATAACGTTATACCATATAACGTTATGTTATATATCGTCATACGTTATAACGTTATACTATATAACATAATACGTTATAACATATAACCATATAACGTTATACCATATATAATAACGTTATACCATTATATAATACCTTATAACGTTATGATATATAACGTAGTACGTTATAACGTAATGCCATATAACGTTATGATATATAACGTATTACGTTATAACGTTATACCATATAACGTTATGATATATAACGTAATACGTTATAACGTTGTACCATATAACGTAATACGTTATAACGTTATACCATATAACGTTATGTTATATAACGTAATACGTTATAACGTTATACTATATAACGTAATACGTTATAACGTTATTCCATATAACGTAATACGTTATAACGTTATACCATATAACGTTATGTTATATAACGTAATACGTTATAACGTTATACTATATAACGTAATACGTTATAACGCTATACCATATATCGTTATGTTATATAACGTAATACGTTATAACGTTATACCATATAACGTTATGCTATATAACGTAATATGTTATAACGACATACTATATAACGATATGTTATATAACGTAATACTTTATAACGTTATTCTATATAACGTATTACGTTCTAACGTAATACCATATAACGTTATGATATATAACGTAATACGTTATAACGTTATACTATATAACGTAATACGTTATAACGTTATACCATATAACGTTATGTTATACAACGTAATACGTTATAACGTTATTCCATATAACCTAATACGTTATAACGTTATTCCATATAACGTAATACGTTATAACGTTATTCCATATAACGTAATACGTTATAACGTTATACCATATAACGTAATACGTTATAACGTTATTCCATATAACGTAATACGTTATAACGTTATCCCATATAACGTTATGTTATATAACGTAATACGTTATAACGTCATACTATATAACGTATTACGTTATAACGTAATACCTTATAACGTTATGATACATAACGTAGTACGTTATAACGTAATACCATATAACGTTATGATATATAACGTATTACGTTATAACGTTATACCATATAACGTAATACGTTATAACGTTATTCCATATAACGTAATACGTTATAACGTTATACCATATAACGTTATGTTATATAACGTAATACGTTATAACGTTATACTATATAACGTAATACGTTATAACGTTATTCCATATAACGTAATAAGTTATAACGTTATACCATATAACGTTATGTTATATAACGTAATACGTTATAACGTTATTCCATATAACGTATTACGTTATAACGTTATTCCATATAACGTATTACGTTATAACGTTATACCATTTAACGTTATGATATATAACGTAATACGTTATACCGTCATACTATATAACGTTATGTTATATAACGTAATACTTTATAACGTTATACTATATAACGTATTACGTTATAACGTAATACCTTATAACGTTATGATATATAACGTAGTACGTTATAACGTAATACCATATAACGTTATGATATATAACGTATTACGTTATAACGTTATACCATATAACGTAATGATATATAACGTAATACGTTATAACGTTGTACCATATAACGTAATACGTTAGAACGTTATACCATATAACGTTATGTTATATAACGTAATACGTTATAACGTTATACTATATAACGTAATACGTTATAACGTTATTCCATATAACGTAATACGTTATAACGTTATACCATATAACGTTATGTTATATAACGTAATACGTTATAACGTTATACTATATAACGTAATCCGTTATAACGTTATTCCATATAACGTATTACGTTATAACGTTATACCATATAACGTTATGATATATAACGTAATACGTTATAACGTTATACTATATAACGTAATACGTTATAACGTTATAACGTATAACGTTATGTTATATAACGAAATACGTTATAACGTTATACCATATAACGTAATACGTTATAACGTTATACCATATAACGCTATGTTATATAACGCAATTCGTTATAACGTTATACTATATAACGTAATACGTTATAACGTTATTCCATATAACGTTATGTTATATAACGTAATACGTTATAACGTCATACAGTATAACGTTATGTTATATAACGTAATACGTTATAACGTTATTCCATATAACGTATTACGTTATAACGTTACACCATATAACGTTATGATATATAACGTAATACGTTATAACGTTATACTATATAACGTAATACGTTATAACGTTATACCGTATAACGTTATGTTATATAACGTAATACGTTATAACGTTATTCCATATAACGTAATACGATATAACGTTATTCCATATAACGTAATACGTTTTAACGTTATTCCATATAACGTAATACGTTATAACGTTATACCGTATAACGTAATACGTTATAACATTATTCCATATAACGTAATACGTTATAACGTTATTCCATATAACGTTATGCTATATAACGTAATATGTTATAACGTCATACTATATAACGTTATGTTATATAACGTAATACTTTATAACGTTATTCTATATAACGTATTACGTTCTAACGTAATACCATCAAACGTTATGATATATAACGTAATACGTTATAACGTTATACTATATAACGTAATACGTTATAACGTTATACCATATAACGTTATGTTATATAACGTAATACGTTATAACGTTATTCCATATAACCTAATACGTTATAACGTTATTCCATATAATGTAATACGTTATAACGTTATTCCATATAACGTAATACGTTATAACGTTATACCATATAACGTAATACGTTATAACGTTATTCCATATAACGTAATACGTTATAACGTTATACCATATAACGTTATGTTATATAACGTAATACGTTATAACGTCATACTATATAACGTGTTACGTTATAACGTAATACCATATAACGTTATGATATACAACGTAATACGTTATAACGTTATACTATATAACGTAACACGTTATAACGTTATACCACATAACGTTATATAATATAACGTAATACGTTATAACGTTATTCCATATAACGTAATACGTTATAACGTTATTCCATATAACGTTATGTTATATAACGTAATACGTTATAACGTTATACTATATAACTTAATACGTTATAACGTTATACCATATAACGTTATGTTATATAACGTAATACGTTATAACGTCATACTATATAACGTGTTACGTTATAACGTAATACCATATAACGTTATGATATACAACGTAATACGTTATAACGTTATACTATATAACGTAACAGGTTAAAACGTTATTCCATATAACGTTATGTTATATGACGTAATACGTTATATCGTTATACTATATAACGTAATACGCTATAACGTTATTCCATATAACGTATTACGTTATAACGTTATTCCATATAACGTAATACGTTACAAAGTTATACCACATGACGTTATGCTATATAACGTAATACGTTATAAGGTCATACTATATAACGTTATACTACATAACGTAATACGTTATAACGTTATTCCATATAACGTAATACGTTATAAAGTTATACCATATAACGTTATGCTATATAACGTAATACGTTATAACGTTATACTATATAACGTAATACGTTATAACGTTATACCATATAACGTTATGTTATATAACGTAATACGTTATAACGTTATTCCATATAACGTAATACGTTATAACGTTATTCCATATAACGTAATACGTTATAACGTTATTCCATATAACGTAATACGTTATAACGTTATACCATATAGCGTATTACGTTATAACGTTATTCCATATAACGTAATACGACATAACGTTATACCATATAACGTTATGTTATCTAACGTAATACGTTATAACGTCATACTATATAACGTATTACGTTATAACGTAATACCTTATAACGTTATGATATATAACGTAGTACGTTATAACGTAATACCATATAACGTTATGATATATAACGTATTACGTTATAACGTTATACCATATAACGTAATGATATATATCGTAATACGTTATAACGTTGTACCATATAACGTAATACGTTATAACGTTATACCATATAACGTTATGTTATATAACGTAATACGTTATAACGTTATACTATATAACGTAATACGTTATAACGTTATCCCATATAACGTAATACGTTATAACGTTATACCATATAACGTTATGTTATATAACGTAATATGTTATAACGTTATACTATATAACGTAATACGTTATAACGTTATTCCATATAACGTAATACATTATAACGTTATTCCATATAACGTAATACGTTACAAAGTTATACCACATGACGTTATGCTATATAACGTAATACGTTATAAGGTCATACTATATAACGTTATACTACATAACGTAATACGTTATAACGTTATTCCATATAACGTATTACGTTATAACGTTATACCATATAACGTTATGTTTTATAACGTAATACGTTATAATGGTATTCCATATAACGTATTACGTTATAACGTTATACCATATAACGTTATGTTATATAACGTAACACGTTATAACGTTATACCATATAACGTTATGTTATATAACGTAATACGTTATAACGTTATTCCATATAACGTAATACGTTATAACGTTGTACCATATAACGCATTACGTTATAACGTTATACCATATAACGTTATGCTATATAACGTAATACGTTATGACGTCATACTATATAACGTTATGTTATATAACGTAATACTTTATAACGTTATTCTATATAACGTATTACGTTCTAACGTAATACCATATAACGTTATGATATATAACGTAATACGTTATAACGTTATACTATATAACGTAATACGTTATAACGTTATACCATATAACGTTATGTTATATAACGTAATACGTTATAACGTTATTCCATATAACGTAATACGTTATAACGTTGTATCATATAACGCATTACGTTATAACGTTATACCATATAACGTTATGCTATATAACGTAATATGTTATAACGTCATACTATATAACGTTATGTTATATAACGTAATACGTTATAACGTTATTCCATATAACGTAATACGTTATAACGTTGTATCATATAACGCATTACGTTATAACGTTATACCATATAACGTTATGCTATATAACGTAATACGTTATAACGTTATACCATATAACGTAATACGTTATAACGTTATTCCATATAACGTAATACGTTATAACGTTATCCCATATAACGTTATGTTATATAACGTAATACGTTATAACGTCATACTATATAACGTATTACGTTATAACGTAATACCATATAACGTTATGATATACAACGTAATACGTTATAACGTTATACCATATAACGTTATGTTATATAACGTAATACGTTATAACGTTATGCCATATAACGTTATGTTATATAACGTAGTACGTTATAACGTTATTCCATATAACGTAATACGTTATAACGTTGTACCATATAACGCATTACGTTATAACGTTATACCATATAACGTTATGCTACATAACGTAATACGTTATAACGTCATACTATATAATGTTATACTATATAACGTAATACGTTATAACGTTATTCCATATAACGTATTACGTTATAACGTTATACTATATAACGTAATACGTTATAACGTCATACTATATAACGTTATACTACATAACGTAATACGTTATAACGTTTTTCCATATAACGTATTACGTTATAACGTTATACCATATAACGTTATGTTTTATAACGTAATACGCTATAATGGTATTCCATATAACGTATTACGTTATAACGTTATACCATATAACGTTATGTTATATAACGTCATACGTTATAACGTTATACTATATAACATAATACGTTATAACGTTATTCCATATAACGTTATGTTATTTAACGTAATACGTTATAACGTTATACTATATAACTTAATACGTTATAACGCAATACCATATAACGTTATGTTATATAACGTAATACGTTATAACGTTATAACATATAACGTTATGTTATATAACGTAATACGTTATAACGTTATTCCATATAACGTATTACGTTATAACGTTATACCATATAACGTTATGTTTTATAGCGTAATACGCTATAATGGTATTCCATATAACGTATTACGTTATAACGTTATACCATATAACGTTATGTTATATATCGTCATACGTTATAACGTTATACTATATAACATAATACGTTATAACATATAACCATATAACGTTATACCATATATAATAACGTTATACCATTATATAATACCTTATAACGTTATGATATATAACGTAGTACGTTATAACGTAATGCCATATAACGTTATGATATATAACGTATTACGTTATAACGTTATACCATATAACGTTATGATATATAACGTAATACGTTATAACGTTGTACCATATAACGTAATACGTTATAACGTTATACCATATAACGTTATGTTATATAACGTAATACGTTATAACGTTATACTATATAACGTAATACGTTATAACGTTATTCCATATAACGTAATACGTTATAACGTTATACCATATAACGTTATGTTATATAACGTAATACGTTATAACGTTATACTATATAACGTAATACGTTATAACGCTATACCATATATCGTTATGTTATATAACGTAATACGTTATAACGTTATACCATATAACGTTATGCTATATAACGTAATATGTTATAACGACATACTATATAACGATATGTTATATAACGTAATACTTTATAACGTTATTCTATATAACGTATTACGTTCTAACGTAATACCATATAACGTTATGATATATAACGTAATACGTTATAACGTTATACTATATAACGTAATACGTTATAACGTTATACCATATAACGTTATGTTATACAACGTAATACGTTATAACGTTATTCCATATAACCTAATACGTTATAACGTTATTCCATATAACGTAATACGTTATAACGTTATTCCATATAACGTAATACGTTATAACGTTATACCATATAACGTAATACGTTATAACGTTATTCCATATAACGTAATACGTTATAACGTTATCCCATATAACGTTATGTTATATAACGTAATACGTTATAACGTCATACTATATAACGTATTACGTTATAACGTAATACCTTATAACGTTATGATACATAACGTAGTACGTTATAACGTAATACCATATAACGTTATGATATATAACGTATTACGTTATAACGTTATACCATATAACGTAATACGTTATAACGTTATTCCATATAACGTAATACGTTATAACGTTATACCATATAACGTTATGTTATATAACGTAATACGTTATAACGTTATACTATATAACGTAATACGTTATAACGTTATTCCATATAACGTAATAAGTTATAACGTTATACCATATAACGTTATGTTATATAACGTAATACGTTATAACGTTATTCCATATAACGTATTACGTTATAACGTTATTCCATATAACGTATTACGTTATAACGTTATACCATTTAACGTTATGATATATAACGTAATACGTTATACCGTCATACTATATAACGTTATGTTATATAACGTAATACTTTATAACGTTATACTATATAACGTATTACGTTATAACGTAATACCTTATAACGTTATGATATATAACGTAGTACGTTATAACGTAATACCATATAACGTTATGATATATAACGTATTACGTTATAACGTTATACCATATAACGTAATGATATATAACGTAATACGTTATAACGTTGTACCATATAACGTAATACGTTAGAACGTTATACCATATAACGTTATGTTATATAACGTAATACGTTATAACGTTATACTATATAACGTAATACGTTATAACGTTATTCCATATAACGTAATACGTTATAACGTTATACCATATAACGTTATGTTATATAACGTAATACGTTATAACGTTATACTATATAACGTAATCCGTTATAACGTTATTCCATATAACGTATTACGTTATAACGTTATACCATATAACGTTATGATATATAACGTAATACGTTATAACGTTATACTATATAACGTAATACGTTATAACGTTATACCATATAACGTTATGTTATATAACGTAATACGTTATAACGTTATTCCATATAACGTAATACGTTATAACGTTATACCATATAACGTTATGTTATATAACGTAATTCGTTATAACGTTATACTATATAACGTAATACGTTATAACGTTATTCCATATAACGTTATGTTATATAACGTAATACGTTATAACGTCATACAGTATAACGTTATGTTATATAACGTAATACGTTATAACGTTATTCCATATAACGTATTACGTTATAACGTTACACCATATAACGTTATGATATATAACGTAATACGTTATAACGTTATACTATATAACGTAATACGTTATAACGTTATACCGTATAACGTTATGTTATATAACGTAATACGTTATAACGTTATTCCATATAACGTAATACGATATAACGTTATTCCATATAACGTAATACGTTTTAACGTTATTCCATATAACGTAATACGTTATAACGTTATACCGTATAACGTAATACGTTATAACATTATTCCATATAACGTAATACGTTATAACGTTATTCCATATAACGTTATGCTATATAACGTAATATGTTATAACGTCATACTATATAACGTTATGTTATATAACGTAATACTTTATAACGTTATTCTATATAACGTATTACGTTCTAACGTAATACCATCAAACGTTATGATATATAACGTAATACGTTATAACGTTATACTATATAACGTAATACGTTATAACGTTATACCATATAACGTTATGTTATATAACGTAATACGTTATAACGTTATTCCATATAACCTAATACGTTATAACGTTATTCCATATAATGTAATACGTTATAACGTTATTCCATATAACGTAATACGTTATAACGTTATACCATATAACGTAATACGTTATAACGTTATTCCATATAACGTAATACGTTATAACGTTATACCATATAACGTTATGTTATATAACGTAATACGTTATAACGTCATACTATATAACGTGTTACGTTATAACGTAATACCATATAACGTTATGATATACAACGTAATACGTTATAACGTTATACTATATAACGTAACACGTTATAACGTTATACCACATAACGTTATATAATATAACGTAATACGTTATAACGTTATTCCATATAACGTAATACGTTATAACGTTATTCCATATAACGTTATGTTATATAACGTAATACGTTATAACGTTATACTATATAACTTAATACGTTATAACGTTATACCATATAACGTTATGTTATATAACGTAATACGTTATAACGTCATACTATATAACGTGTTACGTTATAACGTAATACCATATAACGTTATGATATACAACGTAATACGTTATAACGTTATACTATATAACGTAACAGGTTAAAACGTTATTCCATATAACGTTATGTTATATGACGTAATACGTTATATCGTTATACTATATAACGTAATACGCTATAACGTTATTCCATATAACGTATTACGTTATAACGTTATACCATATAACGTTATGTTATATAACGTAATACGTTATAACGTTATACTATATAACTTAATACGTTATAACGCTATACCATATAACGTTATGTTATATAACGTAATACGTTATAACGTTATGCCATATAACGTTATGATATATAACGTAATACGTTATAACGTTATACTATATAACGTAACACGTTATAACGTTATACCACATAACGTTATATAATATAACGTAATACGTTATAACGTTATTCCATATAACGTAATACGTTATAACGTTATTCCATATAACGTTATGTTATATAACGTAATACGTTATAACGTTATACTATATAACTTAATACGTTATAACGTTATACCATATAACGTTATGTTATATAACGTAATACGTTATAACGTTATGCCATGTAACGTTATGTTATATAACGTAGTACGTTATAACGTTATTCCATATAACGTAATACGTTATAACGTTGTACCATATAACGCATTACGTTATAACGTTATACCATATAACGTTATGCTATATAACGTAATACGTTATAACGTCATACTATATAACGTTATACTATATAACGTAATACGTTATAACGTTATTCCATATAACGTAATACGTTATAACGTTATACCATATAACGTAATACGTTATAACGTTATTCCATATAACGTAATACGTTATAACGTTATTCCATGTAACGTAATACGTTATAAAGTTATACCATATAACGTTATGTTATATAACGTAATACGTTATAACGTTATACTATATAACGTAATACGTTATAACGTTATTCCATATAACGTAATACGTTATAACGTTATACCATATAACGTTATGTTATATAACGTAATACGTTATAACGTTATACTATATAACTTAATACGTTATAACGCTATACCATATAACGTTATGTTATATAACGTAATACGTTATAACGTTATACCATATAACGTTATGTTATTTAACGTAATACGTTATAACGTTATACCATACAACGTAATACGTTATAACGTTATTCCATATAACGTAATACGTTATAATGTTATTCCATATAACGTAATACGTTACAAAGTTATACCATATAACGTTATGCTATATAACGTAATACGTTATAACGTCATACTATATAACGTTATACTACATAACGTAATACGTTATAACGTTATTCCATATAACGTAATACGTTATAACGTTATTCCATATAACGTAATACGTTATAACGTTATACCATATAACGTTATGTTATATAACGTAATACGTTCTAACGTTATACTATATAACTTAATACGTTATAACGCTATACCATATAACGTTATGTTATATAACGTAATACGTTATAACGTTATACCATATAACGTTATGTTATTTAACGTAATACGTTATAACGTTATACCATACAACGTAATACGTTATAACGTTATTCCATATAACGTAATACGTTATAACGTTATTCCATATAACGTAATACGTTATAACGTTATACCGTACAACGTAATACGTTATAACGTTATTCCATATAACGTATTACGTTATAACGTTATTCCATATAACGTAATACGTTATAAAGTTATACCATATAACGTTATGCTATATAACGTAATACGTTATAACGTTGTGTCATATAACGCATTACGTTATAACGTTATACCATATAACGTTATGCTATATAACGTAATATGTTATAACGTCATACTATATAACGTTATGTTATATAACGTAATACTTTATAACGTTATTCTATATAACGTATTACGTTCTAACGTAATACCATCTAACGTTATGATATATAACGTAATACGTTATAACGTCATACTATATAACGTATTACGTTATAACGTAATACCTTATAACGTTATGATATATAACGTAGTACGTTATAACGTAATACCATATAACGTTATGATATATAACGTATTACGTTATAACGTTATACCATATAACGTAATGATATATAACGTAATACGTTATAACGTTGTACCATATAACGTAATACGTTATAACGTTATTCCATATAACGTTATGTTATATAACGTAATACGTTATAACGTTATACTATATAACTTAATACGTTATAACGCTATACCATATAACGTTATGTTATATAACGTAATACGTTATAACTTGATAACATATAACGTTGTGTTATATAACGTAATACGTTATAACGTTATTCCATATAACGTATTACGTTATAACGTTATACCATATAACGTTATGTTTTATAGCGTAATACGCTATAATGGTATTCCATATAACGTATTACGTTATAACGTTATACCATATAACGTTATGTTATATATCGTCATACGTTATAACGTTATACTATATAAAATAATACGTTATAACGTTATACCATATAACGTTATGTTTTATAACGTAATACGCTATAATGGTATTCCATATAACGTATTACGTTCTAACGTAATACCATATAACGTTATGATATATAACGTAATACGTTATAACGTTATACTATATAACGTAATACGTTATAACGTTATACCATATAACGTTATGTTATACAACGTAATACGTTATAACGTTATTCCATATAACCTAATACGTTATAACGTTATTCCATATAACGTAATACGTTATAACGTTATTCCATATAACGTAATACGTTATAACGTTATACCATATAACGTAATACGTTATAACGTTATTCCATATAACGTAATACGTTATAACGTTATCCCATATAACGTTATGTTATATAACGTAATACGTTATAACGTCATACTATATAACGTATTACGTTATAACGTAATACCTTATAACGTTATGATACATAACGTAGTACGTTATAACGTAATACCATATAACGTTATGATATATAACGTATTACGTTATAACGTTATACCATATAACGTAATACGTTATAACGTTATTCCATATAACGTAATACGTTATAACGTTATACCATATAACGTTATGTTATATAACGTAATACGTTATAACGTTATACTATATAACGTAATACGTTATAACGTTATTCCATATAACGTAATACGTTATAACGTTGTACCATATAACGCATTACGTTATAACGTTATACCATATAACGTTATGCTATATAACGTAATACGTTATAACGTCATACTATATAACGTTATACTATATAACGTAATACGTTATAACGTTATTCCATATAACGTAATACGTTATAACGTTATACCATATAACGTAATACGTTATAACGTTATACCATATAACGTTATGCTATATAACGTAATACGTTATAACGTCATACTATATAACGTTATACTATATAACGTAATACGTTATAACGTTATTCCATATAACGTAATACGTTATAACGTTATACCATATAACGTAATACGTTATAACGTTATTCCATATAACGTAATACGTTATAACGTTATTCCATGTAACGTAATACGTTATAAAGTTATACCATATAACGTTATGTTATATAACGTAATACGTTATAACGTTATACTATATAACGTAATACGTTATAACGTTATTCCATATAACGTAATACGTTATAACGTTATACCATATAACGTTATGTTATATAACGTAATACGTTATAACGTTATACTATATAACTTAATACGTTATAACGCTATACCATATAACGTTATGTTATATAACGTAATACGTTATAACGTTATACCATATAACGTTATGTTATTTAACGTAATACGTTATAACGTTATACCATACAACGTAATACGTTATAACGTTATTCCATATAACGTAATACGTTATAATGTTATTCCATATAACGTAATACGTTACAAAGTTATACCATATAACGTTATGCTATATAACGTAATACGTTATAACGTCATACTATATAACGTTATACTACATAACGTAATACGTTATAACGTTATTCCATATAACGTAATACGTTATAACGTTATACCATATAACGTTATGTTATATAACGTAATACGTTCTAACGTTATACTATATAACTTAATACGTTATAACGCTATACCATATAACGTTATGTTATATAACGTAATACGTTATAACGTTATACCATATAACGTTATGTTATTTAACGTAATACGTTATAACGTTATACCATACAACGTAATACGTTATAACGTTATTCCATATAACGTAATACGTTATAACGTTATTCCATATAACGTAATACGTTATAACGTTATACCGTACAACGTAATACGTTATAACGTTATTCCATATAACGTATTACGTTATAACGTTATTCCATATAACGTAATACGTTATAAAGTTATACCATATAACGTTATGCTATATAACGTAATACGTTATAACGTTGTGTCATATAACGCATTACGTTATAACGTTATACCATATAACGTTATGCTATATAACGTAATATGTTATAACGTCATACTATATAACGTTATGTTATATAACGTAATACTTTATAACGTTATTCTATATAACGTATTACGTTCTAACGTAATACCATCTAACGTTATGATATATAACGTAATACGTTATAACGTCATACTATATAACGTATTACGTTATAACGTAATACCTTATAACGTTATGATATATAACGTAGTACGTTATAACGTAATACCATATAACGTTATGATATATAACGTATTACGTTATAACGTTATACCATATAACGTAATGATATATAACGTAATACGTTATAACGTTGTACCATATAACGTAATACGTTATAACGTTATTCCATATAACGTTATGTTATATAACGTAATACGTTATAACGTTATACTATATAACTTAATACGTTATAACGCTATACCATATAACGTTATGTTATATAACGTAATACGTTATAACTTGATAACATATAACGTTGTGTTATATAACGTAATACGTTATAACGTTATTCCATATAACGTATTACGTTATAACGTTATACCATATAACGTTATGTTTTATAGCGTAATACGCTATAATGGTATTCCATATAACGTATTACGTTATAACGTTATACCATATAACGTTATGTTATATATCGTCATACGTTATAACGTTATACTATATAAAATAATACGTTATAACGTTATACCATATAACGTTATGTTTTATAACGTAATACGCTATAATGGTATTCCATATAACGTATTACGTTATAACGTAATACCATATAACGTTATGATATATAGCGTATTACGTTATAACGTTATACCATATAACGTTATGTTATTTAACGTAATACGTTATAACGTTATACTATATAACGTAATACGTTATAACATTATTCCATATAACGTATTACGTTATAACGTTATACCATATAACGTAATGATATATAACGCAATACGTCATAACGTTATACTATATAACGTAATACGTTATAACGTTATACCATATAACTTTATGTTATATAACGTAATACGTTATAACGTTATTCCATATAACGTAATACGTAATAATGTTATTCCATATAACGTTATGTTATATAACGTAATACGTTATAACGTTATACTATATAACTTAATACGTTATAACGCTATACCATATAACGTTATGTTATATAACGTAATACGTTATAACGTTGTACCATATAACGCATTACGTTATAACGTTATACCATATAACGTTATGCTATATAACGTAATACGTTATGACGTCATACTATATAACGTTATGTTATATAACGTAATACTTTATAACGTTATTCTATATAACGTATTACGTTCTAACGTAATACCATATAACGTTATGATATATAACGTAATACGTTATAACGTTATACTATATAACGTAATACGTTATAACGTTATACCATATAACGTTATGTTATATAACGTAATACGTTATAACGTTATTCCATATAACGTAATACGTTATAACGTTGTATCAATTAACGCATTACGTTATAACGTTATAC
Organism: Bombus pratorum; assembly: GCA_930367275.1. Lineage (NCBI taxonomy): Eukaryota > Metazoa > Arthropoda > Insecta > Hymenoptera > Apidae > Bombus > Bombus pratorum. The sequence continues at coordinate 5,639,187 of OV883983.1, read as the reverse complement.
CATATAACGTTATGCTATATAACGTAATACGTTATGACGTCATACTATATAACGTTATGTTATATAACGTAATACTTTATAACGTTATTCTATATAACGTATTACGTTCTAACGTAATACCATATAACGTTATGATATATAACGTAATACGTTATAACGTTATACTATATAACGTAATACGTTATAACGTTATACCATATAACGTTATGTTATATAACGTAATACGTTATAACGTTATTCCATATAACGTAATACGTTATAACGTTGTATCAATTAACGCATTACGTTATAACGTTATACCATATAACGTTATGTTATATAACGTAATACGTTATAACGTTATACTATATAACGTAATACGTTATAACGTTATTCCATATAACGTAATAAGTTATAACGTTATACCATATAACGTTATGTTATATAACGTAATACGTTATAACGTTATTCCATATAACGTATTACGTTATAACGTTATTCCATATAACGTATTACGTTATAACGTTATACCATTTAACGTTATGATATATAACGTAATACGTTATACCGTCATACTATATAACGTTATGTTATATAACGTAATACTTTATAACGTTATACTATATAACGTATTACGTTATAACGTAATACCTTATAACGTTATGATATATAACGTAGTACGTTATAACGTAATACCATATAACGTTATGATATATAACGTATTACGTTATAACGTTATACCATATAACGTAATGATATATAACGTAATACGTTATAACGTTGTACCATATAACGTAATACGTTAGAACGTTATACCATATAACGTTATGTTATATAACGTAATACGTTATAACGTTATACTATATAACGTAATACGTTATAACGTTATTCCATATAACGTAATACGTTATAACGTTATACCATATAACGTTATGTTATATAACGTAATACGTTATAACGTTATACTATATAACGTAATCCGTTATAACGTTATTCCATATAACGTATTACGTTATAACGTTATACCATATAACGTTATGATATATAACGTAATACGTTATAACGTTATACTATATAACGTAATACGTTATAACGTTATACCATATAACGTTATGTTATATAACGTAATACGTTATAACGTTATTCCATATAACGTAATACGTTATAACGTTATACCATATAACGTTATGTTATATAACGTAATTCGTTATAACGTTATACTATATAACGTAATACGTTATAACGTTATTCCATATAACGTTATGTTATATAACGTAATACGTTATAACGTCATACAGTATAACGTTATGTTATATAACGTAATACGTTATAACGTTATTCCATATAACGTATTACGTTATAACGTTACACCATATAACGTTATGATATATAACGTAATACGTTATAACGTTATACTATATAACGTAATACGTTATAACGTTATACCGTATAACGTTATGTTATATAACGTAATACGTTATAACGTTATTCCATATAACGTAATACGATATAACGTTATTCCATATAACGTAATACGTTTTAACGTTATTCCATATAACGTAATACGTTATAACGTTATACCGTATAACGTAATACGTTATAACATTATTCCATATAACGTAATACGTTATAACGTTATTCCATATAACGTTATGCTATATAACGTAATATGTTATAACGTCATACTATATAACGTTATGTTATATAACGTAATACTTTATAACGTTATTCTATATAACGTATTACGTTCTAACGTAATACCATCAAACGTTATGATATATAACGTAATACGTTATAACGTTATACTATATAACGTAATACGTTATAACGTTATACCATATAACGTTATGTTATATAACGTAATACGTTATAACGTTATTCCATATAACCTAATACGTTATAACGTTATTCCATATAATGTAATACGTTATAACGTTATTCCATATAACGTAATACGTTATAACGTTATACCATATAACGTAATACGTTATAACGTTATTCCATATAACGTAATACGTTATAACGTTATACCATATAACGTTATGTTATATAACGTAATACGTTATAACGTCATACTATATAACGTGTTACGTTATAACGTAATACCATATAACGTTATGATATACAACGTAATACGTTATAACGTTATACTATATAACGTAACACGTTATAACGTTATACCACATAACGTTATATAATATAACGTAATACGTTATAACGTTATTCCATATAACGTAATACGTTATAACGTTATTCCATATAACGTTATGTTATATAACGTAATACGTTATAACGTTATACTATATAACTTAATACGTTATAACGTTATACCATATAACGTTATGTTATATAACGTAATACGTTATAACGTCATACTATATAACGTGTTACGTTATAACGTAATACCATATAACGTTATGATATACAACGTAATACGTTATAACGTTATACTATATAACGTAACAGGTTAAAACGTTATTCCATATAACGTTATGTTATATGACGTAATACGTTATATCGTTATACTATATAACGTAATACGCTATAACGTTATTCCATATAACGTATTACGTTATAACGTTATACCATATAACGTTATGTTATATAACGTAATACGTTATAACGTTATACTATATAACTTAATACGTTATAACGCTATACCATATAACGTTATGTTATATAACGTAATACGTTATAACGTTATGCCATATAACGTTATGATATATAACGTAATACGTTATAACGTTATACTATATAACGTAACACGTTATAACGTTATACCACATAACGTTATATAATATAACGTAATACGTTATAACGTTATTCCATATAACGTAATACGTTATAACGTTATTCCATATAACGTTATGTTATATAACGTAATACGTTATAACGTTATACTATATAACTTAATACGTTATAACGTTATACCATATAACGTTATGTTATATAACGTAATACGTTATAACGTTATGCCATGTAACGTTATGTTATATAACGTAGTACGTTATAACGTTATTCCATATAACGTAATACGTTATAACGTTGTACCATATAACGCATTACGTTATAACGTTATACCATATAACGTTATGCTATATAACGTAATACGTTATAACGTCATACTATATAACGTTATACTATATAACGTAATACGTTATAACGTTATTCCATATAACGTAATACGTTATAACGTTATACCATATAACGTAATACGTTATAACGTTATTCCATATAACGTAATACGTTATAACGTTATTCCATGTAACGTAATACGTTATAAAGTTATACCATATAACGTTATGTTATATAACGTAATACGTTATAACGTTATACTATATAACGTAATACGTTATAACGTTATTCCATATAACGTAATACGTTATAACGTTATACCATATAACGTTATGTTATATAACGTAATACGTTATAACGTTATGTTATATAACGTAATACGTTATAACGTTATACTATATAACTTAATACGTTATAACGCTATACCATATAACGTTATGTTATATAACGTAATACGTTATAACGTTATACCATATAACGTTATGTTATTTAACGTAATACGTTATAACGTTATACCATACAACGTAATACGTTATAACGTTATTCCATATAACGTAATACGTTATAATGTTATTCCATATAACGTAATACGTTACAAAGTTATACCATATAACGTTATGCTATATAACGTAATACGTTATAACGTCATACTATATAACGTTATACTACATAACGTAATACGTTATAACGTTATTCCATATAACGTAATACGTTATAACGTTATACCATATAACGTTATGTTATATAACGTAATACGTTCTAACGTTATACTATATAACTTAATACGTTATAACGCTATACCATATAACGTTATGTTATATAACGTAATACGTTATAACGTTATACCATATAACGTTATGTTATTTAACGTAATACGTTATAACGTTATACCATACAACGTAATACGTTATAACGTTATTCCATATAACGTAATACGTTATAACGTTATTCCATATAACGTAATACGTTATAACGTTATACCGTACAACGTAATACGTTATAACGTTATTCCATATAACGTATTACGTTATAACGTTATTCCATATAACGTAATACGTTATAAAGTTATACCATATAACGTTATGCTATATAACGTAATACGTTATAACGTTGTGTCATATAACGCATTACGTTATAACGTTATACCATATAACGTTATGCTATATAACGTAATATGTTATAACGTCATACTATATAACGTTATGTTATATAACGTAATACTTTATAACGTTATTCTATATAACGTATTACGTTCTAACGTAATACCATCTAACGTTATGATATATAACGTAATACGTTATAACGTCATACTATATAACGTATTACGTTATAACGTAATACCTTATAACGTTATGATATATAACGTAGTACGTTATAACGTAATACCATATAACGTTATGATATATAACGTATTACGTTATAACGTTATACCATATAACGTAATGATATATAACGTAATACGTTATAACGTTGTACCATATAACGTAATACGTTATAACGTTATTCCATATAACGTTATGTTATATAACGTAATACGTTATAACGTTATACTATATAACTTAATACGTTATAACGCTATACCATATAACGTTATGTTATATAACGTAATACGTTATAACTTGATAACATATAACGTTGTGTTATATAACGTAATACGTTATAACGTTATTCCATATAACGTATTACGTTATAACGTTATACCATATAACGTTATGTTTTATAGCGTAATACGCTATAATGGTATTCCATATAACGTATTACGTTATAACGTTATACCATATAACGTTATGTTATATATCGTCATACGTTATAACGTTATACTATATAAAATAATACGTTATAACGTTATACCATATAACGTTATGTTTTATAACGTAATACGCTATAATGGTATTCCATATAACGTATTACGTTATAACGTAATACCATATAACGTTATGATATATAGCGTATTACGTTATAACGTTATACCATATAACGTTATGTTATTTAACGTAATACGTTATAACGTTATACTATATAACGTAATACGTTATAACATTATTCCATATAACGTATTACGTTATAACGTTATACCATATAACGTAATGATATATAACGCAATACGTCATAACGTTATACTATATAACGTAATACGTTATAACGTTATACCATATAACTTTATGTTATATAACGTAATACGTTATAACGTTATTCCATATAACGTAATACGTAATAATGTTATTCCATATAACGTTATGTTATATAACGTAATACGTTATAACGTTATACTATATAACTTAATACGTTATAACGCTATACCATATAACGTTATGTTATATAACGTAATACGTTATAACGTTGTACCATATAACGCATTACGTTATAACGTTATACCATATAACGTTATGCTATATAACGTAATACGTTATGACGTCATACTATATAACGTTATGTTATATAACGTAATACTTTATAACGTTATTCTATATAACGTATTACGTTCTAACGTAATACCATATAACGTTATGATATATAACGTAATACGTTATAACGTTATACTATATAACGTAATACGTTATAACGTTATACCATATAACGTTATGTTATATAACGTAATACGTTATAACGTTATTCCATATAACGTAATACGTTATAACGTTGTATCAATTAACGCATTACGTTATAACGTTATACCATATAACGTTATGCTATATAACGTAATATGTTATAACGTCATACTATATAACGTTATGTTATATAACGTAATACTTTATAACGTTATTCTATATAACGTATTACGTTCTAACGTAATACCATATAACGTTATGATATATAACGTAATACGTTATAACGTTATACTATATAACGTAATACGTTATAACGTTATACTATATAACGTAATACGTTATAACGTTATACCATATAACGTTATGTTATATAACGTAATACGTTATAACGTTATACCATATAACGTTATGTTATTTAACGTAATACGTTATAACGTTATACCATACAACGTAATACGTTATAACGTTATACCATACAACGTAATACGTTATAACGTTATACCATATAACGTAATACGTTATAACGTTATTCCATATAACGTAATACGTTATAACGTTATACCATATAACGTTATGTTATATAACGTAATACGTTATAACGTCATACTATATAACGTATTACGATATAACGTCATACAGTATAACGTTATGTTATATAACGTAATACTTTATAACGTTATACTATATAACGTATTACGTTATAACGTTATATCATATAACGATATGATATATAACGTAATACGTTATAACGTTATACTATATAACGTAATACGTTATAACGTTATACCATATAACATTATGTTATATAACGTAATACGTTATAACGTTATTCCATATAACGTAATACGTTATAACGTTATTCCATATAACGTAATACGTTATAACGTTATTCCATATAACGTAATACGTCATAACGTTATACCATATAACGTAATACGTTATAACGTTATTCCATATAACGTAATACGTTATAACGTTATACCATATAACGTTATGTTATATAACGTAATACGTTATAACGTCATACTATATAACGTATTACGTTATAACGTAATACCTTATAACGTTATGATATATAACGTAGTACGTTATAACGTAATACCATATAACGTTATGATATATAACGTATTACGTTATAACGTTATACCATATAACGTAATGATATATAACGTAATACGTTATAACGTTGTACCATATAACGTAATACGTTATAACGTTATACCATATAACGTTATGTTATATAACGTAATACGTTATAACGTTATACCATATAACGTAATACGTTATAACGTTATTCCATATAACGTAATACGTTATAACGTTATACCATATAACGTAATACGTTATAACGTTATTCCATATAACGTAATACGTTATAACGTTATACCATATAACGTTATGTTATATAACGTAATACGTTATAACGTCATACTATATAACGTATTACGTTATAACGTAATACCTTATAACGTTATGATATATAACGTAGTACGTTATAACGTAATACCATATAACGTTATGATATATAACGTATTACGTTATAACGTTATACCATATAACGTAATGATATATAACGTAATACGTTATAACGTTGTACCATATAACGTAATACGTTATAACGTTATACCATGTAACGTTATGTTATATAACGTAATACGTTATAACGTTATACTATATAACGTAATACGTTATAACGTTATTCCATATAACGTAATACGTTATAACGTTATACCATATAACGTTATGATATATAACGTATTACGTTATAACGTTATACCATATAACGTAATGATATATAACGTAATACGTTATAACGTTGTACCATATAACGTAATACGTTATAAAGTTATACCATATAACGTTATGTTATATAACGTAATACGTTATAACGTTATGCTATATAACGTAATACGTTATAACGTTATTCCATATAACGTAATACGTTATAACGTTATACCATATAACGTTATGTTATATAACGTAATACGTTATAACGTTATACTATATAACTTAATACGTTATAACGCTATACCATATAACGTTATGTTATATAACGTAATACGTTATAACGTTATACCATATAACGTTATGTTATTTAACGTAATACGTTATAACGTTATACCATACAACGTAATACGTTATAACGTTATTCCATATAACGTAATACGTTATAACGTTATTCCATATAACGTAATACGTTACAAAGTTATACCATATAACGTTATGCTATATAACGTAATACGTTATAACGTCATACCATATAACGTTATACTACATAACGTAATACGTTATAACGTTATTCCATATAACGTAATACGTTATAACGTTATACCATATAACGTTATGTTATATAACGTAATACGTTATAACGTTATACTATATAACTTAATACGTTATAACGCTATACCATATAACGTTATGTTATATAACGTAATACGTTATAACGTTATACCATATAACGTTATGTTATTTAACGTAATACGTTATAACGTTATACCATACAACGTAATACGTTATAACGTTATTCCATATAACGTAATACGTTATAACGTTATTCCATATAACGTAATACGTTACAAAGTTATACCATATAACGTTATGCTATATAACGTAATACGTTATAACGTCATACTATATAACGTTATACTACATAACGTAATACGTTATAACGTTATTCCATATAACGTAATACGTTATAACGTTATACCATATAACGTTATGATATATAACGTATTACGTTATAACGTTATACCATATAACGTAATGATATATAACGTAATACGTTATAACGTTGTACCATATAACGTTATGCTATATAACGTAATACGTTATAACGTCATACTATATAACGTTATACTACATAACGTAATACGTTATAACGTTATTCCATATAACGTAATACGTTATAACGTTATACCATATAACGTTATGTTATATAACGTAATACGTTATAACGTTATACTATATAACTTAATACGTTATAACGCTATACCATATAACGTTATGTTATATAACGTAATACGTTATAACGTTATACCATATAACGTTATGTTATTTAACGTAATACGTTATAACGTTATACCATACAACGTAATACGTTATAACGTTATTCCATATAACGTAATACGTTATAACGTTATTCCATATAACGTAATACGTTACAAAGTTATACCATATAACGTTATGCTATATAACGTAATACGTTATAACGTCATACTATATAACGTTATACTACATAACGTAATACGTTATAACGTTATTCCATATAACGTAATACGTTATAACGTTATACCATATAACGTTATGATATATAACGTATTACGTTATAACGTTATACCATATAACGTAATGATATATAACGTAATACGTTATAACGTTGTACCATATAACGTAATACGTTATAAAGTTATACCACGTAACGTTATGTTATATAACGTAATACGTTATAACGTTATACTATATAACGTAATACGTTATAACGTTATTCCATATAACGTAATACGTTATAACGTTATACCATATAACGTTATGTTATATAACGTAATACGTTATAACGTTATACTATATAACTTAATACGTTATAACGCTATACCATATAACGTTGTGTTATATAACGTTATACGTTATAACGTTATACCATATAACGTTATGTTATATAACGTAATACGTTATAACGTTATTCCATATAACGTAATACGTTATAACGTTGTACCATATAACGCATTACGTTATAACGTTATACCATATAACGTTATGCTATATAACGTAATACGTTATGACGTCATACTATATAACGTTATGTTATATAACGTAATACTTTATAACGTTATTCTATATAACGTATTACGTTCTAACGTAATACCATATAACGTTATGATATATAACGTAATACGTTATAACGTTATACTATATAACGTAATACGTTATAACGTTATACCATATAACGTTATGTTATATAACGTAATACGTTATAACGTTATTCCATATAACGTAATACGTTATAACGTTGTATCATATAAAGCATTACGTTATAACGTTATACCATATAACGTTATGCTATATAACGTAATATATTATAACGTCATACTATATAACGTTATGTTATATAACGTAATACTTTATAACGTTATTCTATATAACGTATTACGTTCTAACGTAATACCATATAACGTTATGATATATAACGTATTACGTTATAACGTTATACCATATAACGTAATGATATATAACGTAATACGTTATAACGTTGTACCATATAACGTAATACGTTATAACGTTATACCATGTAACGTTATGTTATATAACGTAATACGTTATAACGTTATACTATATAACGTAATACGTTATAACGTTATTCCATATAACGTAATACGTTATAACGTTATACCATATAACGTTATGATATATAACGTATTAGGTTATAACGTTATACCATATAACGTAATGATATATAACGTAATACGTTATAACGTTGTACCATATAACGTAATACGTTATAAAGTTATACCATATAACGTTATGTTATATAACGTAATACGTTATAACGTTATGCTATATAACGAAATACGTTATAACGTTATTCCATATAACGTAATACGTTATAACGTTATACCATATAACGTTATGTTATATAACGTAATACGTTATAACGTTATACTATATAACTTAATACGTTATAACGCTATACCATATAACGTTATGTTATATAACGTAATACGTTATAACGTTATACCATATAACGTTATGTTATTTAACGTAATACGTTATAACGTTATACCATACAACGTAATACGTTATAACGTTATTCCATATAACGTAATACGTTATAACGTTATTCCATATAACGTAATACGTTACAAAGTTATACCATATAACGTTATGCTATATAACGTAATACGTTATAACGTCATACTATATAACGTTATACTACATAACGTAATACGTTATAACGTTATTCCATATAACGTAATACGTTATAACGTTATACCATATAACGTTATGTTATATAACGTAATACGTTATAACGTTATACTATATAACTTAATACGTTATAACGCTATACCATATAACGTTATGTTATATAACGTAATACGTTATAACGTTATACCATATAACGTTATGTTATTTAACGTAATACGTTATAACGTTATACCATACAACGTAATACGTTATAACGCTATTCCATATAACGTAATACGTTATAACGTTATTCCATATAACGTAATACGTTACAAAGTTATACCATATAACGTTATGCTATATAACGTAATACGTTATAACGTCATACTATATAACGTTATACTACATAACGTAATACGTTATAACGTTATTCCATATAACGTAATACGTTATAACGTTATACCATATAACGTTATGATATATAACGTATTACGTTATAACGTTATACCATATAACGTAATGATATATAACGTAATACGTTATAACGTTGTACCATATAACGTAATACGTTATAAAGTTATACCACGTAACGTTATGTTATATAACGTAATACGTTATAACGTTATACTATATAACGTAATACGTTATAACGTTATTCCATATAACGTAATACGTTATAACGTTATACCATATAACGTTATGTTATATAACGTAATACGTTATAACGTTATACTATATAACTTAATACGTTATAACGCTATACCATATAACGTTGTGTTATATAACGTTATACGTTATAACGTTATACCATATAACGTTATGTTATATAACGTAATACGTTATAACGTTATTCCATATAACGTAATACGTTATAACGTTGTACCATATAACGCATTACGTTATAACGTTATACCATATAACGTTATGCTATATAACGTAATACGTTATGACGTCATACTATATAACGTTATGTTATATAACGTAATACTTTATAACGTTATTCTATATAACGTATTACGTTCTAACGTAATACCATATAACGTTATGATATATAACGTAATACGTTATAACGTTATACTATATAACGTAATACGTTATAACGTTATACCATATAACGTTATGTTATATAACGTAATACGTTATAACGTTATTCCATATAACGTAATACGTTATAACGTTGTATCATATAAAGCATTACGTTATAACGTTATACCATATAACGTTATGCTATATAACGTAATATGTTATAACGTCATACTATATAATGTTATGTTATATAACGTAATACTTTATAACGTTATTCTATATAACGTATTACGTTCTAACGTAATACCATATAACGTTATGATATATAACGTAATACGTTATAACGTTATACTATATAACGTAATACGTTATAACGTTATACCATATAACGTTATGTTATATAACGTAATACGTTATAACGTTATTCCATATAACCTAATACGTTATAACGTTATTCCATATAACGTAATACGTTATAACGTTATTCCATATAACGTAATACGTTATAACGTTATACCATATAACGTAATACGTTATAACGTTATTCCATATAACGTAATACGTTATAACGTTATCCCATATAACGTTATGTTATATAACGTAATACGTTATAACGTCATACTATATAACGTATTACGTTATAACGTAATACCTTATAACGTTATGATATATAACGTAGTACGTTATAACGTAATACCATATAACGTTATGATATATAACGTATTACGTTATAACGTTATACCATATAACGTAATGATATATAACGTAATACGTTATAACGTTGTACCATATAACGTAATACGTTATAACGTTATACCATATAACGTTATGTTATATAACGTAATACGTTATAACGTTATACTATATAACGTAATACGTTATAACGTTATTCCATATAACGTAATACGTTATAACGTTATACCATATAACGTTATGTTATATAACGTAATACGTTATAACGTTATACTATATAACGTAATCCGTTATAACGTTATTCCATATAACGTATTACGTTATAACGTTATACCATATAACGTTATGATATATAACGTAATACGTTATAACGTTATACTATATAACGTAATACGTTATAACGTTATACCATATAACGTTATGTTTTATAACGTAATACGCTATAATGGTATTCCATATAACGTATTACGTTATAACGTAATACCATATAACGTTATGATATATAGCGTATTACGTTATAACGTTATACCATATAACGTAATGATATATAACGTAATACGTTATAACGTTGTACCATATAACGTAATACCTTATAACGTTATACCATATAACGTTATGTTATTTAACGTAATACGTTATAACGTTATACTATATAACGTAATACGTTATAACGTTATTCCATATAACGTATTACGTTATAACGTTATACCATATAACGTAATGATATATAACGCAATACGTCATAACGTTATACTATATAACGTAATACGTTATAACGTTATACCATATAACTTTATGTTATATAACGTAATACGTTATAACGTTATTCCATATAACGTAATACGTAATAATGTTATTCCATATAACGTTATGTTATATAACGTAATACGTTATAACGTTATACTATATAACTTAATACGTTACAACGCTATACCATATAACGTTATGTTATATAACGTAATACGTTATAACGTTGTACCATATAACGCATTACGTTATAACGTTATACCATATAACGTTATGCTATATAACGTAATACGTTATGACGTCATACTATATAACGTTATGTTATATAACGTAATACTTTATAACGTTATTCTATATAACGTATTACGTTCTAACGTAATACCATATAACGTTATGATATATAACGTAATACGTTATAACGTTATACTATATAACGTAATACGTTATAACGTTATACCATATAACGTTATGTTATATAACGTAATACGTTATAACGTTATTCCATATAACGTAATACGTTATAACGTTGTATCAATTAACGCATTACGTTATAACGTTATACCATATAACGTTATGCTATATAACGTAATATGTTATAACGTCATACTATATAACGTTATGATATATAACGTAATACTTTATAACGTTATTCTATATAACGTATTACGTTCTAACGTAATACCATATAACGTTATGATATATAACGTAATAAGTTATAACGTTATACTATATAACGTAATACGTTATAACGTTATACTATATAACGTAATACGTTATAACGTTATACCATATAACGTTATGTTATATAACGTAATACGTTATAACGTTATACCATATAACGTTATGTTATTTAACGTAATACGTTATAACGTTATACCATACAACGTAATACGTTATAACGTTATACCATACAACGTAATACGTTATAACGTTATACCATATAACGTAATACGTTATAACGTTATTCCATATAACGTAATACGTTATAACGTTATACCATATAACGTTATGTTATATAACGTAATACGTTATAACGTCATACTATATAACGTATTACGATATAACGTCATACAGTATAACGTTATGTTATATAACGTAATACTTTATAACGTTATACTATATAACGTATTACGTTATAACGTTACATCATATAACGATATGATATATAACGTAATACGTTATAACGTTATACTATATAACGTAATACGTTATAACGTTATACCATATAACGTTATGTTATATAACGTAATACGTTATAACGTTATTCCATATAACGTAATACGTTATAACGTTATTCCATATAACGTAATACGTTATAACGTTATTCCATATAACGTAATACGTCATAACGTTATACCATATAACGTAATACGTTATAACGTTATTCCATATAACGTAATACGTTATAACGTTATACCATATAACGTTATGTTATATAACGTAATACGTTATAACGTCATACTATATAACGTATTACGTTATAACGTAATACCTTATAACGTTATGATATATAACGTAGTACGTTATAACGTAATACCATATAACGTTATGATATATAACGTATTACGTTATAACGTTATACCATATAACGTAATGATATATAACGTAATACGTTATAACGTTGTACCATATAACGTAATACGTTATAACGTTATACCATATAACGTTATGTTATATAACGTAATACGTTATAACGTTAAACCATATAACGTAATACGTTATAACGTTATTCCATATAACGTAATACGTTATAACGTTATACCATATAACGTAATACGTTATAACGTTATTCCATATAACGTAATACGTTATAACGTTATACCATATAACGTTATGTTATATAACGTAATACGTTATAACGTCATACTATATAACGTATTACGTTATAACGTAATACCTTATAACGTTATGATATATAACGTAGTACGTTATAACGTAATACCATATAACGTTATGATATATAACGTATTACGTTATAACGTTATACCATATAACGTAATGATATATAACGTAATACGTTATAACGTTGTACCATATAACGTAATACGTTATAACGTTATACCATGTAACGTTATGTTATATAACGTAATACGTTATAACGTTATACTATATAACGTAATACGTTATAACGTTATTCCATATAACGTAATACGTTATAACGTTATACCATATAACGTTATGATATATAACGTATTACGTTATAACGTTATAACATATAACGTAATGATATATAACGTAATACGTTATAACGTTGTACCATATAACGTAATACGTTATAAAGTTATACCATATAACGTTATGTTATATAACGTAATACGTTATAACGTTATGCTATATAACGTAATACGTTATAACGTTATTCCATATAACGTAATACGTTATAACGTTATACCATATAACGTTATGTTATATAACGTAATACGTTATAACGTTATACTATATAACTTAATACGTTATAACGCTATACCATATAACGTTATGTTATATAACGTAATACGTTATAACGTTATACCATATAACGTTATGTTATTTAACGTAATACGTTATAACGTTATACCATACAACGTAATACGTTATAACGTTATTCCATATAACGTAATACGTTATAACGTTATTCCATATAACGTAATACGTTACAAAGTTATACCATATAACGTTATGCTATATAACGTAATACGTTATAACGTCATACTATATAACGTTATACTACATAACGTAATACGTTATAACGTTATTCCATATAACGTAATACGTTATAACGTTATACCATATAACGTTATGTTATATAACGTAATACGTTATAACGTTATACTATATAACTTAATACGTTATAACGCTATACCATATAACGTTATGTTATATAACGTAATACGTTATAACGTTATACCATATAACGTTATGTTATTTAACGTAATACGTTATAACGTTATACCATACAACGTAATACGTTATAACGTTATTCCATATAACGTAATACGTTATAACGTTATTCCATATAACGTAATACGTTACAAAGTTATACCATATAACGTTATGCTATATAACGTAATACGTTATAACGTCATACTATATAACGTTATACTACATAACGTAATACGTTATAACGTTATTCCATATAACGTAATACGTTATAACGTTATACCATATAACGTTATGATATATAACGTATTACGTTATAACGTTATACCATATAACGTAATGATATATAACGTAATACGTTATAACGTTGTACCATATAACGTAATACGTTATAAAGTTATACCACGTAACGTTATGTTATATAACGTAATACGTTATAACGTTATACTATATAACGTAATACGTTATAACGTTATTCCATATAACGTAATACGTTATAACGTTATACCATATAACGTTATGTTATGTAACGTAATACGTTATAACGTTATACTATATAACTTAATACGTTATAACGCTATACCATATAACGTTGTGTTATATAACGTTATACGTTATAACGTTATACCATATAACGTTATGTTATATAACGTAATACGTTATAACGTTATTCCATATAACGTAATACGTTATAACGTTGTACCATATAACGCATTACGTTATAACGTTATACCATATAACGTTATGCTATATAACGTAATACGTTATGACGTCATACTATATAACGTTATGTTATATAACGTAATACTTTATAACGTTATTCTATATAACGTATTACGTTCTAACGTAATACCATATAACGTTATGATATATAACGTAATACGTTATAACGTTATACTATATAACGTAATACGTTATAACGTTATACCATATAACGTTATGTTATATAACGTAATACGTTATAACGTTATTCCATATAACGTAATACGTTATAACGTTGTATCATATAAAGCATTACGTTATAACGTTATACCATATAACGTTATGCTATATAACGTAATATGTTATAACGTCATACTATATAACGTTATGTTATATAACGTAATACTTTATAACGTTATTCTATATAACGTATTACGTTCTAACGTAATACCATATAACGTTATGATATATAACGTAATACGTTATAACGTTATACCATATAACGTTATGTTATATAACGTAATACGTTATAACGTTATTCCATATAACCTAATACGTTATAACGTTATTCCATATAACGTAATACGTTATAACGTTATTCCATATAACGTAATACGTTATAACGTTATACCATATAACGTAATACGTTATAACGTTATTCCATATAACGTAATACGTTATAACGTTATCCCATATAACGTTATGTTATATAACGTAATACGTTATAACGTCATACTATATAACGTATTACGTTATAACGTAATACCTTATAACGTTATGATATATAACGTAGTACGTTATAACGTAATACCATATAACGTTATGATATATAACGTATTACGTTATAACGTTATACCATATAACGTAATGATATATAACGTAATACGTTATAACGTTGTACCATATAACGTAATACGTTATAACGTTATACCATATAACGTTATGTTATATAACGTAATACGTTATAACGTTATACTATATAACGTAATACGTTATAGCGTTATTCCATATAACGTAATACGTTATAACGTTATACCATATAACGTTATGTTATATAACGTAATACGTTATAACGTTATACTATATAACGTAATCCGTTATAACGTTATTCCATATAACGTATTACGTTATAACGTTATACCATATAACGTTATGATATATAACGTAATACGTTATAACGTTATACTATATAACGTAATACGTTATAACGTTATACCATATAACGTTATGTTATATAACGTAATACGTTATAACGTTATTCCATATAACGTAATACGTTATAACGTTATACCATATAACGTTATGTTATATAACGTAATACGTTATAACGTTATACTATATAACGTAATACGTTATAACGTTATTCCATATAACGTTATGTTATATAACGTAATACGTTATAACGTCATACAGTATAACGTTATGTTATATAACGTAATACGTTATAACGTTATACTATATAACGTAATACGTTATAACGTTATTCCATATAACGTATTACGTTATAACGTTATACCATATAACGTTATGTTATATAACGAAATACGTTATAACGTTATACTATATAACGTAATACGTTATAACGTTATTCCATATAACGTTATGTTATATAACGTAATACGTTATAACGTTATACTATATAACGTAATCCGTTATAACGTTATTCCATATAACGTATTACGTTATAACGTTATACCATATAACGTTATGATATATAACGTAATACGTTATAACGTTATACTATATAACGTAATACGTTATAACGTTATACCATATAACGTTATGTTATATAACGTAATACGTTATAACGTTATTCCATATAACGTAATACGTTATAACGTTATACCATATAACGTTATGTTATATAACGTAATACGTTATAACGTTATACTATATAACGTAATACGTTATAACGTTATTCCATATAACGTTATGTTATATAACGTAATACGTTATAATGTCATACAGTATAACGTTATGTTATATAACGTAATACGTTATAACGTTATACTATATAACGTAATACGTTATAACGTTATTCCATATAACGTATTACGTTATAACGTTATACCATATAACGTTATGTTATATAACGAAATACGTTATAACGTTATACTATATAACGTAATACGTTATAACGTTATTCCATATAACGTTATGTTATATAACGTAATACGTTATAACGTCATACAGTATAACGTTATGTTATATAACGTAATACGTCATAACGTTATACTATATAACGTAATACGTTATAACGTTATACCGCATAACGTTATGTTATATAACGTAATACGTTATAACGTTATTCCATATAACGTAATACGTTATAACGTTATTCCATATAACGTAATACGGTGTAACGTTATTCCATATAACGTAATACGTTATAACGTTATACCGTACAACGTAATACGTTATAACGTTATTCCATATAACGTAATACGTTATAACGTTATTCCATATAACGTAATACGTTATAAAGTTATACCATATAACGTTATGCTATATAACGTAATACGTTATAACGTTGTGTCATATAACGCATTACGTTATAACGTTATACCATATAACGTTATGCTATATAACGTAATATGTTATAACGTCATACTATATAACGTTATGTTATATAACGTAATACTTTATAACGTTATTCTATATAACGTATTACGTTCTAACGTAATACCATCTAACGTTATGATATATAACGTAATACGTTATAACGTTATACTATATAACGTAATACGTTATAACGTTATACCATATAACGTTATGTTATATAACGTAATACGTTATAACGTTATTCCATATAACCTAATACGTTGTAACGTTATTCCATATAACGTAATACGTTATAACGTTATTCCATATAACGTAATACGTTATAACGTTATACCATATAACGTAATACGTTATAACGTTATTCCATATAACGTAATACGTTATAACGTTATACCATATAACGTTATGTTATATAACGTAATACGTTATAACGTCATACTATATAACGTGTTACGTTATAACGTAATACCATATAACGTTATGATATACAACGTAATACGTTATAACGTTATACTATATAACGTAACACGTTATAACGTTATACCACATAACGTTATATAATATAACGTAATACGTTATAACGTTATTCCATATAACGTAATACGTTATAACGTTATTCCATATAACGTTATGTTATATAACGTAATACGTTATAACATTATACTATATAACTTAATACGTTATAACGTTATACCATATAACGTTATGTTATATAACGTAATACGTTATAACGTTATGCCATATAACGTTATGTTATATAACGTAGTACGTTATAACGTTATTCCATATAACGTAATACGTTATAACGTTGAACCATATAACGCATTACGTTATAATGTTATACCATATAACGTTATGCTATATAACGTAATACGTTATAACGTCATACTATATAACGTTATACTATATAACGTAATACGTTATAACGTTATTCCATATAACGTATTACGTTATAACGTTATACCATATAACGTTATGGTATATAACGTAATACGTTATAACGTTATACTATATAACGTAATACGTTATAACGTTATTCCATGTAACGTAATACGTTATAACGTTATTCCATATAACGTAATACGTTACAAAGTTATACCATATAACGTTATGCTATATAACGTAATACGTTATAACGTCATACTATATAACGTTATACTACATAACGTAATACGTTATAACATTATTCCATATAACGTAATACGTTATAACGTTATACCATATAACGTTGTGTTATATAACGTAATACGTTATAACGTTATACTATATAACTTAATACGTTATAACGCTATACCATATAACGTTATGTTATATAACGTAATACGTTATAACGTTATACCATATAACGTTATGTTATTTAACGTAATACGTTATAACGTTATACCATACAACGTAATACGTTATAACGTTATTCCATATAACGTAATACGTTATAACGTTATTCCATATAACGTAATACGTTACAAAGTTATACCATATAACGTTATGCTATATAACGTAATACGTTATAACGTCATACTATATAACGTTATACTACATAACGTAATACGTTATAACGTTATTCCATATAACGTTTTACGTTATAACGTTATACCATATAACGTTATGTTTTATAACGTAATACGTTATAATGGTATTCCATATAACGTATTACGTTATAACGTTATACCATATAACGTTATGTTATATAACGTCATACGTTATAACGTTATACTATATAACATAATACGTTATAACGTTATTCCATATAACGTTATGTTACATAACGTAATACGTTATAACGTTATACTATATAACTTAATACGTTATAACGCTATACCATATAACGTTGTGTTATATAACGTAATACGTTATAACGTTATACCATATAACGTTATGTTATATAACGTAATACGTTATAACGTTATTCCATATAACGTAATACGTTATAACGTTGTACCATATAACGCATTACGTTAAAACGTTATACCATATAACGTTATGCTATATAACGTAATACGTTATGACGTCATACTATATAACGTTATGTTATATAACGTAATACTTTATAACGTTATTCTATAGAACGTATTACGTTCTAACGTAATACCATATAACGTTATGATATATAACGTAATACGTTATAACGTTATACTATATAACGTAATACGTTATAACGTTATACCATATAACGTTATGTTATATAACGTAATACGTTATAACGTTATTCCATATAACCTAATACGTTATAACGTTATTCCACATAACGTAATACGTTATAACGTTATTCCATATAACGTAATACGTTATAACGTTATACCATATAACGTAATACGTTATAACGTTATTCCATATAACGTAATACGTTATAACGTTATCCCATATAACGTTATGTTATATAACGTAATACGTTATAACGTCATACTATATAACGTATTACGTTATAACGTAATACCTTATAACGTTATGATATATAACGTAGTACGTTATAACGTAATACCATATAACGTTATGATATATAACGTATTACGTTATAACGTTATACCATATAACGTAATGATATATAACGTAATACGTTATAACGTTGTACCATATAACGTAATACGTTATAACGTTATACCATATAACGTTATGTTATATAACGTAATACGTTATAACGTTATACTATATAACGTAATACGTTATAACGTTATTCCATATAACGTAATACGTTATAACGTTATACCATATAACGTTATGTTATATAACGTATTATAACGTATACGTATATTCCATATAACGTATTACGTTATAACGTTATTCCATATAACGTATTACGTTATAACGTTATACCATTTAACGTTATGATATATAACGTAATACGTTATAACGTCATACTATATAACGTTATGTTATATAACGTAATACTTTGTAACGTTATACTATATAACGTATTACGTTATAACGTAATACCTTGTAACGTTATGATATATAACGTAGTACGTTATAACGTAATACCATATAACGTTATGATATATAACGTATTACGTTATAACGTTATACCATATAACGTAATGATATATAACGTAATACGTTATAACGTTATTCCATATAACGTATTACGTTATAACGTTATTCCATATAACGTATTACGTTATAACGTTATACCATTTAACGTTATGATATATAACGTAATACGTTATAACGTCATACTATATAACGTTATGTTATATAACGTAATACTTTATAACGTTATACTATATAACGTATTACGTTATAACGTAATACCTTATAACGTTATGATATATAACGTAGTACGTTATAACGTAATACCATATAACGTTATGATATATAACGTATTACGTTATAACGTTATACCATATAACGTAATGATATATAACGTAATACGTTATAACGTTGTACCATATAACGTAATACGTTATAACGTTATACCATATAACGTTATGTTATATAACGTCATACGTTATAACGTTATACTATATAACGTAATACGTTATAACGTTATTCCATATAACGTAATACGTTATAACGTTATACCATATAACGTTATGTTATATAACGTAATACGTTATAACGTTATACTATATAACGTAATCCGTTATAACGTTATTCCATATAACGTATTACGTTATAACGTTATACCTTATAACGTTATGATATATAACGTAATACGTTATAACGTTATACTATATAACGTAATACGTTATAACGTTATACCATATAACGTTATGTTATATAACGTAATACGTTATAACGTTATTCCATATAACGTAATACGTTATAACGTTATACCATATAACGTTATGTTATATAACGTAATACGTTATAACGTTATACTATATAACGTAATACGTTATAACGTTATTCCATATAACGTTATGTTATATAACGTAATACGTTATAACGTCATACAGTATAACGTTATGTTATATAGCGTAATACGTTATAACGTTATACTATATAACGTAATACGTTATAACGTTATTCCATATAACGTATTACGTTATAACGTTATACCATATAACGTTATGATATATAACGTAATACGTTATAACGTTATACTATATAACGTAATACGTTATAACGTTATACCGCATAACGTTATGTTATATAACGTAATACGTTATAACGTTATTCCATATAACGTAATACGTTATAACGTTATTCCATATAACGTAATACGGTATAACGTTATTCCATATAACGTAATACGTTATAACGTTATACCGTACAACGTAATACGTTATAACGTTATTCCATATAACGTAATACGTTATAACGTTATTCCATATAACGTAATACGTTATAAAGTTATACCATATAACGTTATGCTATATAACGTAATATGTTATAATGTCATACTATATAACGTTATGTTATATAACGTAATACTTTATAACGTTATTCTATATAACGTATTACGTTCTAACGTAATACCATCTAACGTTATGATATATAACGTAATACGTTATAACGTTATACTATATAACGTAATACGTTATAACGTTATACCATATAACGTTATGTTATATAACGTAATACGTTATAACGTTATTCCATATAACGTTATGTTATATAACGTAGTACGTTATAACGTTATTCCATATAACGTAATACGTTATAACGTTGTACCATATAACGCGTTACGTTATAACGTTATACCATATAACGTTATGCTATATAACGTAATACGTTATAACGTCATACTATATAACGTTATACTATATAACGTAATACGTTATAACGTTATTCCATATAACGTATTACGTTATAACGTTATACCATATAACGTTATGGTATATAACGTAATACGTTATAACGTTATACTATATAACGTAATACGTTATAACGTTATTCCATGTAACGTAATACGTTATAACGTTATTCCATATAACGTAATACGTTATAACGTTATACCATATAACGTAATACGTTATAACGTTATTCCATATAACGTAATACGTTATAACGTTATACCATATAACGTTATGTTATATAACGTAATACGTTATAACGTCATACTATATAACGTGTTACGTTATAACGCAATACCATATAACGTTATGATATACAACGTAATACGTTATAACGTTATACTATATAACGTAACACGTTATAACGTTATACCACATAACGTTATATAATATAACGTAATACGTTATAACGTTATTCCATATAACGTAATACGTTATAACGTTATTCCATATAACGTTATGTTATATAACGTAATACGTTATAACGTTATACTATATAACTTAATACGTTATAACGTTATACCATATAACGTTATGTTATATAACGTAATACGTTATAACGTTATGCCATATAACGTTATGTTATATAACGTAGTACGTTATAACGTTATTCCATATAACGTAATACGTTATAACGTTGTACCATATAACGCATTACGTTATAACGTTATACCATATAACGTTATGCTATATAACGTAATACGTTATAACGTCATACTATATAACGTTATACTATATAGCGTAATACGTTATAACGTTATTCCATATAACGTATTACGTTATAACGTTATACCATATAACGTTATGGTATATAACGTAATACGTTATAACGTTATACTATATAACGTAATACGTTATAACGTTATTCCATGTAACGTAATACGTTATAACGTTATTCCATATAACGTAATACGTTACAAAGTTATACCATATAACGTTATGCTATATAACGTAATACGTTATAACGTCATACTATATAACGTTATACTACATAACGTAATACGTTATAACGTTATTCCATATAACGTAATACGTTATAACGTTATACCATATAACGTTGTGTTATATAACGTAATACGTTATAACGTTATACTATATAACTTAATACGTTATAACGCTATACCATATAACGTTATGTTATATACCGTAATACGTTATAACGTTATACCATATAACGTTATGTTATTTAACGTAATACGTTATAACGTTATACCATACAACGTAATACGTTATAACGTTATTCCATATAACGTAATACGTTATAACGTTATTCCATATAACGTTTTACGTTATAACGTTATACCATATAACGTTATGTTTTATAACGTAATACGTTATAATGGTATTCCATATAACGTATTACGTTATAACGTTATACCATATAACGTTATGTTATATAACGTCATACGTTATAACGTTATACTATATAACATAATACGTTATAACGTTATTCCATATAACGTTATGTTACATAACGTAATACGTTATAACGTTATACTATATAACTTAATACGTTATAACGCTATACCATATAACGTTGTGTTATATAACGTAATACGTTATAACGTTATACCATATAACGTTATGTTATATAACGTAATACGTTATAACGTTATTCCATATAACGTAATACGTTATAACGTTGTACCATATAACGCATTACGTTATAACGTTATACCATATAACGTTATGCTATATAACGTAATACGTTATGACGTCATACTATATAACGTTATGTTATATAATGTAATACTTTATAACGTTATTCTATATAACGTATTACGTTCTAACGTAATACCATATAACGTTATGATATATAACGTAATACGTTATAACGTTATACTATATAACGTAATACGTTTTAACGTTATACCATATAACGTTATGTTATATAACGTAATACGTTATAACGTTATTCCATATAACCTAATACGTTATAACGTTATTCCATATAACGTAATACGTTATAACGTTATTCCATATAACGTAATACGTTATAACGTTATACCATATAACGTAATACGTTATAACGTTATTCCATATAACGTAATACGTTATAACGTTGTCCCATATAACGTTATGTTATATAACGTAATACGTTATAACGTCATACTATATAACGTATTACGTTATAACGTAATACCTTATAACGTTATGATATATAACGTAGTACGTTATAACGTAATACCATATAACGTTATGATATATAACGTATTACGTTATAACGTTATACGTTATAACGTTGTACCATATAACGTAATACGTTATAACGTAATACCATATAACGTTATGTTATATAACGTAATACGTTATAACGTTATACTATATAACGTAATACGTTATAACGTTATTCCATATAACGTAATACGTTATAACGTTATACCATATAACGTTATGTTATATAACGTATTATAACGTATACGTATATTCCATATAACGTATTACGTTATAACGTTATTCCATATAACGTATTACGTTATAACGTTATACCATTTAACGTTATGATATATAACGTAATACGTTATAACGTCATACTATATAACGTTATGTTATATAACGTAATACTTTATAACGTTATACTATATAACGTATTACGTTATAACGTAATACCTTGTAACGTTATGATATATAACGTAGTACGTTATAACGTAATACCATATAACGTTATGATATATAACGTATTACGTTATAACGTTATACCATATAACGTAATGATATATAACATAATACGTTATAACGTTGTTCCATATAACGTAATACGTTATAACGTTATACCATATAACGTTATGTTATATAACGTAATACGTTATAACGTTATACTATATAACGTAATACGTTATAACGTTATTCCATATAACGTAATACGTTATAACGTTATACCATATAACGTTACGTTATATAACGTAATACGTTATAACGTTATACTATATAACGTAATACGTTATAACGTTATTCCATATAACGTAATACGTTATAACGTTATTCCATATAACGTATTACGTTATAACGTTATACCATATAACGTTATGATATATAACGTAATACGTTATAACGTTATACTATATAACGTAATACGTTATAACGTTATACCATATAACGTTATGTTATATAACGTAATACGTTATAACGTTATTCCATATAACGTAATACGTTATAAAGTTATACCATATAACGTTATGCTATATAACGTAATACGTTATAACGTCATACTATATAACGTTATACTACATAACGTAATACGTTATAACGTTATTCCATATAACGCATTACGTTATAACGTTATACCATATAACGTTATACTATATTACGTAATACGTTATAACGTTATACCGTATAACGTTATACTATATAACGTAATACGTTATAACGTTATTCCATATAACGTATTACGTTATAACGTTATACCATATAACGTTATGATATATAACGTAATATGTTATAACGTTATACTATATAACGTAATACGTTATAACGTTATACCGTATAACGTTATGTTATATAACGTAATACGTTATAACGTAATTCCATATAACGTAATACGTTATAACGTTATTCCATATAACGTATTACGTTATAACGTTATACCATATAACGTTATGATATATAACGTAATACGTTATAACGTTATACTATATTACGTAATACGTTATAACGTTATACCGTATAACGTTATACTATATAACGTAATACGTTATAACGTTATTCCATATAACGTATTACGTTATAACGTTATACCATATAACGTTATGATATATAACGTAATATGTTATAACGTTATACTATATAACGTAATACGTTATAACGTTATACCATATAACGTTATGTTATATAACGTAATACGTTATAACGTTATACTATATAACGTAATACGTTATAACGTTATTCCATATAACGTTATGTTATATAACGTAATACGTTATAACGTCATACAGTATAACGTTATGTTATATAACGTAATACGTTATAACGTTATACTATATAACGTAATACGTTATAACGTTATTCCATATAACGTATTACGTTATAACGTTATACCATATAACGTTATGATATATAACGTAATACGTTATAACGTTATACTATATAACGTAATACGTTATAACGTTATACCTCATAACGTTATGTTATATAACGTAATACGTTATAACGTTATTCCATATAACGTAATACGTTATAACGTTATTCCATATAACGTAATACGGTATAACGTTATTCCATATAACGTAATACGTTATAACGTTATACCGTACAACGTAATACGTTATAACGTTATTCCATATAACGTAATACGTTATAACGTTATTCCATATAACGTAATACGTTATAAAGTTATACCATATAACGTTATGCTATATAACGTAATATGTTATAACGTCATACTATATAACGTTATGTTATATAACGTAATACTTTATAACGTTATTCTATATAACGTATTACGTTCTAACGTAATACCATCTAACGTTATGATATATAACGTAATACGTTATAACGTTATACTATATAACGTAATACGTTATAACGTTATACCATATAACGTTATGTTATATAACGTAATACGTTATAACGTTATTCCATATAACCTAATACGTTATAACGTTATTCCATATAACGTAATACGTTATAACGTTATTCCATATAACGTAATACGTTATAACGTTATACCATATAACGTAATACGTTATAACGTTATTCCATATAACGTAATACGTTATAACGTTATACCATATAACGTTATGTTATATAACGTAATACGTTATAACGTCATACTATATAACGTGTTACGTTATAACGTAATACCATATAACGTTATGATATACAACGTAATACGTTATAACGTTATAGTTATATAACGTAACACGTTATAACGTTATACCACATAACGTTATATAATATAACGTAATACGTTATAACGTTATTCCATATAACGTAATACGTTATAACGTTATTCCATATAACGTTATGTTATATAACGTAATACGTTATAACGTTATACTATATAACTTAATACGTTATAACGTTATACCATATAACGTTATGTTATATAACGTAATACGTTATAACGTTATGCCATATAACGTTATGTTATATAACGTAGTACGTTATAACGTTATTCCATATAACGTAATACGTTATAACGTTGTACCATATAACGCATTACGTTATAACGTTATACCATATAACGTTATGCTATATAACGTAATACGTTATAACGTCATACTATATAACGTTATACTATATAACGTAATACGTTATAACGTTATTCCATATAACGTATTACGTTATAGCGTTATACCATATAACGTTATTCCATATAACGTAATACGTTATAACGTTATTCCATATAACGTAATACGTTATAACGTTATACCATATAACGTAATACGTTATAACGTTATTCCATATAACGTAATACGTTATAACGTTATCCCATATAACGTTATGTTATATAACGTAATACGTTATAACGTCATACTATATAACGTATTACGTTATAACGTAATACCTTATAACGTTATGATATATAACGTAGTACGTTATAACGTAATACCATATAACGTTATGATATATAACGTATTACGTTATAACGTTATACCATATAACGTAATGATATATAACGTAATACGTTATAATGTTGTACCATATAACGTAATACGTTATAACGTTATACCATATAACGTTATGTTATATAACGTAATACGTTATAACGTTATACTATATAACGTAATACGTTATAACGTTATTCCATATAACGTAATACGTTATAACGTTATACCATATAACGTTATGTTATATAACGTATTATAACGTATACGTATATTCCATATAACGTATTACGTTATAACGTTATTCCATATAACGTATTACGTTATAACGTTATACCATTTAACGTTATGATATATAACGTAATACGTTATAACGTCATACTATATAACGTTATGTTATATAACGTAATACTATATAACGTTATACTATATAATGTATTACGTTATAACGTAATACCTTGTAACGTTATGATATATAACGTAGTACGTTATAACGTAATACCATATAACGTTATGATATATAACGTATTACGTTATAACGTTATACCATATAACGTAATGATATATAACGTAATACGTTATAACGTTATTCCATATAACGTATTACGTTATAACGTTATTCCATATAACGTATTACGTTATAACGTTATACCATTTAACGTTATGATATATAACGTAATACGTTATAACGTCATACTATATAACGTAATACGTTATAACGTTATTCCATATAACGTTATGTTATATAACGTAATACGTTATAACGTCATACAGTATAACGTTATGTTATATAACGTAATACGTTATAACGTTATACTATATAACGTAATACGTCATAACGTTATTCCATATAACGTAATACGTTATAACGTTATACCATATAACGTTATGTTATATAACGTAATACGTTATAACGTTATTCCATATAACGTATTACGTTATAACGTTATACCATATAACGTTATGTTATATAACGTAATACGTTATAACGTTATACTATATAACGTAATACGTTATAACGTTATTCCATATAACGTTATGTTATATAACGTAATACGTTATAACGTCATACAGTATAACGTTATGTTATATAACGTAATACGTTATAACGTTATACTATATAACGTAATACGTTATAACGTTATTCCATATAACGTATTACGTTATAACGTTATACCATATAACGTTATGATATATAACGTAATACGTTATAACGTTATACTATATAGCGTAATACGTTATAACGTTATACCGCATAACGTTATGTTATATAACGTAATACGTTATAACGTTATTCCATATAACGTAATACGTTATAACGTTATTCCATATAACGTAATACGGTATAACGTTATTCCATATAACGTAATACGTTATAACGTTATACCGTACAACGTAATACGTTATAACGTTATTCCATATAACGTAATACGTTATAACGTTATTCCATATAACGTAATACGTTATAAAGTTATACCAAATAACGTTATGCTATATAACGTAATATGTTATAACGTCATACTATATAACGTTATGTTATATAACGTAATACTTTATAACGTTATTCTATATAACGTATTACGTTCTAACGTAATACCATCTAACGTTATGATATATAACGTAATACGTTATAACGTTATACTATATAACGTAATACGTTATAACGTTATACCATATAACGTTATGTTATATAACGTAATACGTTATAACGTTATTCCATATAACCTAATACGTTATAACGTTATTCCATATAACGTAATACGTTATAACGTTATTCCATATAACGTAATACGTTATAACGTTATACCATATAACGTAATACGTTATAACGTTATTCCATATAACGTAATACGTTATAACGTTATACCATATAACGTTATGTTATATAACGTAATACGTTATAACGTCATACTATATAACGTGTTACGTTATAACGTAATACCATATAACGTTATGATATACAACGTAATACGTTATAACGTTATACTATATAACGTAACACGTTATAACGTTATACCACATAACGTTATATAATATAACGTAATACGTTATAACGTTATTCCATATAACGTAATACGTTATAACGTTATTCCATATAACGTTATGTTATATAACGTAATACGTTATAACGTTATACTATATAACTTAATACGTTATAACGTTATACCATATAACGTTATGTTATATAACGTAATACGTTATAACGTTATGCCATATAACGTTATGTTATATAACGTAGTACGTTATAACGTTATTCCATATAACGTAATACGTTATAACGTTGTACCATATAACGCATTACGTTATAACGTTATACCATATAACGTTATGCTATATAACGTAATACGTTATAACGTCATACTATATAACGTTATACTATATAACGTAATACGTTATAACGTTATTCCATATAACGTATTACGTTATAACGTTATACCATATAACGTTATGGTATATAACGCAATACGTTATAACGTTATACTATATAACGTAATACGTTATAACGTTATTCCATGTAACGTAATACGTTATAACGTTATTCCATATAACGTAATACGTTACAAAGTTATACCATATAACGTTATGCTATATAACGTATTACGTTATAACGTCATACTATATAACGTTATACTACATAACGTAATACGTTATAACGTTATTCCATATAACGTAATACGTTATAACGTTATACCATATAACGTTGTGTTATATAACGTAATACGTTATAACGTTATACTATATAACTTAATACGTTATAACGCTATACCATATAACGTTATGTTATATAACGTAATACGTTATAACGTTATACCATATAACGTTATGTTATTTAACGTAATACGTTATAACGTTATACCATACAACGTTATGTTTTATAACGTAATAAGTTATAATGGTATTCCATATAACGTATTACGTTATAACGTTATACCATATAACGTTATGTTATATAACGTCATACGTTATAACGTTATACTATATAACATAATACGTTATAACGTTATTCCATATAACGTTATGTTACATAACGTAATACGTTATAACGTTATACTATATAACTTAATACGTTATAACGCTATACCATATAACGTTGTGTTATATAACGTAATACGTTATAACGTTATACCATATAACGTTATGTTATATAACGTAATACGTTATAACGTTATTCCATATAACGTAATACGTTATAACGTTGTACCATATAACGCATTACGTTATAACGTTATACCATATAACGTTATGCTATATAACGTAATACGTTATGACGTCATACTATATAACGTTATGTTATATAACGTAATACTTTATAACGTTATTCTATATAACGTATTACGTTCTAACGTAATACCATATAACGTTATGATATATAACGTAATACGTTATAACGTTATACTATATAACATAATACGTTATAACGTTATACCATATAACGTTATGTTATTTAACGTAATACGTTATAACGTTATACCATACAACGTAATACGTTATAACGTTATTCCATATAACGTAATACGTTATAACGTTATTCCATATAACGTAATACGTTACAAAGTTATACCATATAACGTTATGATATATAACGTATTACGTTATAACGTTATACCATATAACGTAATGATATATAACGTAATACGTTATAACGTTGTTCCATATAACGTAATACGTTATAACGTTATACCATATAACGTTATGTTATATAACGTAATACGTTATAACGTTATACTATATAACGTAATACGTTATAACGTTATTCCATATAACGTAATACGTTATAACGTTATACCATATAACGTTATGTTATATAACGTAATACGTTATAACGTTATGCTATATAACGTAATACGTTATAACGTTATTCCATATAACGTAATACGTTATAACGTTATTCCATATAACGTATTACGTTATAACGTTATACCATATAACGTTATGATATATAACGTAATACGTTATAACGTTATACTATATAACGTAATACGTTATAACGTTATACCATATAACGTTATGTTATATAACGTAATACGTTATAACGTTATTCCATATAACGTAATACGTTATAACGTTATACCATATAACGTTATGTTATATAACGTAATACGTTATAACGTTATACTATATAACGTAATACGTTATAACGTTATTCCATATAACGTATTACGTTATAACGTTATACCATATAACGTTATGATATATAACGTAATACGTTATAACGTTATACTATATAACGTAATACGTTATAACGTTATACCGTATAACGTTATACTATATAACGTAATACGTTATAACGTTATTCCATATAACGTATTACGTTATAACGTTATACCACATAACGTTATGATATATAACGTAATACGTTATAACGTTATACTATATAACGTAATACGTTATAACGTTATAACGTATAACGTTATGTTATATAACGTAATACGTTATAACGTAATTCCATATAACGTAATACGTTATAACGTTATTCCATATAACGTAATACGTTATAACGTTATTCCATATAACGTAATACGTTATAACGTTATACCGTACAACGTAATACGTTATAACGTTATTCCATATAACGTAATACGTTATAACGTTATTCCATATAACGTAATACGTTATAATGTTATACCATATAACGTTATGCTATATAACGTAATACGTTATAACGTCATACTATATAACGTTATACTACATAACGTAACACGTTATAACGTTATTCCATATAACGTAGTACGTTATAACGTTATACCATATAACGTTATGTTTTATAACGTAATACGTTATAATGGTATTCCATATAACGTATTACGTTATAACGTTATACCATATAACGTTATGTTATGTAACGTCATACGTTATAACGTTATACTATATAACATAATACGTTATAACGTTATTCCATATAACGTTATGTTATATAACGTAATACGTTATAACGTTATACTATATAACTTAATACGTCATAACGCTATACCATATAACGTTATGTTATATAACGTAATACGTTATAACGTTATACCATATAACGTTATGTTATATAACGTAATACGTTATAACGTTATTCCATATAACGTAATACGTTATAACGTTGTACCATATAACGCATTACGTTATAACGTTATACCATATAACGTTATGCTATATAACGTAATACGTTATAACGTCATACTATATAACGTTATACTACATAACGTAATACGTTATAACGTTATTCCATATAACGTAATACGTTATAACGTTATACCATATAACGTTATGTTATATAACGTAATACGTTATAACGTTATACTATATAACTTAATACGTTATAACGCTATACCATATAACGTTATGTTATATAACGTAATACGTTATAACGTTATACCATATAACGTTATGTTATTTAACGTAATACGT
Organism: Bombus pratorum; assembly: GCA_930367275.1. Lineage (NCBI taxonomy): Eukaryota > Metazoa > Arthropoda > Insecta > Hymenoptera > Apidae > Bombus > Bombus pratorum. The sequence goes on along the minus strand of OV883983.1, from coordinate 5,604,423 downwards.
TATAACGTTATACCATACAACGTAATACGTTATAACGTCATACTATATAACGTTATACTACATAAAGTAATACGTTATAACGTTATTCCATATAACGTAATACGTTATAACGTTATACCATATAACGTTATGTTATATAACGTAATACGTTATAACGTTATACTATATAACGTAATACGTTATAACGTTATTCCATATAACGTAATACGTTATAACGTTATACCATATAACGTTATGTTATATAACGTAATACGTTATAACGTTATGCTATATAACGTAATACGTTATAACGTTATTCCATATAACGTAATACGTTATAACGTTATTCCATATAACGTATTACGTTATAACGTTATACCATATAACGTTATGATATATAACGTAATACGTTATAACGTTATACTATATAACGTAATACGTTATAACGTTATACCATATAACGTTATGTTATATAACGTAATACGTTATAACGTTATTCCATATAACGTAATACGTTATAACGTTATACCATATAACGTTATGTTATATAACGTAATACGTTATAACGTTATACTATATAACTTAATACGTTATAACGCTATACCATATAACGTTATGTTATATAACGTAATACGTTATAACGTTATACCATATAACGTTATGTTATTTAACGTAATACGTTATAACGTTATACCATACAACGTAATACGTTATAACGTCATACTATATAACGTTATACTACATAAAGTAATACGTTATAACGTTATTCCATATAACGTAATATGTTATAACGTTATACCATATAACGTTATGTTATATAACGTAATACGTTATAACGTTATTCCATATAACGTAATACGTTATAACGTTGTACCATATAACGCATTACGTTATAACGTTATACCATGTAACGTTATGCTATATAACGTAATACGTTATAACGTCATACTATATAACGTTATACTACATAACGTAATACGTTATAACCTTGTACCATATAACGTAATACGTTATAACGTTATACCATATAACGTTATGTTATATAACGTAATACGTTATAACGTTATACTATATAACGTAATACGTTATAACGTTTTTCCATATAACGTAATACGTTATAACGTTATACCATATAACGTTATGTTATATAACGTAATACGTTATAACGTTATTCTATATAACGTATTACGTTATAACGTTATTCCATATAACGTATTGCGTTATAACGTTATGGCATTTAACGTTATGATATATAACGTAATACGTTATAACGTCATACTATATAACGTTATGTTATATAACGTAATACTTTATAACGTTATACTATATAACGTATTACGTTATAACGTAATACCTTATAACGTTATGATATATAACGTAGTACGTTATAACGTAATACCATATAACGTTATGATATATAACGTATTACGTTATAACGTTATACCATATAACGTAATGATATATAACGTAATACGTTATAACGTTGTACCATATAACGTAATACGTTATAACGTTATACCATATAACGTAATGTTATATAACGTAATACGTTATAACGTTATACTATATAACGTAATACGTTATAACGTTATTCCATATAACGTAATACGTTATAACGTTATACCATATAACGTTTTGTTATATAACGTAATACGTTATAACGTTATACTATATAACGTAATCCGTTATAACGTTATTCCATATAACGTGTTACGTTATAACGTTATACCATATAACGTTATGATATATAACGTAATACGTTATAACGTTATACTATATAACGTAATACGTTATAACGTTATACCATATAACGTTATGTTATATAACGTAATACGTTATAACGTTATTCCATATAACGTAATACGTTATAACGTTATACCATATAACGTTATGTTATATAACGTAATACGTTATAACGTTATACTATATAACGTAATACGTTATAACGTTATTCCATATAACGTTATGTTATATAACGTAATACGTTATAACGTCATACAGTATAACGTTATGTTATATAACGTAATACTTTATAACGTTATACTATATAACGTATTACGTTATAACGTAATACCATATAACGTTATGATATATAACGTAGTACGTTATAACGTAATACCATATAACGTTATGATATATAACGTATTACGTTATAACGTTATACCATATAACGTAATGATATATAACGTAATACGTTATAACGTTGTACCATATAATGTAATACGTTATAACGTTATACCATATAACGTTATGTTATTTAACGTAATACGTTATAACGTTATACTATATAACGTAATACGTTATAACGTTATTCCATATAACGTAATACGTTATAACGTTATACCATATAACGTTATGTTATATAACGTAATACGTTATAACGTTATACTATATAACGTAATACGTTATAACGTTATTCCATATAACGTATTACGTTATAACGTTATACCATATAACGTTATGATATATAACGTAATACGTTATAACGTTATACTATATAACGTAATACGTTATAACGTTATACCGTATAACGTTATGTTATATAACGTAATACTTTATAACGTTATTCCATATAACGTAATACGTTATAACGTTATTCCATATAACGTAATACGTTATAACGTTATTCCATATAACGTAATACGTTATAACGTTATACCGTACAGCGTAATACGTTATAACGTTATTCCATATAACGTAATACGTTATAACGTTATTCCATATAACGTAATACGTTATAAAGTTATACCATATAACGTTATGCTATATAACGTAATACGTTATAACGTCATACTATATAACGTTATACTACATAACGTAATACGTTATAACGTTATTCCATATAACGTTATGATATATAACGTATTACGTTATAACGTTATACCATATAACGTAATGATATATAACGTAATACGTTATAACGTTGTACCATATAATGTAATACGTTATAACGTTATACCATATAACGTTATGTTATTTAACGTAATACGTTATAACGTCATACTATATAACGTAATACGTTATAACGTTATTCCATATAACGTAATACGTTATAACGTTATACCGTACAACGTAATACGTTATAACGTTATTCCATATAACGTAATACGTTATAACGTCATTCCATATAACGTAATACGTTATAAAGTTATACCATATAACGTTATGCTATATAACGTAATACGTTATAACGTCATACTATATAACGTTATACTACATAACGTAATACGTTATAACGTTATTCCATATAACGTATTACGTTATAACGTTATACCATATAACGTTATGTTTTATAACGTAATACGTTATAATGGTATTCCATATAACGTATTACGTTATAACGTTATACCATATAACGTTATGTTATATAACGTCATACGTTATAACGTTATACTATATAACATAATACGTTATAACGTTATTCCATATAACGTTATGTTATATAACGTAATACGTTATAACGTTATACTATATAACTTAATACGTCATAACGCTATACCATATAACGTTATGTTATATAACGTAATACGTTATAACGTTATACCATATAACGTTATGTTATATAACGTAATACGTTATAACGTTATTCCATATAACGTAATACGTTATAACGTTGTACCATATAACGCATTACGTTATAACGTTATACCATATAACGTTATGCTATATAACGTAATACGTTATAACGTCATACTATATAACGTTATGTTATATAACGTAATACTTTATAACGTTATTCTATATAACGTATTACGTTCTAACGTCATACTATATAACGTTATGTTATATAACGTAATACTTTATAACATTATTCTATATAACGTATTACGTTCTAACATAATACCATATAACGTTATGATATATAACGTAATACGTTATAACGTTATACTATATAACGTAATACGTTATAACGTTATACCATATAACGTTATGTTATATAACGTAATACGTTATAACGTTATTCCATATAACGTAATACGTTATAACGTTGTATCATTTAACGCATTACGTTATAACGTTATACCATATAACGTTATGATATATAACGTAATACGTTATAACGTTATACTATATAACGTAATACGTTATAACGTTATACCATATAACGTTATGTTATATAACGTAATACGTTATAACGTCATACAGTATAACGTTATGTTATATAACGTAATACGTTATAACGTTATACTATATAACGTATTACGTTATAACGTAATACCATATAACGTTATGATATATAACGTAGTACGTTATAACGTAATACCATATAACGTTATGATATATAACGTATTACGTTATAACGTTATACCATATAACGTAATGATATATAACGTAATACGTTATAACGTTGTACCATATAATGTAATACGTTATAACGTTATACCATATAACGTTATGTTATTTAACGTAATACGTTATAACGTTATACTATATAACGTAATACGTTATAACGTTATTCCATTTAACGTAATACGTTATAACGTTATACCATATAACGTTATGTTATATAACGTAATACGTTATAACGTTATACTATATAACGTAATACGTTATAACGTTATTCCATATAACGTATTACGTTATAACGTTATACCATATAACGTTATGATATATAACGTAATACGTTATAACGTTATACTATATAACGTAATACGTTATAACGTTATACCGTATAACGTTATGTTATATAACGTAATACTTTATAACGTTATTCCATATAACGTAATACGTTATAACGTTATTCCATATAACGTAATACGTTATAACGTTATTCCATACAACGTAATACGTTATAACGTTATACCGTACAACGTAATACGTTATAACGTTATTCCATATAACGTAATACGTTATAACGTTATTCCATATAACGTAATACGTTATAAAGTTATACCATATAACGTTATGCTATATAACGTAATACGTTATAACGTCATACTATATAACGTTATACTACATAACGTAATACGTTATAACGTTATTCCATATAACGTTATGATATATAACGTATTACGTTATAACGTTATACCATATAACGTAATGATATATAACGTAATACGTTATAACGTTGTACCATATAATGTAATACGTTATAACGTTATACCATATAACGTTATGTTATTTAACGTAATACGTTATAACGTTATACTATATAACGTAATACGTTATAACGTTATTCCATATAACGTAATACGTTATAACGTTATACCATATAACGTTATGTTATATAACGTAATACGTTATAACGTTATACTATATAACGTAATACGTTATAACGTTATTCCATATAACGTAATACGTTATAACGTCATACTATATAACGTTATACTACATAACGTAATACGTTATAACGTTATTCCATATAACGTATTACGTTATAACGTTATACCATATAACGTTATGTTTTATAACGTAATACGTTATAATGGTATTCCATATAACGTATTACGTTATAACGTTATACCATATAACGTTATGTTATATAACGTCATACGTTATAACGTTATACTATATAACATAATACGTTATAACGTTATTCCATATAACGTTATGTTATATAACGTAATACGTTATAACGATATACTATATAACTTAATACGTCATAACGCTATACCATATAACGTTATGTTATATAACGTAATACGTTATAACGTTATACCATATAACGTTATGTTATATAACGTAATACGTTATAACGTTATTCCATATAACGTAATACGTTATAACGTTTTACCATATAACGCATTACGTTATAACGTTATACCATATAACGTTATGCTATATAACGTAATACGTTATAACGTCATACTATATAACGTTATGTTATATAACGTAATACTTTATAACGTTATTCTATATAACGTATTACGTTCTAACGTCATACTATATAACGTTATGTTATATAACGTAATACTTTATAACATTATTCTATATAACGTATTACGTTCTAACATAATACCATATAACGTTATGATATATAACGTAATACGTTATAACGTTATACTATATAACGTAATACGTTATAACGTTATACCATATAACGTTATGTTATATAACGTAATACGTTATAACGTTATTCCATATAACGTAATACGTTATAACGTTGTATCATATAACGCATTACGTTATAACGTTATACCATATAACGTTATGATATATAACGTAATACGTTATAACGTTATACTATATAACGTAATACGTTATAACGTTATACCATATAACGTTATATTATATAACGTAATACGTTATAACGTTATTCCATATAACGTAATACGTTATAACGTTATTCCATATAACGTTATGTTATATAACGTAATACGTTATAACGTTATACTATATAACGTTATGTTATATAACGTAATACTTTATAACGTTATGCTATATAACGTAATACGTTATAACGTCATACTATATAACGTTATACTACATAACGTAATACGTTATAACGTTATTCCATATAACGTATTACGTTATAACGTTATACCATATAACGTTATGTTTTATAACGTAATACGTTATAATGGTATTCCATATAACGTATTACGTTATAACGTTATACCATATAACGTTATGTTATATAACGTCATACGTTATAACGTTATACTATATAACATAATACGTTATAACGTTATTCCATATAACGTTATGTTATATAACGTAATACGTTATAACGTTATACTATATAACTTAATACGTCATAACGCTATACCATATAACGTTATGTTATATAACGTAATACGTTATAACGTTATACCATATAACGTTATGTTATATAACGTAATACGTTATAACGTTATTCCATATAACGTAATACGTTATAACGTTGTACCATATAACGCATTACGTTATAACGTTATACCATATAACGTTATGCTATATAACGTAATACGTTATAACGTCATACTATATAACGTTATGTTATATAACGTAATACTTTATAACGTTATTCTATATAACGTATTACGTTCTAACGTCATACTATATAACGTTATGTTATATAACGTAATACGTTATAACGTTATTCCATATAACGTAATACGTTATAACGTTATACCATATAACGTTATGTTATATAACGTAATACGTTATAACGTTATACTATATAACGTAATACGTTATAACGTTATTCCATATAACGTATTACGTTATAACGTTATACCATATAACATTATGATATATAACGTAATACGTTATAACGTTATACTATATAACGTAATACGTTATAACGTTATACCGTATAACGTTATGTTATATAACGTAATACGTTATAACGTTATTCCATATAACGTAATACGTTATAACGTTATACCGTACAACGTAATACGTTATAACGTTATTCCATATAACGTAATACGTTATAACGTCATTCCATATAACGTAATACGTTATAAAGTTATACCATATAACGTTATGCTATATAACGTAATACCTTATAACGTCATACTATATAACGTTATACTACATAACGTAATACGTTATAACGTTATTCCATATAACGTATTACGTTATAACGTTATACCATATAACGTTATGTTTTATAACGTAATACGTTATAATGGTATTCCATATAACGTATTACGTTATAACGTTATACCATATAACGTTATGTTATATAACGTCATACGTTATAACGTTATACTATATAACATAATACGTTATAACGTTATTCCATATAACGTTATGTTATATAACGTAATACGTTATAACGTTATACTATATAACTTAATACGTCATAACGCTATACCATATAACGTTATGTTATATAACGTAATACGTTATAACGTTATACCATATAACGTTATGTTATATAACGTAATACGTTATAACGTTATTCCATATAACGTAATACGTTATAACGTTGTACCATATAACGCATTACGTTATAACGTTATACCATATAACGTTATGCTATATAACGTAATACGTTATAACGTCATACTATATAACGTTATGTTATATAACGTAATACTTTATAACGTTATTCTATATAACGTATTACGTTCTAACGTCATACTATATAACGTTATGTTATATAACGTAATACTTTATAACATTATTCTATATAACGTATTACGTTCTAACATAATACCATATAACGTTATGATATATAACGTAATGCGTTATAACGTTATACTATATAACGTAATACGTTATAACGTTATACCATATAACGTTATGTTATATAACGTAATACGTTATAACGTTATTCCATATAACGTAATACGTTATAACGTTGTATCATATAACGCATTACGTTATAACGTTATACCATATAACGCAATGTTATTTAACGTAATACGTTATAACGTTATACCATACATCGTAAAACGTTATAACGTTATTCCATATATCGTAATACGTTATAACGTTATACTATATAACGTAATACGTTATAACGTTATACCATATAACGTTATGTTATGTAACGTAATACGTTATAACGTTATTCCATATAACGTAATACGTTATAACGTTGTGTCATATAACGCATTACGTTATAACGTTATACCATATAACGTTATGCTATATAACGTAATATGTTATAACGTTATTCCATATAACGTTATGTTATATAACGTAATACGTTATAACGTTATACTATATAACGTTATGTTATATAACGTAATACTTTATAACGTTATTCTATATAACGTACTACGTTCTAACATAATACCATATAACGTTATGATATATAACGTATTACGTTATAACGTTATACTATATAACGTAATACGTTATAACGTTATACCATATAACGTTATGTTATATAACGTAATACGTTATAACGTTATTCCATATAACGTAATACGTTATAACGCTATTCCATATAACGTTATGTTATATAACGTAATACGTTATAACGTTATACTATATAACGTAATACGTTATAACGTTATTCCATATAACGTTATGTTATATAACGTAATACGTTATAACGTCATACAGTATAACGTTATGTTATATAACGTAATACTTTATAACGTTATACTATATAACGTATTACGTTATAACGTAATACGTTATACTATATAACGTATTACGTTATAACGTAATACCATATAACGTAATGATATATAACGTAATACGTTATAACGTTATACCATATAACGTAATACGTTATAACGTTATACCATATAACGTTATGTTATATAACGTAATACGTTATAACGTTATTCCATATAACGTAATACGTTATAACGTTATTCCATATAACGTAATGTTATATAACGTAATACGTTATAACGTTATACTATATAACGTAATACGTTATAACGTTATTCCATATAACGTTATGATATATAACGTAGTACGTTATAACGTAATACCATATAACGTTATGATATATAACGTATTACGTTATGACGTTATACCATATAACGTAATGATATATAACGTAATACGTTATAACGTTGTACCATATAACGTAATACGTTATAACGTTATACCATATAACGCAATGTTATTTAACGTAATACGTTATAACGTTATACCATACATCGTAAAACGTTATAACGTTATTCCATATATCGTAATACGTTATAACGTTATACTATATAACGTAATACGTTATAACGTTATACCATATAACGTTATGTTATGTAACGTAATACGTTATAACGTTATTCCATATAACGTAATACGTTATAACGTTGTGTCATATAACGCATTACGTTATAACGTTATACCATATAACGTTATGCTATATAACGTAATATGTTATAACGTCATACTATATAACGTTATGTTATATAACGTAATACTTTATAACGTTATTCTATATAGCGTATTACGTTCTAACGTAATACCATATAACGTTATGATATATAACGTAATACGTTATAACGTTATACTATATAACGTAATACGTTATAACGTTATACCATATAACGTTATGTTATATAACGTAATACGTTATAACGTTATTCCATATAACCTAATACGTTATAACGTTATTCCATATAACGTAATACGTTATAACGTTATTCCATATAACGTAATACGTTATAACGTTATACCATATAACGTAATACGTTATAACGTTATTCCATATAACGTAATACGTTATAACGTTATACCATATAACGTTATGTTATATAACGTAATACGTTATAACGTCATACTATATAACGTATTACGTTATAACGTAATACCATATAACGTTATGATATACAACGTAATACGTTATAACGTTATACTATATAACGTAACACGTTATAACGTTATACCTCATAACGTTATATAATATAACGTAATACGTTATAACGTTATTCCATATAACGTAATACGTTATAACGTTATTCCATATAACGTTATGTTATATAACGTAATACGTTATAACGTTATACTATATAACTTAATACGTTATAACGTTATACCATATAACGTTATGTTATATAACGTAATACGTTATAACGTTATGCCATATAACGTTATGTTATATAACGTAGTACGTTATAACGTTATTCCATATAACGTAATACGATATAACGTTGTACCATATAACGCATTACGTTATAACGTTATACCATATAACGTTATGCTATATAACGTAATAAGTTATAACGTCATACTATATAACGTTATACTATATAACGTAATACGTTATAACGTTATTCCATATAACGTATTACGTTATAAAGTTATACCATATAACGTTATGCTATATAACGTAATACGTTATAACGTCATACTATATAACGTTATACTACATAACGTAATACGTTATAACGTTATTCCATATAACGTATTACGTTATAACGTTATACCATATAACGTTATGTTTTATAACGTAATACGCTATAATGGTATTCCATATAACGTATTACGTTATAACGTTATACCATATAACGTTATGTTATATAACGTCATACGTTATAACGTTATACTATATAACATAATACGTTATAACGTTATTCCATATAACGTTATGTTATATAACGTAATACGTTATAACGTTATACTATATAACTTAATACGTTATAACGCTATACCATATAACGTTATGTTATATAACGTAATACGTTATAACGTTATAACATATAACGTTATGTTATATAACGTAATACGTTATAACGTTGTACCATATAACGTAATACGTTATAACGTTATACCATATAACGTTATGTTATTTAACGTAATACGTTATAACGTTATACTATATAACGTAATACGTTCTAACGTCATACAGTATAACGTTATGTTATATAACGTAATACTTTATAACGTTATACTATATAACGTATTACGTTATAACGTAATACCATATAACGTTATGATATATAACGTAGTACGTTATAACGTAATACCATATAACGTTATGATATATAACGTATTACGTTATAACGTTATACCATATAACGTAATGATATATAACGTAATACGTTATAACCTTGTACCATATAACGTAATACGTTATAACGTTATACCATATAACGTTATGTTATATAACGTAATACGTTATAACGTTATACTATATAACGTAATACGTTATAACGTTATTCCATATAACGTAATACGTTATAACGTTATACCATATAACGTTATGTTATATAACGTAATACGTTATAACGTTATACTATATAACGTAATCCATATAACGTTATTCCATATAACGTATTACGTTATAACGTTATACCATATAACGTTATGATATATAACGTAATACGTTATAACGTTATACTATATAACGTAATACGTTATAACGTTATACCATATAACGTTATGTTATATAACGTAATACGTTATAACGTTATTCCATATAACGTAATACGTTATAACGTAATACCATATAACGTTATGATATATAACGTATTACGTTATAACGTTATACCATATAACGTAATGATATATAACGTAATACGTTATAACCTTGTACCATATAACGTAATACGTTATAACGTTATACCATATAACGTTATGTTATATAACGTAATACGTTATAACGTTATACTATATAACGTAATACGTTATAACGTTATTCCATATAACGTAATACGTTATAACGTTATACCATATAACGTTATGTTATATAACGTAATACGTTATAACGTTATACTATATAACGTAATCCATATAACGTTATTCCATATAACGTATTACGTTATAACGTTATACCATATAACGTTATGATATATAACGTAATACGTTATAACGTTATACTATATAACGTAATACGTTATAACGTTATACCATATAACGTTATGTTATATAACGTAATACGTTACAACGTTATTCCATATAACGTAATACGTTATAACGTTATACCATATAACGTTATGTTATATAACGTAATACGTTATAACGTTATACTATATAACGTAATACGTTATAACGTTATTCCATATAACGTTATGTTATATAACGTAATACGTTATAACGTCATACAGTATAACGTTATGTTATATAACGTAATACTTTATAACGTTATACTATATAACGTATTACGTTATAACGTAATACCATATAACGTTATGATATATAACGTAGTACGTTATAACGTAATACCATATAACGTTATGATATATAACGTATTACGTTATAATGTTATACCATATAACGTAATGATATATAACGTAATACGTTATAACGTTGTACCATATAATGTAATACGTTATAACGTTATACCATATAACGTTATGTTATTTAACGTAATACGTTATAACGTTATACTATATAACGTAATACGTTATAACGTTATTCCATATAACGTAATACGTTATAACGTTATACCATATAACGTTATGATATATAACGTAATACGTTATAACGTTATACTATATAACGTAATACGTTATAACGTTATACCGTATAACGTTATGTTATATAACGTAATACTTTATAACGTTATTCCATATAACGTAATACGTTATAACGTTATTCCATATAACGTAATACGTTATAACGTTATTCCATATAACGTAATACGTTATAACGTTATACCGTACAACGTAATACGTTATAACGTTATTCCATATAACGTAATACGTTATAACGTTATTCCATATAACGTAATACGTTATAAAGTTATACCATATAACGTTATGCTATATAACGTAATACGTTATAACGTCATACTATATAACGTTATACTACATAACGTAATACGTTATAACGTTATTCCATATAACGTTATGATATATAACGTATCACGTTATAACGTTATACCATATAACGTAATGATATATAACGTAATACGTTATAACGTTGTACCATATAATGTAATACGTTATAACGTTATACCATATAACGTTATGTTATTTAACGTAATACGTTATAACGTTATACTATATAACGTAATACGTTATAACGTTATTCCATATAACGTAATACCATATAACGTTATGATATATAACGTAGTACGTTATAACGTAATACCATATAACGTTATGATATATAACGTATTACGTTATAACGTTATACCATGTAACGTAATGATATATAACGTAATACGTTATAATGTTGTACCATATAATGTAATACGTTATAACGTTATACCATATAACGTTGTGTTATTTAACGTAATACGTTATAACGTTATACTATATAACGTAATACGTTATAACGTTATTCCATATAACGTAATACGTTATAACGTTATACCATATAACGTTATGTTATATAACGTAATACGTTATAACGTTATACTATATAACGTAATACGTTATAACGTTATTCCATATAACGTATTACGTTATAACGTTATACCATATAACGTTATGATATATAACGTAATACGTTATAACGTTATACTATATAACGTAATACGTTATAACGTAATACCGTATAACGTTATGTTATATAACGTAATACTTTATAACGTTATTCCATATAACGTAATACGTTATAACGTTATTCCATATAACGTAATACGTTATAACGTTATTCCATATAACGTAATACGTTATAACGTTATACCGTACAACGTAATACGTTATAACGTTATTCCATATAACGTAATACGTTATAACGTTATTCCATATAACGTAATACGTTATAACGTTATTCCATATAACGTAATACGTTATAAAGTTATACCATATAACGTTATGCTATATAACGTAATACGTTATAACGTCATACTATATAACGTTATACTACATAACGTAATACGTTATAACGTTATTCCATATAACGTTATGATATATAACGTATTACGTTATAACGTTATACCATATAACGTAATGATATATAACGTAATACGTTATAACGTTGTACCATATAATGTAATACGTTATAACGTTATACCATATAACGTTATGTTATTTAACGTAATACGTTATAACGTTATACTATATAACGTAATACGTTATAACGTTATTCCATATAACGTAATACGTTATAACGTTATACCATATAACGTTATGTTATATAACGTAATACGTTATAACGTTATACTATATAACGTAATACGTTATAACGTTATTCCATATAACGTATTACGTTATAACGTTATACCATATAACGTTATGATATATAACGTATTACGTTATAACGTTATACTATATAACGTAATACGTTATAACGTTATACCGTATAACGTTATGTTATATAACGTAATACGTTATAACGTTATTCCATATAACGTAATACGTTATAACGTTATTCCATATAACGTAATACGTTATAACGTTATTCCATCTAACGTAATACGTTATAACGTTGTACCGTACAGCGTAATACGTTATAACGTTATTCCATATAACGTAATACGTTATAACGTCATTCCATATAACGTAATACGTTATAAAGTTATACCATATAACGTTATGCTATATAACGTAATACGTTATAACGTAATACTATATAACGTTATACTACATAACGTAATACGTTATAACGTTATTCCATATAACGTATTACGTTATAACGTTATACCATATAACGTTATGTTATATAACGTCATACGTTATAACGTTATACTATATAACATAATACGTTATAACGTTATTCCATATAACGTTATGTTATATAACGTAATACGTTATAACGTTATACTATATAACTTAATACGTCATAACGCTATACCATATAACGTTATGCTATATAACGTAATACGTTATAACGTCATACTATATAACGTTATGTTATATAACGTAATACTTTATAACGTTATTCTATATAACGTATTACGTTCTAACGTCATACTATATAACGTTATGTTATATAACGTAATACTTTATAACATTATTCTATATAACGTATTACGTTCTAACATAATACCATATAACGTTATGATATATAACGTAATACGTTATAACGTTATACTATATAACGTAATACGTTATAACGTTATACCATATAACGTTATGTTATATAACGTAATACGTTATAACGTTATTCCATATAACGTAATACGTTATAACGTTGTATCATATAACGCATTACGTTATAACGTTATACCATATAACGTTATGATATATAACGTAATACGTTATAACGTTATACTATATAACGTAATACGTTATAACGTTATGTTATATAACGTAATACGTTATAACGTAATACCATATAACGTTATGATATATAACGTAGTACGTTATAACGTAATACCATATAACGTTATGATACATAACGTATTACGTTATAACGTTATACCATATAACGTAATGATATATAACGTAATACGTTATAACCTTGTACCATATAACGTAATACGTTATAACGTTATACCATATAACGTAATGTTATATAACGTAATACGTTATAACGTTATACTATATAACGTAATACGTTATAACGTTATTCCATATAACGTAATACGTTATAACGTTATACCATATAACGTTATGTTATATAACGTAATACGTTATAACGTTATTCTATATAACGTATTACGTTATAACGTTATTCCATATAACGTATTACGTTATAACGTTATGCCATTTAACGTTATGATATATAACGTAATACGTTATAACGTCATACTATATAACGTTATGTTATATAACGTAATACTTTATAACGTTATACTATATAACGTATTACGTTCTAACGTAATACCTTATAACGTTATGATATATAACGTAGTACGTTATAACGTAATACCATATAACGTTATGATATATAACGTATTACGTTATAACGTTATACCATATAACGTAATGATATATAACGTAATACGTTATAACGTTGTACCATATAACGTAATACGATATAACGTTATACCATATAACGTAATGTTATATAACGTAATACGTTATAACGTTATACTATAGAACGTAATACGTTATAACGTTATTCCATATAACGTAATACGTTATAACGTTATACCATATAACGTTATGTTATATAACGTAATACGTTATAACGTTATACTATATAACGTAATCCGTTATAACGTTATTCCATATAACGTATTACGTTATAACGTTATTCCATATAACGTATTACGTTATAACGTTATACCATATAACGTTATGATATATAACGTAATACGTTATAACGTTATACTATATAACGTAATACGTTATAACGTTATACCATATAACGTTATGTTATATAACGTAATACGTTATAAAGTTATTCCATATAACGTAATACGTTATAACGTTATACCATATAACGTTATGTTATATAACGTAATACGTTATAACGTTATACTATATAACGTTATGTTATATAACGTAATACGTTATAACGTTATTCCATATAACGTAATACGTTATAACGTTGTACCATATAACGTATTACGTTATAACGTTATACCATATAACGTTATGCTATATAACGTAATACGTTATAACGTCATACTATATAACGTTATGTTATATAACGTAATACTTTATAACGTTATTCTATATAACGTATTACGTTCTAACGTCATACTATATAACGTTATGTTATATAACGTAATACTTTATAACATTATTCTATATAACGTATTACGTTCTAACATAATACCATATAACGTTATGATATATAACGTAATACGTTATAACGTTATACTATATAACGTAATACGTTATAACGTTATACCATATAACGTTATGTTATATAACGTAATACGTTATAACGTTATTCCATATAACGTAATACGTTATAACGTTGTATCATATAACGCATTACGTTATAACGTTATACCATATAACGTTATGATATATAACGTAATACGTTATAACGTTATACTATATAACGTAATACGTTATAACGTTATGTTATATAACGTAATACGTTATAACGTAATACCATATAACGTTATGATATATAACGTAGTACGTTATAACGTAATACCATATAACGTTATGATATATAACGTACTACGTTATAACGTTATACCATATAACGTAATGATATATAACGTAATACGTTATAACCTTGTACCATATAACGTAATACGTTATAACGTTATACCATATAACGTTATGTTATATAACGTAATACGTTATAACGTTATACTATATAACGTAATACGTTATAACGTTATTCCATATAACGTAATACGTTATAACGTTATACCATATAACGTTATGTTATATAACGTAATACGTTATAACGTTATTCTATATAACGTATTACGTTATAACGTTATTCCATATAACGTATTACGTTATAACGTTATGCCATTTAACGTTATGATATATAACGTAATACGTTATAATGTCATACTATATAACGTTATGTTATATAACGTAATACTTTATAACGTTATACTATATAACGTATTACGTTCTAACGTAATACCTTATAACGTTATGATATATAACGTAGTACGTTATAACGTAATACCATATAACGTTATGATATATAACGTATTACGTTCTAACGTCATACTATATAACGTTATGTTATATAACGTAATACTTTATAACATTATTCTATATAACGTATTACGTTCTAACATAATACCATATAACGTTATGATATATAACGTAATACGTTATAACGTTATACTATATAACGTAATACGTTATAACGTTATACCATATAACGTTATGTTATATAACGTAATACGTTATAACGTTATTCCATATAACGTAATACGTTATAACGTTGTATCATATAACGCATTACGTTATAACGTCATACTATATAACGTTATGTTATATAACGTAATACTTTATAACGTTATTCTATATAACGTATTACGTTCTAACGTCATACTATATAACGTTATGTTATATAACGTAATACTTTATAACATTATTCTATATAACGTATTACGTTCTAACATAATACCATATAACGTTATGATATATAACGTAATACGTTATAACGTTATACTATATAACGTAATACGTTATAACGTTATACCATATAACGTTATGTTATATAACGTAATACGTTATAACGTTATTCCATATAACGTAATACGTTATAACGTTGTATCATATAACGCATTACGTTATAACGTTATACCATATAACGTTATGATATATAACGTAATACGTTATAACGTTATACTATATAACGTAATACGTTATAACGTTATGTTATATAACGTAATACGTTATAACGTAATACCATATAACGTTATGATATATAACGTAGTACGTTATAACGTAATACCATATAACGTTATGATACATAACGTATTACGTTATAACGTTATACCATATAACGTAATGATATATAACGTAATACGTTATAACCTTGTACCATATAACGTAATACGTTATAACGTTATACCATATAACGTTATGTTATATAACGTAATACGTTATAACGTTATACTATATAACGTAATACGTTATAACGTTATTCCATATAACGTAATACGTTATAACGTTATACCATATAACGTTATGTTATATAACGTAATACGTTATAACGTTATTCTATATAACGTATTACGTTATAACGTTATTCCATATAACGTATTACGTTATAACGTTATGCCATTTAACGTTATGATATATAACGTAATACGTTATAACGTCATACTATATAACGTTATGTTATATAACGTAATACTTTATAACGTTATACTATATAACGTATTACGTTCTAACGTAATACCTTATAACGTTATGATATATAACGTAGTACGTTATAACGTAATACCATATAACGTTATGATATATAACGTATTACGTTATAACGTTATACCATATAACGTAATGATATATAACGTAATACGTTATAACGTTGTACCATATAACGTAATACGATATAACGTTATACCATATAACGTAATGTTATATAACGTAATACGTTATAACGTTATACTATAGAACGTAATACGTTATAACGTTATTCCATATAACGTAATACGTTATAACGTTATACCATATAACGTTATGTTATATAACGTAATACGTTATAACGTTATACTATATAACGTAATCCGTTATAACGTTATTCCATATAACGTATTACGTTATAACGTTATTCCATATAACGTATTACGTTATAACGTTATACCATATAACGTTATGATATATAACGTAATACGTTATAACGTTATACTATATAACGTAATACGTTATAACGTTATACCATATAACGTTATGTTATATAACGTAATACGTTATAACGTTATTCCATATAACGTAATACGTTATAACGTTATACCATATAACGTTATGTTATATAACGTAATACGTTATAACGTTATACTATATAACGTTATGTTATATAACGTAATACGTTATAACGTTATTCCATATAACGTAATACGTTATAACGTTGTACCATATAACGCATTACGTTATAACGTTATACCATATAACGTTATGCTATATAACGTAATACGTTATAACGTCATACTATATAACGTTATGTTATATAACGTAATACTTTATAACGTTATTCTATATAACGTATTACGTTCTAACGTCATACTATATAACGTTATGTTATATAACGTAATACTTTATAACATTATTCTATATAACGTATTACGTTCTAACATAATACCATATAACGTTATGATATATAACGTAATACGTTATAACGTTATACTATATAACGTAATACGTTATAACGTTATACCATATAACGTTATGTTATATAACGTAATACGTTATAACGTTATTCCATATAACGTAATACGTTATAACGTTGTATCATATAACGCATTACGTTATAACGTTATACCATATAACGTTATGATATATAACGTAATACGTTATAACGTTATACTATATAACGTAATACGTTATAACGTTATGTTATATAACGTAATACGTTATAACGTAATACCATATAACGTTATGATATATAACGTAGTACGTTATAACGTAATACCATATAACGTTATGATATATAACGTATTACGTTATAACGTTATACCATATAACGTAATGATATATAACGTAATACGTTATAACCTTGTACCATATAACGTAATACGTTATAACGTTATACCATATAACGTTATGTTATATAACGTAATACGTTATAACGTTATACTATATAACGTAATACGTTATAACGTTATTCCATATAACGTAATACGTTATAACGTTATACCATATAACGTTATGTTATATAACGTAATACGTTATAACGTTATTCTATATAACGTATTACGTTATAACGTTATTCCATATAACGTATTACGTTATAACGTTATGCCATTTAACGTTATGATATATAACGTAATACGTTATAATGTCATACTATATAACGTTATGTTATATAACGTAATACTTTATAACGTTATACTATATAACGTATTACGTTCTAACGTAATACCTTATAACGTTATGATATATAACGTAGTACGTTATAACGTAATACCATATAACGTTATGATATATAACGTATTACGTTATAACGTTATACCATATAACGTAATGATATATAACGTAATACGTTATAACGTTGTACCATATAACGTAATACGATATAACGTTATACCATATAACGTAATGTTATATAACGTAATACGTTATAACGTTATACTATAGAACGTAATACGTTATAACGTTATTCCATATAACGTAATACGTTATAACGTTATACCATATAACGTTATGTTATATAACGTAATACGTTATAACGTTATACTATATAACGTAATCCGTTATAACGTTATTCCATATAACGTATTACGTTATAACGTTATTCCATATAACGTATTACGTTATAACGTTATACCATATAACGTTATGATATATAACGTAATACGTTATAACGTTATACTATATAACGTAATACGTTATAACGTTATACCATATAACGTTATGTTATATAACGTAATACGTTACAACGTTATTCCATATAACGTAATACGTTATAACGTTATACCATATAACGTTATGTTATATAACGTAATACGTTATAACGTTGTACTATATAACGTAATACGTTATAACGTTGTACCATATAATGTAATACGTTATAACGTTATACCATATAACGTTATGTTATTTAACGTAATACGTTATAACGTTATACTATATAACGTAATACGTTATAACGTTATTCCATATAACGTAATACGTTATAACGTTATACCATATAACGTTATGCTATATAACGTAATACGTTATAACGTTATACTATATAACGTAATACGTTATAACGTTATACCATATAACGTTATGTTATATAACGTAATACGTTATAACGTTATTCCATATAACGTAATACGTTATAACGTTATTCCATATAACGTAATACGTTATAACGTTATTCCATATAACGTAATACGTTACAACGCTATTCCATATAACGTAATACGTTATAACGTTATACCGTACAACGTAATACGTTATAACGTTATTCCATATAACGTAATACGTTATAACGTTATTCCATATAACGTAATACGTTATAAAGTTATACCATATAACGTTATGCTATATAACGTAATACGTTATAACGTCATACTATATAACGTTATACTACATAACGTAATACGTTATAACGTTATGCTATATAACGTAATACGTTATAACGTCATACTATATAACGTTATGTTATATAACGTAATACTTTATAACGTTATTCTATATAACGTATTACGTTCTAACATAATACCATATAACGTTATGATATATAACGTAATACGTTATAACGTTATACTATATAACGTAATACGTTATAACGTTATACCATATAACGTTATGTTATATAACGTAATACGTTATAACGTTATTCCATATAACGTAATACGTTATAACGTTGTATCATATAACGCATTACGTTATAACGTTATACCATATAACGTTATGATATATAACGTAATACGTTATAACGTTATACTATATAACGTAATACGTTATAACGTTATACCATATAACGTTATGTTATATAACGTAATACGTTATAACGTTATTCCATATAACGTAATACGTTATAACGTTATTCCATATAACGTTATGTTATATAACGTAATACGTTATAACGTTATTCTATATAACGTTATGTTATATAACGTAATACTTTATAACGTTATTCTATATAACGTATTACGTTCTAACATAATACCATATAACGTTATGATATATAACGTATTACGTTATAACGTTATACTATATAACGTAATACGTTATAACGTTATACCATATAACGTTATGTTATATAACGTAATACGTTATAACGTTATTCCATATAACGTAATACGTTCTAACGTTATTCCATATAACGTAATACGTTATAACGTTATTCCATATAACGTAATACGTTACAACGTTATTCCATATAACGTAATACGTTATAACGTTATACCGTACAACGTAATACGTCATAACGTTATTCCATATAACGTAATACGTTATAACGTTATTCCATATAACGTAATACGTTATAACGTTATACCATATAACGTTATGTTTTATAACGTAATACGTTATAATGGTATTCCATATAACGTATTACGTTATAACGTTATACCATATAACGTTATGTTATATAACGTCATACGTTATAACGTTATACTATATAACATAATACGTTATAACGTTATTCCATATAACGTAATACGTTATAACGTTATTCCATATAACGCATTACGTTATAACGTTATACCATATAACGTTATGCTATATAACGTAATACGTTATAACGTCATACTATATAACGTTATGTTATATAACGTAATACTTTATAACGTTATTCTATATAACGTATTACGTTCTAACGTCATACTATATAACGTTATGTTATATAACGTAATACTTTATAACATTATTCTATATAACGTATTACGTTCTAACATAATACCATATAACGTTATGATATATAACGTAATACGTTATAACGTTATACTATATAACGTAATACGTTATAACGTTATACCATATAACGTTATGTTATATAACGTAATACGTTATAACGTTATTCCATATAACGTAATACGTTATAACGTTGTATCATATAACGCATTACGTTATAACGTTATACCATATAACGTTATGATATATAACGTAATACGTTATAACGTTATACTATATAACGTAATACGTTATAACGTTATACCATATAACGTTATGTTATATAACGTAATACGTTATAACGTTATTCCATATAACGTAATACGTTATAACGTTATTCCATATAACGTTATGTTATATAACGTAATACGTTATAACGTTATACTATATAACGTTATGTTATATAACGTAATACTTTATAACGTTATTCTATATAACGTATTACGTTCTAACATAATACCATATAACGTAATGATATATAACGTAATACGTTATAACGTTGTACCATATAACGTAATACGTTATAACGTTATACCATATAACGTTATGTTATATAACGTAATACGTTATAACGTTATTCCATATAACGTAATACGTTATAACGTTATTCCATATAACGTTATGTTATATAACGTAATACGTTATAACGTTATACTATATAACGTTATGTTATATAACGTAATACTTTATAACGTTATTCTATATAACGTATTACGTTCTAACATAATACCATATAACGTTATGATATATAACGTATTACTTTATAACGTTATACTATATAACGTAATACGTTATAACGTTATACCATATAACGTTATGTTATATAACGTAATACGTTATAACGTTATTCGATATAACGTAATACGTTATAACGTTATTCCATATAACGTAATACGTTATAAAGTTATACCATATAACGTTATGTTTTATAACGTAATACGTTATAATGGTATTCCATATAACGTATTACGTTATAACGTTATACCATATAACGTAATACGTTATAACGTTGTACCATATAACGCATTACGTTATAACGTTATACCATATAACGTTATGCTATATAACGTAATACGTTATAACGTCATACTATATAACGTTATGTTTTATAACGTAATACTTTATAACATTATTCTATATAACGTATTACGTTCTAACATAATACCATATAACGTTATGTTATATAACGTAATACTTTATAACGTTATTCTATATAACGTATTACGTTCTAACATAATACCATATAACGTTATGATATATAACGTATTACTTTATAACGTTATACTATATAACGTAATACGTTATAACGTTATACCATATAACGTTATGTTATATAACGTCATACTATATAACGTTATACTACATAACGTAATACGTTATAACGTTATTCCATATAACGTATTACGTTATAACGTTATACCATATAACGTTATGTTTTATAACGTAATACGTTATAATGGTATTCCATATAACGTATTACGTTATAACGTTATACCATATAACGTAATACGTTATAACGTTGTACCATATAACGCATTACGTTATAACGTTATACCATATAACGTTATGCTATATAACGTAATACGTTATAACGTCATACTATATAACGTTATGTTATATAACGTAATACTTTATAACATTATTCTATATAACGTATTACGTTCTAAAATAATACCATATAACGTTATGATATATAACGTAATACGTTATAACGTTATACTATATAACGTAATACGTTATAACGTTATACCATATAACGTTATGTTATATAACGTAATACGTTATAACGTTATTCCATATAACGTAATACGTTATAACGTTGTATCATATAACGCATTACGTTATAACGTTATACCATATAACGTTATGATATATAACGTAATACGTTATAACGTTATACTATATAACGTAATACGTTATAACGTTATACCATATAACGTTATGTTATATAACGTAATACGTTATAACGTTATACCATATAACGTTATGTTATATAACGTAATACGTTATAACGTTATTCCATATAACGTAATACGTTATAACGTTGTACCATATAACGCATTACGTTATAACGTTATACCATATAACGTTATGCTATATAACGTAATACGTTATAACGTCATACTATATAACGTTATGTTATATAACGTAATACTTTATAACGTTATTCTATATAACGTATTACGTTCTAACGTCATACTATATAACGTTATGTTATATAACGTAATACTTTATAACATTATTCTATATAACGTATTACGTTCTAACATAATACCATATAACGTTATGATATATAACGTAATACGTTATAACGTTATACTATATAACGTAATACGTTATAACGTTATACCATATAACGTTATGTTATATAACGTAATACGTTATAACGTTATTCCATATAACGTAATACGTTATAACGTTGTATCATATAACGCATTACGTTATAACGTTATACCATATAACGTTATGATATATAACGTAATACGTTATAACGTTATACTATATAACGTAATACGTTATAACGTTATACCATATAACGTTATGTTATATAACGTAATACGTTATAACGTTATTCCATATAACGTAATACGTTATAACGTCATACAGTATAACGTTATGTTATATAACGTAATACTTTATAACGTTATACTATATAACGTATTACGTTATAACGTAATACCATATAACGTAATGATATATAACGTAATACGTTATAACGTTGTACCATATAACGTAATACGTTGTAACGTTATACTATATAACTTAATACGTTATAACGTTATACCATATAACGTTATGTTATATAACGTAATACGTTATAACGTTATGCCATATAACGTTATGTTATATAACGTAGTACGTTATAACGTTATTCCATATAACGTAATACGTTATAACGTTGTACCATATAACGCATTACGTTATAACGTTATACCATATAACGTTATGCTATATAACGTAATACGTTATAACGTCATACTATATAACGTTATACTATATAACGTAATACGTTATAACGTTATTCCATATAACGTATTACGTTATAAAGTTATACCATATAACGTTACGCTATATAACGTAATACGTTATAACGTCATACTATATAACGTTATACTACATAACGTAATACGTTATAACGTTATTCCATATAACGTATTACGTTATAACGTTATACCATATAACGTTATGTTTTATAACGTAATACGCTATAATGGTATTCCATATAACGTATTACGGTATAACGTTATACCATATAACGTTATGTTATATAACGTCATACGTTATAACGTTATACTATATAACATAATACGTTATAACGTTATTCCATATAACGTTATGTTATATAACGTAATACGTTATAACGTTATACTATATAACTTAATACGTTATAACGCTATACCATATAACGTTATGTTATATAACGTAATACGTTATAACGTTATAACATATAACGTTATGTTATATAACGTAATACGTTATAACGTTGTACCATATAACGTAATACGTTATAACGTTATACCATATAACGTTATGTTATTTAACGTAATACGTTATAACGTTATACTATATAACGTAATACGTTATAACGTTATTCCATATAACGTATTACGTTATAACGTTATACCATATAACGTAATGATATATAACGTAATACGTTATAACGTTATACTATATAACGTAATACGTTATAACGTTATACCATATAACGTTATGTTATATAACGTAATACGTTATAACGTTACTCCAAAGAACGTAATACGTTATAACGTTATTCCATATAACGTAATACGTTATAACGTTATTCCATATAACGTAATACGTTATAACGTTATACCATACAACGTAATACGTTATAACGTTATACCATACAACGTAATACGTTATAACGTTATTCCATTTAACGTAATACGTTATAACGTTATACCATATAACGTTATGTTATATAACGTAATACGTTATAACGTCATACTATATAACGTATTACGTTATAACGTAATACCATATAACATTATGATATATAACGTAATACGTTATAACGTTATACTATATAACGTAATACGTTATAACGTTATACCATATAACGTTATGGTATATAACGTTATACGTTATAACGTTATACTATATAACGTAATACGTTATAACGTTATACCATATAACGTTATGTTATATAACGTAATACGTTATAACATTATTCCATATAACGTAATACTTTATAACGTTACTCCATATAACGTAATACGTTATAACGTTATTCCATATAACGTAATACGTTATAACGTTATTCCATATAACGTAATACGTTAAAACGTTATACCATATAACGTAATACGTTATAACGTTATTCCATATAACGTAATACGTTATAACGTTATTCCATATAACGTAATAGGTTATAAAGTTATACCATATAACGTTATGCTATATAACGTAATACGTTATAATGTCATACTATATAACGTTATACTACATAACGTAATACGTTATAACGTTATTCCATATAACGTATTACGTTATAACGTTATACCATATAACGTTATGTTTTATAACGTAATACGCTATAATGGTATTCCATATAACGTATTACGTTATAACGTTATACCATATAACGTTATGTTATATAACGTCATACGTTATAACGTTATATTATATAACATAATACGTTATAACGTTATTCCATATAACGTTATGTTATATAACGTAATACGTTATAACGTTATACTATATAACTTAATACGTTATAACGCTATACCATATAACGTTATGTTATATAACGTAATACGTTATAACGTTATAACATATAACGTTATGTTATATAACGTAATACGTTATAACGTTATTCCATATAACGTATTACGTTATAACGTTATACCATATAACGTTATGTTTTATAACGTAATACGCTATAATGGTATTCCATATACCGTATTACGTTATAACGTTATACCACATAACGTTATGTTATATAACGTCATACGTTATAACGTTATACTATATAACATAATACGTTATAACGTTATACCATATAACGTTATGTTTTATAACGTAATACGCTATAATGGTATTCCATATAACGTATTACGTTATAACGTAATACCATATAACGTTATGATATATAACGTATTACGTTATAACGTTATACCATATAACGTAATGATATATAACGTAATACGTTATAACGTTGTACCATATAACGTAATTCGTTATAACGGTATACCATATAACGTTATGTTATCTAACGTAATACGTTATAACGTTATACTATATAACGTAATACGTTGTAACGTTATTCCATATAACGTATTACGTTATAACGTTATACCATATAACGTAATGATATATAACGTAATACGTTATAACGTTATACTATATAACGTAATACGTTATAACGTTATACCATATAACGTTATGTTATATAATTTAATACGTTATAACGTTATTCCATATAACGTAATACGTTATAACGTTATTCCATATAACGTTATGTTATATAACGTAATACGTTATAACGTCATACTATATAACGTATTACGTTATAACGTAATACCATATAACATTATGATATATAACGTAATACGTTATAACGTTATACTATATAACGCAACACGTTATAACGTTATACCATATAACGTTATGTAATATAACGTAATACGTTATAACGTTTTTCTATATAACGTAATACGTTATAACGTTATTCGATATAACGTAATACATTATAACGTTATTCCATATAACGTTATGTTATATAACGTAATAAGTTATAACGTTATACTATATAACTTAATACGTTATAACGCTATATCATATAACGTTATGTTATATAACGTAATACGTTATAACGTTATGCCATATAACGTTATGTTATAGAACGTAATACGTTATAACGTTATTCCATACAACGTAATACGTTATAACGTTATACCATACAACGTAATACGTTATAACGTTATTCCATATAACGTAATACGTTATAACGTTATACCATATAACGTTATGTTATATAACGTAATACGTTATAACGTTATTCCATATAACGTAATACGTTATAACCTTATTCCATATAACGTTATGTTATATAACGTAATAAGTTATAACGTTATACTATATAACTTAATACGTTATAACGCTATACCATATAACGTTATGTTATATAACGTAATACGTTATAACGTTATGCCACATAACGTTATGTTATAGAACGTAATACGTTATAACGTTATTCCATATAACGTAATACGTTATAACGTTATACCATACAACGTAATACGTTATAACGGTATACCATACAACGTAATACGTTATAACGTTATTCCATATAACGTAATACGTTATAACGTTATACCATATAACGTTATGTTATATAACGTAATACGTTATAACGTCATACTATATAGCGTATTACGTTATAACGTAATACCATATAACATTATGATATATAACGTAATACGTTATAACGTTATACCATACAACGTTATGTAATATAACGTAATACGTTATAACGTTATACCATACAACGTTATGTAATATAACGTAATACGTTATATCGTTATTCCATATAACGTAATACGTTATAACGTTATGCCATATAACGTTATGTTATATAACGTAATACGTTATAACGTTATTCCATATAACGTAATACGTTATAACGTTGTAACATATAACGCATTACGTTATAACGTTATACCATATAACGTTATGCTATATAACGTAATACGTTATAACGTTATACCATATAACGTTATGTTATATAACGTAATACGTTATAACGTTATACTATATAACGTAATACGTTATAACGTTATTCCATATAACGTATTACGTTATAACGTTATACCATATAACGTAATGATATATAACGTAATACGTTATAACGTTATACTGTATAACGTAATACGTTATAACGTTATACCATATAACGTTATGTTATATAACGTAATACGTTATAACGTTATTCCATATAACGTTATGTTATATAACGTAATACGTTATAACGTTATACTATATAACTTAATACGTTATAACGCTATACCATATAACGTTATGTTATATAACGTAATACGTTATAACGTTATGCCATATAACGTTATGATATATAACGTAATACGTTATAATGTTATTCCATATAACGTTATGTTATATAACGTAATACGTTATAACGTTATACTATATATCTTAATACGTTATAACGCTATACCATATAACGTTATGTTATATAACGTAATACGTTATAACGTTATGCCATATAACGTAATACGTTATAACGTTATTCCATATAACGTTATGTTATATAACGTAATACGTTATAACGTTATTCCATATAACGTAATACGTTATAACGTTATACCATATAACGTTATGTTATATAACGTAATACGTTATAACGTCATACTATATAACGTATTACGTTATAACGTAATACCATATAACATTATGATATATAACGTAATACGTTATAACGTTATACTATATAACGCAATACGTTATAACGTTATACCATATAACGTTATGTAATATAACGTAATACGTTATAACGTTATTCCATATAACGTAATACGTTATAACGTTATTCGATATAACGTAATACATTATAACGTTATTCCATATAACGTTATGTTATATAACGTAATAAGTTATAACGTTATACTATATAACTTAATACGTTATAACGCTATACCATATAACGTTATGTTATATAACGTAATACGTTATAACGTTATGCCACATAACGTTATGTTATAGAACGTAATACGTTATAACGTTATTCCATATAACGTAATACGTTATAACGTTATACCATACAACGTAATACGTTATAACGGTATTCCATACAACGTAATACGTTATAACGTTATTCCATATAACGTAATACGTTATAACGTTATACCATATAACGTTATGTTATATAACGTAATACGTTATAACGTCATACTATATAGCGTATTACGTTATAACGTAATACCATATAACATTATGATATATAACGTAATACGTTATAACGTTATACCATACAACGTTATGTAATATAACGTAATACGTTATAACGTTATACCATACAACGTTATGTAATATAACGTAATACGTTATATCGTTATTCCATATAACGTAATACGTTATAACGTTATGCCACATAACGTTATGTTATAGAACGTAATACGTTATCACGTTATTCCATATAACGTAATACGTTATAACGTTATACCATACAACGTAATACGTTATAACGGTATACCATACAACGTAATACGTTATAACGTTATTCCATATAACGTAATACGTTATAACGTTATACCATATAACGTTATGTTATATAACGTAATACGTTATAACGTCATACTATATAGCGTATTACGTTATAACGTAATACCATATAACATTATGATATATAACGTAATAGGTTATAACGTTATACCATACAACGTTATGTAATATAACGTAATACGTTATAACGTTATACCATACAACGTTATACCATATAACGTAATGATATATAACGTAATACGTTATAACGTTATTCCATATAACGTTATGTTATATAACGTAATACGTTATAACGTTATACTATATAACTTAATACGTTATAACGCTATACCATATAACGTTATGTTATATAACGTAATACGTTATAACGTTATGCCATATAACGTTATGATATATAACGTAATACGTTATAACGTTATTCCATATAACGTTATGTTATATAACGTAATACGTTATAACGCTATACTATATAACTTAATACGTTATAACGCTATACCATATAACGTTATGTTATATAACGTAATACGTTATAACGTTATGCCATATAACGTTATGTTATATAACGTAATACGTTATAACGTTATTCCATATAACGTAATACGTTATAACGTCATACTATATAACGTATTACGTTATAACGTAATACCATATAACGTTATGTAATATAAAGTAATACGTTATAACGTTATACCATATAACGTAATACGTTATAACGTTATTCCATATAACGTTATGTTATATAACGTAATACGTTATAACGTTATTCCATATAACGTAATACGTTATAACGTTATTCCATATAACGTAATACGTTATAACGTTATACCATATAACGTTATGTTATATAACGTAATACGTTATAACGTCATACTATATAACGTATTACGTTATAACGTAATACCATATAACATTATGCTATATAACGTAATACGTTATAACGTTATACTATATAACGTAATACGTTATAACGTTATACCATACAACGTTATGTAATATAACGTAATACGTTATAACGTTATTCCATATAACGTAATACGTTATAACGTTATTCCATATAACGTAATACGTTATAACGTTATTCCATATAACGTAATACGTTATAACGTTATTCCATATAACGTAATACGTTATAACCTTATTCCATATAACGTTATGTTATATAACGTAATAAGTTATAACGTTATACTATATAACTTAATACGTTATAACGCTATACCATATAACGTTATTCCATATAACGTAATACGTTATAACGTTATACCATATAACGTTATGTTATATAACGTAATACGTTATAACGTCATACTATATAGCGTATTACGTTATAACGTAATACCATATAACATTATGATATATAACGTAATACGTTATAACGTTATACCATACAACGTTATGTAATATAACGTAATACGTTATAACGTTATACCATACAACGTTATGTAATATAACGTAATACGTTATATCGTTATTCCATATAACGTAATACGTTATAACGTTATGCCACATAACGTTATGTTATAGAACGTAATACGTTATCACGTTATTCCATATAACGTAATACGTTATAACGTTATACCATACAACGTAATACGTTATAACGGTATACCATACAACGTAATACGTTATAACGTTATTCCATATAACGTAATACGTTATAACGTTATACCATATAACGTTATGTTATATAACGTAATACGTTATAACGTCATACTATATAGCGTATTACGTTATAACGTAATACCATATAACATTATGATATATAACGTAATACGTTATAACGTTATACCATACAACGTTATGTAATATAACGTAATACGTTATAACGTTATACCATACAACGTTATACCATATAACGTAATGATATATAACGTAATACGTTATAACGTTATTCCATATAACGTTATGTTATATAACGTAATACGTTATAACGTTATACTATATAACTTAATACGTTATAACGCTATACCATATAACGCTATGTTATATAACGTAATACGTTATAACGTTATGCCATATAACGTTATGATATATAACGTAATACGTTATAACGTTATTCCATATAACGTTATGTTATATAACGTAATACGTTATAACGCTATACTATATAACTTAATACGTTATAACGCTATACCATATAACGTTATGTTATATAACGTAATACGTTATAACGTTATTCCATATAACGTAATACGTTATAACGTCATACTATATAACGTATTACGTTATAACGTAATACCATATAACGTTATGTAATATAAAGTAATACGTTATAACGTTATACCATATAACGTAATACGTTATAACGTTATTCCATATAACGTTATGTTATATAACGTAATACGTTATAACGTTATTCCATATAACGTAATACGTTATAACGTTATTCCATATAACGTAATACGTTATAACGTTATACCATATAACGTTATGTTATATAACGTAATACGTTATAACGTCATACTATATAACGTATTACGTTATAACGTAATACCATATAACATTATGATATATAACGTAATACGTTATAACGTTATACTATATAACGTAATACGTTATAACGTTATACCATACAACGTTATGTAATATAACGTAATACGTTATAACGTTATTCCATATAACGTAATACGTTATAACGTTATTCCATATAACGTAATACGTTATAACGTTATTCCATATAACGTAATACGTTATAACGTTATTCCATATAACGTAATACGTTATAACCTTATTCCATATAACGTTATGTTATATAACGTAATAAGTTATAACGTTATACTATATAACTTAATACGTTATAACGCTATACCATATAACGTTATGTTATATAACGTAATACGTTATAACGTTATGCCACATAACGTTATGTTATAGAACGTAATACGTTATAACGTTATTCCATATAACGTAATACGTTATAACGTTATACCATACAACGTAATACGTTATAACGGTATACCATACAACGTAATACGTTATAACGTTATTCCATATAACGTAATACGTTATAACGTTATACCATATAACGTTATGTTATATAACGTAATACGTTATAACGTCATACTATATAACGTATTACGTTATAACGTAATACCATATAACATTATGATATATAACGTAATACGTTATAACGTGATACCATACAACGTTATGTAATATAA
Organism: Bombus pratorum; assembly: GCA_930367275.1. NCBI lineage: Eukaryota > Metazoa > Arthropoda > Insecta > Hymenoptera > Apidae > Bombus > Bombus pratorum. The sequence continues at coordinate 5,569,928 of OV883983.1, read as the reverse complement.
CGTAATACGTTATAACGTTATACCATACAACGTTATGTAATATAACGTAATACGTTATATCGTAATTCCATATAACGTAATACGTTATAACGTTATGCCATATAACGTTATGTTATATAACGTAATACGTTATAACGTTATTCCATATAACGTAATACGTTATAACGTTGTAACATATAACGCATTACGTTATAACGTTATACCATATAACGTTATGCTATATAACGTAATACGTTATAACGTTATACCATATAACGTTATGTTATATAACGTAATACGTTATAACGTTATACTATATAACGTAATACGTTATAACGTTATTCCATATCACGTATTACGTTATAACGTTATACCATATAACGTAATGATATATAACGTAATACGTTATAACGTTATACTGTATAACGTAATACGTTATAACGTTATACCATATAACGTTATGTTATATAACGTAATACGTTATAACGTTATTCCATATAACGTTATGTTATATAACGTAATACGTTATAACGTTATACTATATAACTTAATACGTTATAACGCTATACCATATAACGTTATGTTATATAACGTAATACGTTATAACGTTATGCCACATAACGTTATGTTATAGAACGTAATACGTTATAACGTTATTCCATATAACGTAATACGTTATAACGTTATACCATACAACGTAATACGTTATAACGGTATACCATACAACGTAATACGTTATAACGTTATTCCATATAACGTAATACGTTATAACGTTATACCATATAACGTTATGTTATATAACGTAATACGTTATAACGTCATACTATATAGCGTATTACGTTATAACGTAATACCATATAACATTATGATATATAACGTAATACGTTATAACGTTATACCATACAACGTTATGTAATATAACGTAATACGTTATAACGTTATACCATACAACGTTATGTAATATAACGTAATACGTTATATCGTTATTCCATATAACGTAATACGTTATAACGTTATGCCATATAACGTTATGTTATATAACGTAATACGTTATAACGTTATTCCATATAACGTAATACGTTATAACGTTGTAACATATAACGCATTACGTTATAACGTTATACCATATAACGTTATGCTATATAACGTAATACGTTATAACGTTATACCATATAACGTTATGTTATATAACGTAATACGTTATAACGTTATACTATATAACGTAATACGTTATAACGTTATTCCATATAACGTATTACGTTATAACGTTATACCATATAACGTAATGATATATAACGTAATACGTTATAACGTTATACTGTATAACGTAATACGTTATAACGTTATACCATATAACGTTATGTTATATAACGTAATACGTTATAACGTTATTCCATATAACGTTATGTTATATAACGTAATACGTTATAACGTTATACTATATAACTTAATACGTTATAACGCTATACCATATAACGTTATGTTATATAACGTAATACGTTATAACGTTATGCCATATAACGTTATGATATATAACGTAATACGTTATAACGTTATTCCATATAACGTTATGTTATATAACGTAATACGTTATAACGTTATACTATATATCTTAATACGTTATAACGCTATACCATATAACGTTATGTTATATAACGTAATACGTTATAACGTTATGCCATATAACGTTATGTTATATAACGTAATACGTTATAACGTTATTCCATATAACGTAATACGTTATAACGTTATACCATATAACGTTATGTTATATAACGTAATACGTTATAACGTCATACTATATAGCGTATTACGTTATAACGTAATACCATATAACATTATGATATATAACGTAATAGGTTATAACGTTATACCATACAACGTTATGTAATATAACGTAATACGTTATAACGTTATACCATACAACGTTATACCATATAACGTAATGATATATAACGTAATACGTTATAACGTTATTCCATATAACGTTATGTTATATAACGTAATACGTTATAACGTTATTCCATATAACGTTATGTTATATAACGTAATACGTTATAACGTTATACTATATATCTTAATACGTTATAACGCTATACCATATAACGTTATGTTATATAACGTAATACGTTATAACGTTATGCCATATAACGGTATACCATACAACGTAATACGTTATAACGTTATTCCATATAACGTAATACGTTATAACGTTATACCATATAACGTTATGTTATATAACGTAATACGTTATAACGTCATACTATATAGCGTATTACGTTATAACGTAATACCATATAACATTATGATATATAACGTAATAGGTTATAACGTTATACCATACAACGTTATGTAATATAACGTAATACGTTATAACGTTATACCATACAACGTTATACCATATAACGTAATGATATATAACGTAATACGTTATAACGTTATTCCATATAACGTTATGTTATATAACGTAATACGTTATAACGTTATACTATATAACTTAATACGTTATAACGCTATACCATATAACGTTATGTTATATAACGTAATACGTTATAACGTTATGCCATATAACGTTATGATATATAACGTAATACGTTATAACGTTATTCCATATAACGTTATGTTATATAACGTAATACGTTATAACGCTATACTATATAACTTAATACGTTATAACGCTATACCATATAACGTTATGTTATATAACGTAATACGTTATAACGTTATGCCATATAACGTTATGTTATATAACGTAATACGTTATAACGTTATTCCATATAACGTAATACGTTATAACGTCATACTATATAACGTATTACGTTATAACGTAATACCATATAACGTTATGTAATATAAAGTAATACGTTATAACGTTATACCATATAACGTAATACGTTATAACGTTATTCCATATAACGTTATGTTATATAACGTAATACGTTATAACGTTATTCCATATAACGTAATACGTTATAACGTTATTCCATATAACGTAATACGTTATAACGTTATACCATATAACGTTATGTTATATAACGTAATACGTTATAACGTCATACTATATAACTTATTACGTTATAACGTAATACCATATAACATTATGCTATATAACGTAATACGTTATAACGTTATACTATATAACGTAATACGTTATAACGTTATACCATACAACGTTATGTAATATAACGTAATACGTTATAACGTTATTCCATATAACATAATACGTTATAACGTTATTCCATATAACGTAATACGTTATAACGTTATTCCATATAACGTAATACGTTATAACGTTATTCCATATAACGTAATACGTTATAACCTTATTCCATATAACGTTATGTTATATAACGTAATAAGTTATAACGTTATACTATATAACTTAATACGTTATAACGCTATACCATATAACGTTATTCCATATAACGTAATACGTTATAACGTTATACCATATAACGTTATGTTATATAACGTAATACGTTATAACGTCATACTATATAGCGTATTACGTTATAACGTAATACCATATAACATTATGATATATAACGTAATACGTTATAACGTTATACCATACAACGTTATGTAATATAACGTAATACGTTATAACGTTATACCATACAACGTTATGTAATATAACGTAATACGTTATATCGTTATTCCATATAACGTAATACGTTATAACGTTATGCCACATAACGTTATGTTATAGAACGTAATACGTTATCACGTTATTCCATATAACGTAATACGTTATAACGTTATACCATACAACGTAATACGTTATAACGGTATACCATACAACGTAATACGTTATAACGTTATTCCATATAACGTAATACGTTATAACGTTATACCATATAACGTTATGTTATATAACGTAATACGTTATAACGTCATACTATATAGCGTATTACGTTATAACGTAATACCATATAACATTATGATATATAACGTAATACGTTATAACGTTATACCATACAACGTTATGTAATATAACGTAATACGTTATAACGTTATACCATACAACGTTATACCATATAACGTAATGATATATAACGTAATACGTTATAACGTTATTCCATATAACGCTATGTTATATAACGTAATACGTTATAACGTTATGCCATATAACGTTATGATATATAACGTAATACGTTATAACGTTATTCCATATAACGTTATGTTATATAACGTAATACGTTATAACGCTATACTATATAACTTAATACGTTATAACGCTATACCATATAACGTTATGTTATATAACGTAATACGTTATAACGTTATTCCATATAACGTAATACGTTATAACGTCATACTACATAACGTATTACGTTATAACGTAATACCATATAACGTTATGTAATATAAAGTAATACGTTATAACGTTATACCATATAACGTAATACGTTATAACGTTATTCCATATAACGTTATGTTATATAACGTAATACGTTATAACGTTATTCCATATAACGTAATACGTTATAACGTTATTCCATATAACGTAATACGTTATAACGTTATACCATATAACGTTATGTTATATAACGTAATACGTTATAACGTCATACTATATAACGTATTACGTTATAACGTAATACCATATAACATTATGATATATAACGTAATACGTTATAACGTTATACTATATAACGTAATACGTTATAACGTTATACCATACAACGTTATGTAATATAACGTAATACGTTATAACGTTATTCCATATAACGTAATACGTTATAACGTTATTCCATATAACGTAATACGTTATAACGTTATTCCATATAACGTAATACGTTATAACGTTATTCCATATAACGTAATACGTTATAACCTTATTCCATATAACGTTATGTTATATAACGTAATAAGTTATAACGTTATACTATATAACTTAATACGTTATAACGCTATACCATATAACGTTATGTTATATAACGTAATACGTTATAACGTTATGCCACATAACGTTATGTTATAGAACGTAATACGTTATAACGTTATTCCATATAACGTAATACGTTATAACGTTATACCATACAACGTAATACGTTATAACGGTATACCATACAACGTAATACGTTATAACGTTATTCCATATAACGTAATACGTTATAACGTTATACCATATAACGTTATGTTATATAACGTAATACGTTATAACGTCATACTATATAACGTATTACGTTATAACGTAATACCATATAACATTATGATATATAACGTAATACGTTATAACGTGATACCATACAACGTTATGTAATATAACGTAATACGTTATAACGTTATACCATACAACGTTATGTAATATAACGTAATACGTTATATCGTAATTCCATATAACGTAATACGTTATAACGTTATGCCATATAACGTTATGTTATATAACGTAATACGTTATAACGTTATTCCATATAACGTAATACGTTATAACGTTGTAACATATAACGCATTACGTTATAACGTTATACCATATAACGTTATGCTATATAACGTAATACGTTATAACGTTATACCATATAACGTTATGTTATATAACGTAATACGTTATAACGTTATACTATATAACGTAATACGTTATAACGTTATTCCATATCACGTATTACGTTATAACGTTATACCATATAACGTAATGATATATAACGTAATACGTTATAACGTTATACTGTATAACGTAATACGTTATAACGTTATACCATATAACGTTATGTTATATAACGTAATACGTTATAACGTTATTCCATATAACGTTATGTTATATAACGTAATACGTTATAACGTTATACTATATAACTTAATACGTTATAACGCTATACCATATAACGTTATGTTATATAACGTAATACGTTATAACGTTATGCCACATAACGTTATGTTATAGAACGTAATACGTTATAACGTTATTCCATATAACGTAATACGTTATAACGTTATACCATACAACGTAATACGTTATAACGGTATACCATACAACGTAATACGTTATAACGTTATTCCATATAACGTAATACGTTATAACGTTATACCATATAACGTTATGTTATATAACGTAATACGTTATAACGTCATACTATATAGCGTATTACGTTATAACGTAATACCATATAACATTATGATATATAACGTAATACGTTATAACGTTATACCATACAACGTTATGTAATATAACGTAATACGTTATAACGTTATACCATACAACGTTATGTAATATAACGTAATACGTTATATCGTTATTCCATATAACGTAATACGTTATAACGTTATGCCATATAACGTTATGTTATATAACGTAATACGTTATAACGTTATTCCATATAACGTAATACGTTATAACGTTGTAACATATAACGCATTACGTTATAACGTTATACCATATAACGTTATGCTATATAACGTAATACGTTATAACGTTATACCATATAACGTTATGTTATATAACGTAATACGTTATAACGTTATACTATATAACGTAATACGTTATAACGTTATTCCATATAACGTATTACGTTATAACGTTATACCATATAACGTAATGATATATAACGTAATACGTTATAACGTTATACTGTATAACGTAATACGTTATAACGTTATACCATATAACGTTATGTTATATAACGTAATACGTTATAACGTTATTCCATATAACGTTATGTTATATAACGTAATACGTTATAACGTTATACTATATAACTTAATACGTTATAACGCTATACCATATAACGTTATGTTATATAACGTAATACGTTATAACGTTATGCCATATAACGTTATGATATATAACGTAATACGTTATAACGTTATTCCATATAACGTTATGTTATATAACGTAATACGTTATAACGTTATACTATATATCTTAATACGTTATAACGCTATACCATATAACGTTATGTTATATAACGTAATACGTTATAACGTTATGCCATATAACGTTATGTTATATAACGTAATACGTTATAACGTTATTCCATATAACGCAATACGTTATAACGTCATACTATATAACGTATTACGTTATAACGTAATACCATATAACGTTATGTAATATAAAGTAATACGTTATAACGTTATACCATATAACGTAATACGTTATAACGTTATTCCATATAACGTTATGTTATATAACGTAATACGTTATAACGTTATTCCATATAACGTAATACGTTATAACGTTATACCATATAACGTTATGTTATATAACGTAATACGTTATAACGTCATACTATATAACGTATTACGTTATAACGTAATACCATATAACATTATGATATATAACGTAATACGTTATAACGTTATACTATATAACGCAATACGTTATAACGTTATACCATATAACGTTATGTAATATAACGTAATACGTTATAACGTTATTCCATATAACGTAATACGTTATAACGTTATTCGATATAACGTAATACATTATAACGTTATTCCATATAACGTTATGATATATAACGTAATAAGTTATAACGTTATACTATATAACTTAATACGTTATAACGCTATACCATATAACGTTATGTTATATAACGTAATACGTTATAACGTTATGCCACATAACGTTATGTTATAGAACGTAATACGTTATAACGTTATTCCATATAACGTAATACGTTATAACGTTATACCATACAACGTAATACGTTATAACGGTATACCATACAACGTAATACGTTATAACGTTATTCCATATAACGTAATACGTTATAACGTTATACCATATAACGTTATGTTATATAACGTAGTACGTTATAACGTCATACTATATAGCGTATTACGTTATAACGTAATACCATATAACATTATGATATATAACGTAATACGTTATAACGTTATACCATACAACGTTATGTAATATAACGTAATACGTTATAACGTTATACCATACAACGTTATGTAATATAACGTAATACGTTATATCGTTATTCCATATAACGTAATACGTTATAACGTTATGCCACATAACGTTATGTTATAGAACGTAATACGTTATCACGTTATTCCATATAACGTAATACGTTATAACGTTATACCATACAACGTAATACGTTATAACGGTATACCATACAACGTAATACGTTATAACGTTATTCCATATAACGTAATACGTTATAACGTTATACCATATAACGTTATGTTATATAACGTAATACGTTATAACGTCATACTATATAGCGTATTACGTTATAACGTAATACCATATAACATTATGATATATAACGTAATACGTTATAACGTTATACCATACAACGTTATGTAATATAACGTAATACGTTATAACGTTATACCATACAACGTTATACCATATAACGTAATGATATATAACGTAATACGTTATAACGTTATTCCATATAACGTTATGTTATATAACGTAATACGTTATAACGTTATACTATATAACTTAATACGTTATAACGCTATACCATATAACGTTATGTTATATAACGTAATACGTTATAACGTTATGCCATATAACGTTATGATATATAACGTAATACGTTATAACGTTATTCCATATAACGTTATGTTATATAACGTAATACGTTATAACGCTATACTATATAACTTAATACGTTATAACGCTATACCATATAACGTTATGTTATATAACGTAATACGTTATAACGTTATGCCATATAACGTTATGTTATATAACGTAATACATTATAACGTTATTCCATATAACGTAATACGTTATAACGTCATACTATATAACGTATTACGTTATAACGTAATACCATATAACGTTATGTAATATAAAGTAATACGTTATAACGTTATACCATATAACGTAATACGTTATAACGTTATTCCATATAACGTTATGTTATATAACGTAATACGTTATAACGTTATTCCATATAACGTAATACGTTATAACGTTATTCCATATAACGTAATACGTTATAACGTTATACCATATAACGTTATGTTATATAACGTAATACGTTATAACGTCATACTATATAACGTATTACGTTATAACGTAATACCATATAACATTATGATATATAACGTAATACGTTATAACGTTATACTATATAACGTAATACGTTGTAACGTTATACCATACAACGTTATGTAATATAACGTAATACGTTATAACGTTATTCCATATAACGTAATACGTTATAACGTTATTCCATATAACGTAATACGTTATAACGTTATTCCATATAACGTAATACGTTATAACGTTATTCCATATAACGTAATACGTTATAACGTTATTCCATATAACGTAATACGTTATAACCTTATTCCATATAACGTTATGTTATATAACGTAATAAGTTATAACGTTATACTATATAACTTAATACGTTATAACGCTATACCATATAACGTTATGTTATATAACGTAATACGTTATAACGTTATTCCATATAACGTAATACGTTATAACGTTATTCCATATAACGTAATACGTTATAACGTTATTCCATATAACGTAATACGTTATAACCTTATTCCATATAACGTTATGTTATATAACGTAATACGTTATAACGTTATTCCATATAACGTAATACGTTATAACGTTATACCATACAACGTAATACGTTATAACGGTATACCATACAACGTAATACGTTATAACGTTATTCCATATAACGTAATACGTTATAACGTTATACCATATAACGTTATGTTATATAACGTAATACGTTATAACGTCATACTATATAGCGTATTACGTTATAACGTAATACCATATAACATTATGATATATAACGTAATACGTTATAACGTGATACCATACAACGTTATGTAATATAACGTAATACGTTATAACGTTATACCATACAACGTTATGTAATATAACGTAATACGTTATATCGTTATTCCATATAACGTAATACGTTATAACGTTATGCAATATAACGTTATGTTATATAACGTAATACGTTATAACGTTATTCCATATAACGTAATACGTTATAACGTTGTAACATATAACGCATTACGTTATAACGTTATACCATATAACGTTATGCTATATAACGTAATACGTTATAACGTTATACCATATAACGTTATGTTATATAACGTAATACGTTATAACGTTATACTATATAACGTAATACGTTATAACGTTATTCCATATCACGTATTACGTTATAACGTTATTCCATATAACGTAATGATATATAACGTAATACGTTATAACGTTATACTGTATAACGTAATACGTTATAACGTTATACCATATAACGTTATGTTATATAACGTAATACGTTATAACGTTATTCCATATAACGTTATGTTATATAACGTAATACGTTATAACGTTATACTATATAACTTAATACGTTATAACGCTATACCATATAACGTTATGTTATATAACGTAATACGTTATAACGTTATGCCATATAACGTTATGATATATAACGTAATACGTTATAACGTTATTCCATATAACGTTATGTTATATAACGTAATACGTTATAACGTTATACTATATAACTTAATACGTTACAACGCTATACCATATAACGTTATGTTATATAACGTAATACGTTATAACGTTATGCCATATAACGTTATGTTATATAACGTAATACGTTATAACGTTATTCCATATAACGTAATACGTTATAACGTCATACTATATAACGTATTACGTTATAACGTAATACCATATAACGTTATGTAATATAAAGTAATACGTTATAACGTTATACCATATAACGTAATACGTTATAACGTTATTCCATATAACGTTATGTTATATAACGTAATACGTTATAACGTTATTCCATATAACGTAATACGTTATAACGTTATACCATATAACGTTATGTTATATAACGTAATACGTTATAACGTCATACTATATAACGTATTACGTTATAACGTAATACCATATAACATTATGATATATAACGTAATACGTTATAACGTTATACTATATAACGCAATACGTTATAACGTTATACCATATAACGTTATGTAATATAACGTAATACGTTATAACGTTATTCCATATAACGTAATACGTTATAACGTTATTCGATATAACGTAATACATTATAACGTTATTCCATATAACGTTATGTTATATAACGTAATAAGTTATAACGTTATACTATATAACTTAATACGTTATAACGCTATACCATATAACGTTATGTTATATAACGTAATACGTTATAACGTTATGCCACATAACGTTATGTTATAGAACGTAATACGTTATAACGTTATTCCATATAACGTAATACGTTATAACGTTATACCATACAACGTAATACGTTATAACGGTATACCATACAACGTAATACGTTATAACGTTATTCCATATAACGTAATACGTTATAACGTTATACCATATAACGTTATGTTATATAACGTAGTACGTTATAACGTCATACTATATAGCGTATTACGTTATAACGTAATACCATATAACATTATGATATATAACGTAATACGTTATAACGTTATACCATACAACGTTATGTAATATAACGTAATACGTTATAACGTTATACCATACAACGTTATGTAATATAACGTAATACGTTATATCGTTATTCCATATAACGTAATACGTTATAACGTTATGCCACATAACGTTATGTTATAGAACGTAATACGTTATAACGTTATTCCATATAACGTAATACGTTATAACGTTATACCATACAACGTAATACGTTATAACGGTATACCATACAACGTAATACGTTATAACGTTATTCCATATAACGTAATACGTTATAACGTTATACCATATAACGTTATGTTATATAACGTAATACGTTATAACGTCATACTATATAGCGTATTACGTTATAACGTAATACCATATAACATTATGATATATAACGTAATACGTTATAACGTTATACCATACAACGTTATGTAATATAACGTAATACGTTATAACGTTATACCATACAACGTTATACCATATAACGTAATGATATATAACGTAATACGTTATAACGTTACACTGTATAACGTAATACGTTATAACGTTATACCATATAACGTTATGTTATATAACGTAATACGTTATAACGTTATTCCATATAACGTTATGTTATATAACGTAATACGTTATAACGTTATACTATATAACTTAATACGTTATAACGCTATACCATATAACGTTATGTTATATAACGTAATACGTTATAACGTTATGCCACATAACGTTATGTTATAGAACGTAATACGTTATAACGTTATTCCATATAACGTAATACGTTATAACGTCATACTATATAACGTATTACGTTATAACGTAATACCATATAACGTTATGTAATATAAAGTAATACGTTATAACGTTATACCATATAACGTAATACGTTATAACGTTATTCCATATAACGTAATACGTTATAACGTTATACCATATAACGTCATACGTTATAACGTTATTCCATATAACGTTATGTTATATAACGTAATACCTTATAACGTTATGCCATATAACGTTATGTTATATAACGTAATACGTTATAACGTTATTCCATATAACGTAATACGTTATAACGTCATACTATATAACGTATTACGTTATAACGTAATACCATATAACGTTATGTAATATAAAGTAATACGTTATAACGTTATACCATATAACGTAATACGTTATAACGTTATTCCATATAACGTTATGTTATATAACGTAATACGTTATAACGTTATTCCATATAACGTAATACGTTATAACGTTATACCATATAACGTTATGTTATATAACGTAATACGTTATAACGTCATACTATATAACGTATTACGTTATAACGTAATACCATATAACATTATGATATATAACGTAATACGTTATAACGTTATACTATATAACGCAATACGTTATAACGTAATACCATATAACGTTATGTTATATAACGTAATACGTTATAACGTTATGCCATATAACGTTATGTTATATAACGTAATACGTTATAACGTTATTCCATATAACGTAATACGTTATAACGTCATACTATATAACGTATTACGTTATAACGTAATACCATATAACGTTATGTAATATAAAGTAATACGTTATAACGTTATACCATATAACGTTATGTTATATAACGTAATACGTTATAACGTTATACTATATAACGTAATACGTTATAACGTTATAACGTATTACGTTATAACGTTATACCATATAACGTAATGATATATAACGTAATACGTTATAACGTTATACTGTATAACGTAATACGTTATAACGTTATACCATATAACGTTATGTTATATAACGTAATACGTTATAACGTTATTCCATATAACGTTATGTTATATAACGTAATACGTTATAACGTTATACTATATAACTTAATACGTTATAACGCTCTACCATATAACGTTATGTTATATAACGTAATACGTTATAACGTTATGCCATATAACGTTATGATATATAACGTAATTCGTTATAACGTTATTCCATATAACGTTATGTTATATAACGTAATACGTTATAACGTTATACTATATAACTTAATACGTTATAACGCTATACCATATAACGTTATGTTATATAACGTAATACGTTATAACGTTATGCCATATAACATTATGTTATATAACGTAATACGTTATAACGTTATTCCATATAACGTAATACGTTATAACGTCATACTATATAACGTATTACGTTCTAACGTAATACCATATAACGTTATGTAATATAAAGTAATACGTTATAACGTTATACCATATAACGTAATACGTTATAACGTTATTCCATATAACGTAATACGTTATAACGTTATACCATATAACGTCATACGTTATAACGTTATTCCATATAACGTTATGTTATATAACGTAATACCTTATAACGTTATGCCATATAACGTTATGTTATATAACGTAATACGTTATAACGTTATGCCATATAACGTTATGATATATAACGTAATACGTTATAACGTTATTCCATATAACGTTATGTTATATAACGTAATACGTTATAACGTTATACTATATAACTTAATACGTTACAACGCTATACCATATAACGTTATGTTATATAACGTAATACGTTATAACGTTATGCCATATAACGTTATGTTATATAACGTAATACGTTATAACGTTATTCCATATAACGTAATACGTTATAACGTCATACTATATAACGTATTACGTTATAACGTAATACCATATAACGTTATGTAATATAAAGTAATACGTTATAACGTTATACCATATAACGTAATACGTTATAACGTTATTCCATATAACGTTATGTTATATAACGTAATACGTTATAACGTTATTCCATATAACGTAATACGTTATAACGTTATACCATATAACGTTATGTTATATAACGTAATACGTTATAACGTCATACTATATAACGTATTACGTTATAACGTAATACCATATAACATTATGATATATAACGTAATACGTTATAACGTTATACTATATAACGCAATACGTTATAACGTTATACCATATAACGTTATGTAATATAACGTAATACGTTATAACGTTATTCCATATAACGTAATACGTTATAACGTTATTCGATATAACGTAATACATTATAACGTTATTCCATATAACGTTATGTTATATAACGTAATAAGTTATAACGTTATACTATATAACTTAATACGTTATAACGCTATACCATATAACGTTATGTTATATAACGTAATACGTTATAACGTTATGCCACATAACGTTATGTTATAGAACGTAATACGTTATAACGTTATTCCATATAACGTAATACGTTATAACGTTATACCATACAACGTAATACGTTATAACGGTATACCATACAACGTAATACGTTATAACGTTATTCCATATAACGTAATACGTTATAACGTTATACCATATAACGTTATGTTATATAACGTAGTACGTTATAACGTCATACTATATAGCGTATTACGTTATAACGTAATACCATATAACATTATGATATATAACGTAATACGTTATAACGTTATACCATACAACGTTATGTAATATAACGTAATACGTTATAACGTTATACCATACAACGTTATGTAATATAACGTAATACGTTATATCGTTATTCCATATAACGTAATACGTTATAACGTTATGCCACATAACGTTATGTTATAGAACGTAATACGTTATAACGTTATTCCATATAACGTAATACGTTATAACGTTATACCATACAACGTAATACGTTATAACGGTATACCATACAACGTAATACGTTATAACGTTATTCCATATAACGTAATACGTTATAACGTTATACCATATAACGTTATGTTATATAACGTAATACGTTATAACGTCATACTATATAGCGTATTACGTTATAACGTAATACCATATAACATTATGATATATAACGTAATACGTTATAACGTTATACCATACAACGTTATGTAATATAACGTAATACGTTATAACGTTATACCATACAACGTTATACCATATAACGTAATGATATATAACGTAATACGTTATAACGTTACACTGTATAACGTAATACGTTATAACGTTATACCATATAACGTTATGTTATATAACGTAATACGTTATAACGTTATTCCATATAACGTTATGTTATATAACGTAATACGTTATAACGTTATACTATATAACTTAATACGTTATAACGCTATACCATATAACGTTATGTTATATAACGTAATACGTTATAACGTTATGCCACATAACGTTATGTTATAGAACGTAATACGTTATAACGTTATTCCATATAACGTAATACGTTAATACGTCATACTATATAACGTATTACGTTATAACGTAATACCATATAACGTTATGTAATATAAAGTAATACGTTATAACGTTATACCATATAACGTAATACGTTATAACGTTATTCCATATAACGTAATACGTTATAACGTTATACCATATAACGTCATACGTTATAACGTTATTCCATATAACGTTATGTTATATAACGTAATACCTTATAACGTTATGCCATATAACGTTATGTTATATAACGTAATACGTTATAACGTTATTCCATATAACGTAATACGTTATAACGTCATACTATATAACGTATTACGTTATAACGTAATACCATATAACGTTATGTAATATAAAGTAATACGTTATAACGTTATACCATATAACGTAATACGTTATAACGTTATTCCATATAACGTTATGTTATATAACGTAATACGTTATAACGTTATTCCATATAACGTAATACGTTATAACGTTATACCATATAACGTTATGTTATATAACGTAATACGTTATAACGTCATACTATATAACGTATTACGTTATAACGTAATACCATATAACATTATGATATATAACGTAATACGTTATAACGTTATACTATATAACGTAATACGTTATAACGTAATACCATATAACGTTATGTTATATAACGTAATACGTTATAACGTTATGCCATATAACATTATGTTATATAACGTAATACGTTATAACGTTATTCCATATAACGTAATACGTTATAACGTCATACTATATAACGTATTACGTTATAACGTAATACCATATAACGTTATGTAATATAAAGTAATACGTTATAACGTTATACCATATAACGTTATGTTATATAACGTAATACGTTATAACGTTATACTATATAACGTAATACGTTATAACGTTATTCCATATAACGTATTACGTTATAACGTTATACCATATAACGTAATGATATATAACGTAATACGTTATAACGTTATACTGTATAACGTAATACGTTATAACGTTATACCATATAACGTTATGTTATATAACGTAATACGTTATAACGTTATTCCATATAACGTTATGTTATATAACGTAATACGTTATAACGTTATACTATATAACTTAATACGTTATAACGCTCTACCATATAACGTTATGTTATATAACGTAATACGTTATAACGTTATGCCATATAACGTTATGATATATAACGTAATTCGTTATAACGTTATTCCATATAACGTTATGTTATATAACGTAATACGTTATAACGTTATACTATATAACTTAATACGTTATAACGCTATACCATATAACGTTATGTTATATAACGTAATACGTTATAACGTTATGCCATATAACATTATGTTATATAACGTAATACGTTATAACGTTATTCCATATAACGTAATACGTTATAACGTCATACTATATAACGTATTACGTTCTAACGTAATACCATATAACGTTATGTAATATAAAGTAATACGTTATAACGTTATACCATATAACGTAATACGTTATAACGTTATTCCATATAACGTAATACGTTATAACGTTATACCATATAACGTCATACGTTATAACGTTATTCCATATAACGTTATGTTATATAACGTAATACCTTATAACGTTATGCCATATAACGTTATGTTATATAACGTAATACGTTATAACGTTATTCCATATAACGTAATACGTTATAACGTCATACTATATAACGTATTACGTTATAACGTAATACCATATAACGTTATGTTATATAACGTAATACGTTATAACGTTATGCCATATAACGTTATGTTATATAACGTAATACGTTATAACGTTATTCCATATAACGTTATGTTATATAACGTAATACGTTATAACGTTATACTATATAACTTAATACGTTATAACGCTATACCATATAACGTTATGTTATATAACGTAATACGTTATAACGTTATGCCACATAACGTTATGTTATAGAACGTAATACGTTATAACGTTATTCCATATAACGTAATACGTTATAACGTCATACTATATAACGTATTACGTTATAACGTAATACCATATAACGTTATGTAATATAAAGTAATACGTTATAACGTTATACCATATAACGTAATACGTTATAACGTTTTTCCATATAACGTAATACGTTATAACGTTATACCATATAACGTCATACGTTATAACGTTATTCCATATAACGTTATGTTATATAACGTAATACCTTATAACGTTATGCCATATAACGTTATGTTATATAACGTAATACGTTATAACGTTATTCCATATAACGTAATACGTTATAACGTCATACTATATAACGTATTACGTTATAACGTAATACCATATAACGTTATGTAATATAAAGTAATACGTTATAACGTTATACCATATAACGTAATACGTTATAACGTTATTCCATATAACGTTATGTTATATAACGTAATACGTTATAACGTTATTCCATATAACGTAATACGTTATAACGTTATACCATATAACGTTATGTTATATAACGTAATACGTTATAACGTCATACTATATAACGTATTACGTTATAACGTAATACCATATAACATTATGATATATAACGTAATACGTTATAACGTTATACTATATAACGCAATACGTTATAACGTAATACCATATAACGTTATGTTATATAACGTAATACGTTATAACGTTATGCCATATAACGTTATGTTATATAACGTAATACGTTATAACGTTATTCCATATAACGTAATACGTTATAACGTCATACTATATAACGTATTACGTTATAACGTAATACCATATAACGTTATGTAATATAAAGTAATACGTTATAACGTTATACCATATAACGTTATGTTATATAACGTAATACGTTATAACGTTATACTATATAACGTAATACGTTATAACGTTATTCCATATAACGTATTACGTTATAACGTTATACCATATAACGTAATGATATATAACGTAATACGTTATAACGTTATACTGTATAACGTAATACGTTATAACGTTATACCATATAACGTTATGTTATATAACGTAATACGTTATAACGTTATTCCATATAACGTTATGTTATATAACGTAATACGTTATAACGTTATACTATATAACTTAATACGTTATAACGCTCTACCATATAACGTTATGTTATATAACGTAATACGTTATAACGTTATGCCATATAACGTTATGATATATAACGTAATTCGTTATAACGTTATTCCATATAACGTTATGTTATATAACGTAATACGTTATAACGTTATACTATATAACTTAATACGTTATAACGCTATACCATATAACGTTATGTTATATAACGTAATACGTTATAACGTTATGCCATATATCATAATGTTATATAACGTAATACGTTATAACGTTATTCCATATAACGTAATACGTTATAACGTCATACTATATAACGTATTACGTTATAACGTAATACCATATAACGTTATGTAATATAAAGTAATACGTTATAACGTTATACCATATAACGTAATACGTTATAACGTTATTCCATATAACGTAATACGTTATAACGTTATACCATATAACGTCATACGTTATAACGTTATTCCATATAACGTTATGTTATATAACGTAATACCTTATAACGTTATGCCATATAACGTTATGTTATATAACGTAATACGTTATAACGTTATTCCATATAACGTAATACGTTATAACGTCATACTATATAACGTATTACGTTATAACGCTATACCATATAACGTTATGTTATATAACGTAATACGTTATAACGTTATGCCATATAACGTTATGTTATATAACGTAATACGTTATAACGTTATTCCATATAACGTAATACGTTATAACGTCATACTATATAACGTATTACGTTATAACGTAATACCATATAACGTTATGTAATATAAAGTAATACGTTATAACGTTATACCATATAACGTAATACGTTATAACGTTATTCCATATAACGTTATGTTATATAACGTAATACGTTATAACGTTATTCCATATAACGTAATACGTTATAACGTTATACCATATAACGTTATGTTATATAACGTAATACGTTATAACGTCATACTATATAACGTATTACGTTATAACGTAATACCATATAACATTATGATATATAACGTAATACGTTATAACGTTATACTATATAACGTAATACGTTATAACGATATACTATATAACGTAGTACGTTATAACGTTAGTCCATATAACGTTATGTTATATAACGTAATACGTTATAACGGTAGTCCATATCACGTATTACGTTATAACGTTATACCATATAACGTTATGTTATATAACGTAATACGTTATAACGTCATACTATATAACGTATTACGTTATAACGTAATACCATATAACATTATGATATATAACGTAATACGTTATAACGTTATACTATATAACGCAATACGTTATAACGTTATACCATATAACGTTATGTAATATAACGTAATACGTTATAACGTCATACTATATAACGTATTACGTTATAACGTAATACCATATAACGTTATGTTATATAACGTAATACGTTATAACGTTATGCCATATAACGTTATGTTATATAACGTAATACGTTATAACGTTATTCCATATAACGTAATACGTTATAACGTCATACTATATAACGTATTACGTTATAACGTAATACCATATAACGTTATGTAATATAAAGTAATACGTTATAACGTTATACCATATAACGTAATACGTTATAACGTTATTCCATATAACGTTATGTTATATAACGTAATACGTTATAACGTTATTCCATATAACGTAATACGTTATAACGTTATACCATATAACGTTATGTTATATAACGTAATACGTTATAACGTCATACTATATAACGTATTACGTTATAACGTAATACCATATAACATTATGATATATAACGTAATACGTTATAACGTTATACTATATAACGCAATACGTTATAACGTTATACCATATAACGTTATGTAATATAACGTAATACGTTATAACGTTATTCCATATAACGTAATACGTTATAACGTTATTCGATATAACGTAATACATTATAACGTTATTCCATATAACGTTATGTTATATAACGTAATAAGTTATAACGTTATACTATATAACTTAATACGTTATAACGCTATACCATATAACGTTATGTTATATAACGTAATACGTTATAACGTTATGCCACATAACGTTATGTTATAGAACGTAATACGTTATAACGTTATTCCATATAACGTAATACGTTATAACGTTATACCATACAACGTAATACGTTATAACGGTATACCATACAACGTAATACGTTATAACGTTATTCCATATAACGTAATACGTTATAACGTTATACCATATAACGTTATGTTATATAACGTAATACGTTATAACGTCATACTATATAGCGTATTACGTTATAACGTAATACCATATAACATTATGATATATAACGTAATACGTTATAACGTTATACCATACAACGTTATGTAATATAACGTAATACGTTATAACGTTATACCATATAACGTTATGTAATATAACGTAATACGTTATAACGTTATTCCATATAACGTAATACGTTATAACGTTATTCCAGATAACGTAATACGTTATAACGTTATTCCGTATAACGTTATGTTATATAACGTAATACGTTATAACGTTATACTATATAACTTAATACGTTATAACGCTATACCATATAACGTTATGTTATATAACGTAATACGTTATAACGTTATGCCATATAACGTTATGTTATATAACGTAATACGTTATAACGTTATTCCATATAACGTAATACGTTATAACGTCATACTATATAACGTATTACGTTATAACGTAATACCATATAACGTTATGTAATATAAAGTAATACGTTATAACGTTATACCATATAACGTAATACGTTATAACGTTATTCCATATAACGTTATGTTATATAACGTAATACGTTATAACGTTATTCCATATAACGTAATACGTTATAACGTTATACCATATAACGTTATGTTATATAACGTAATACGTTATAACGTCATACTATATAACGTATTACGTTATAACGTAATACCATATAACATTATGATATATAACGTAATACGTTATAACGTTATACTATATAACGCAATACGTTATAACGTAATACCATATAACGTTATGTTATATAACGTAATACGTTATAACGTTATGCCATATAACGTTATGTTATATAACGTAATACGTTATAACGTTATTCCATATAACGTAATACGTTATAACGTCATACTATATAACGTATTACGTTATAACGTAATACCATATAACGTTATGTAATATAAAGTAATACGTTATAACGTTATACCATATAACGTTATGTTATATAACGTAATACGTTATAACGTTATACTATATAACGTAATACGTTATAACGTTATTCCATATAACGTATTACGTTATAACGTTATACCATATAACGTAATGATATATAACGTAATACGTTATAACGTTATACTGTATAACGTAATACGTTATAACGTTATACCATATAACGTTATGTTATATAACGTAATACGTTATAACGTTATTCCATATAACGTTATGTTATATAACGTAATACGTTATAACGTTATACTATATAACTTAATACGTTATAACGCTCTACCATATAACGTTATGTTATATAACGTAATACGTTATAACGTTATGCCATATAACGTTATGATATATAACGTAATTCGTTATAACGTTATTCCATATAACGTTATGTTATATAACGTAATACGTTATAACGTTATACTATATAACTTAATACGTTATAACGCTATACCATATAACGTTATGTTATATAACGTAATACGTTATAACGTTATGCCATATAACATTATGTTATATAACGTAATACGTTATAACGTTATTCCATATAACGTAATACGTTATAACGTCATACTATATAACGTATTACGTTATAACGTAATACCATATAACGTTATGTAATATAAAGTAATACGTTATAACGTTATACCATATAACGTAATACGTTATAACGTTATTCCATATAACGTAATACGTTATAACGTTATACCATATAACGTCATACGTTATAACGTTATTCCATATAACGTTATGTTATATAACGTAATACCTTATAACGTTATGCCATATAACGTTATGTTATATAACGTAATACGTTATAACGTTATTCCATATAACGTAATACGTTATAACGTCATACTATATAACGTATTACGTTATAACGTAATACCATATAACGTTATGTTATATAACGTAATACGTTATAACGTTATGCCATATAACGTTATGTTATATAACGTAATACGTTATAACGTTATTCCATATAACGTAATACGTTATAACGTCATACTATATAACGTATTACGTTATAACGTAATACCATATAACGTTATGTAATATAAAGTAATACGTTATAACGTTATACTATATAACGTAATACGTTATAACGTTATTCCATATAACGTTATGTTATATAACGTAATACGTTATAACGTTATTCCATATAACGTAATACGTTATAACGTTATACCATATAACGTTATGTTATATAACGTAATACGTTATAACGTCATACTATATAACGTATTACGTTATAACGTAATACCATATAACATTATGATATATAACGTAATACGTTATAACGTTATACTATATAACGCAATACGTTATAACGTTATACCATATAACGTAATACGTTATAACGTTATTCCATATAACGTTATGTTATATAACGTAATACGTTATAACGTTATTCCATATAACGTAATACGTTATAACGTTATACCATATAACGTTATGTTATATAACGTAATACGTTATAACGTCATACTATATAACGTATTACGTTATAACGTAATACCATATAACATTATGATATATAACGTAATACGTTATAACGTTATACTATATAACGCAATACGTTATAACGTTATACCATATAACGTTATGTAATATAACGTAATACGTTATAACGTCATACTATATAACGTATTACGTTATAACGTAATACCATATAACGTTATGTTATATAACGTAATACGTTATAACGTTATGCCATATAACGTTATGTTATATAACGTAATACGTTATAACGTTATTCCATATAACGTAATACGTTATAACGTCATACTATATAACGTATTACGTTATAACGTAATACCATATAACGTTATGTAATATAAAGTAATACGTTATAACGTTATACCATATAACGTAATACGTTATAACGTTATTCCATATAACGTTATGTTATATAACGTAATACGTTATAACGTTATTCCATATAACGTAATACGTTATAACGTTATACCATATAACGTTATGTTATATAACGTAATACGTTATAACGTCATACTATATAACGTATTACGTTATAACGTAATACCATATAACATTATGATATATAACGTAATACGTTATAACGTTATACTATATAACGCAATACGTTATAACGTTATACCATATAACGTTATGTAATATAACGTAATACGTTATAACGTTATTCCATATAACGTAATACGTTATAACGTTATTCGATATAACGTAATACATTATAACGTTATTCCATATAACGTTATGTTATATAACGTAATAAGGTATAACGTTATACTATATAACTTAATACGTTATAACGCTATACCATATAACGTTATGTTATATAACGTAATACGTTATAACGTTATGCCACATAACGTTATGTTATAGAACGTAATACGTTATAACGTTATTCCATATAACGTAATACGTTATAACGTTATACCATACAACGTAATACGTTATAACGGTATACCATACAACGTAATACGTTATAACGTTATTCCATATAACGTAATACGTTATAACGTTATACCATATAACGTTATGTTATATAACGTAATACGTTATAACGTCATACTATATAGCGTATTACGTTATAACGTAATACCATATAACATTATGATATATAACGTAATACGTTATAACGTTATACCATACAACGTTATGTAATATAACGTAATACGTTATAACGTTATACCATATAACGTTATGTAATATAACGTAATACGTTATAACGTTATTCCATATAACGTAATACGTTATAACGTTATTCCAGATAACGTAATACGTTATAACGTTATTCCGTATAACGTTATGTTATATAACGTAATACGTTATAACGTTATACTATATAACTTAATACGTTATAACGCTATACCATATAACGTTATGTTATATAACGTAATACGTTATAACGTTATGCCATATAACGTTATGTTATATAACGTAATACGTTATAACGTTATTCCATATAACGTAATACGTTATAACGTTGTAACATATAACGCATTACGTTATAACGTTATACCATATAACGTTATGCTATATAACGTAATACTTTATAACGTCATACTATATAACGTTATACTATATAACGTAATACGTTATAACGTTATTCCATATAACGTATTACGTTATAACGTTATACCACATAACGTTATACTATATAACGTAATACGTTATAACGTTATACCATATAACGTTATGTTATATAACGTAATACGTTATAACGTTATTCCATATAACGTAATACGTTATAACGTTATTCCATATAACGTATTACGTTATAACGTTATACCATATAACGTTATGTTATATAACGTCATACGTTATAACGTTATACTATATAACATAATACGTTATAACGTTATTCCATATAACGTTATGTTATATAACGTAATACGTTATAACGTTATACTATATAACTTAATACGTTATAACGCTATACCATATAACGTTATGTTATATAACGTAATACGTTATAACGTTATACCATATAACGTTATGTTATATAACGTAATACGTTATAACGTTATTCCATATAACGTAATACGTTATAACGTTGTACCATGTAACGCATTACGTTATAACGTTATACCATCTAACGTTATGCTATATAACGTAATACGTTATAACGTTATACCATACAACGTAATTCGTTATAACGTTATACCATACAACGTAATACGTTATAACGTTATTCCATATAACGTAATACGTTATAACGTTATACCATATAACGTTATGTTATATAACGTAATACGTTATAACGTCATACTATATAACGTATTACGTTATAACGTAATACCATATAACATTATGATATATAACGTAATACGTTAGAACATTATACTATATAACGTAATACGTTATAACGTTATACCATATAACGTTATGTAATATAACGTAATACGTTATAACGTTATTCCATATAACGTAATACGTTATAACGTTATACCATACAACGTAATACGTTATAACGTTATTCCGTATAACGTTGTGTTATATAACGTAATACGTTATAACGTTATACTATATAACTTAATACGTTATAACGCTATACCATATAACGTTATGTTATATAACGTAATACGTTATAACGTTATGCCATATAACGTATTACGTTATAACGTTATACCACATAACGTTATACTATATAACGTAATACGTTATAACGTTATACCATATAACGTTATGTTATATAACGTAATACGTTATAACGTTATACCATACAACGTAATACGTTATAACGTTATACCATACAACGTAATACGTTATAACGTTATTCCATATAACGTAATACGTTATAACGTTATACCATATAACGTCATGTTATATAACGTAATACGTTATAACGTCATACTATATAACGTATTACGTTATAACGTATTACCATATAACATTATGATATATAACGTAATACGTTATAACGTTATTCCATATAACGTAATACGTTATAACGTTATTCCATATAACGTAATACGTTATAACGTTGTAACATATAACGCATTACGTTATAACGTTATACCATATAACGTTATGCTATATAACGTAATACGTTATAACGTCATACAATATAACGTTATACTATATAACGTAATACGTTATAACGTTATTCCATATAACGTATTACGTTATAACGTTATACCACATAACGTTATACTATATAACGTAATACGTTATAACGTTATACCATATAACGTTATGTTATATAACGTAATACGTTATAACGTTATACCATACAACGTAATACGTTATAACGTTATACCATACAACGTAATACGTTATAACGTTATTCCATATAACGTAATACGTTATAACGTTATACCATATAACGTCATGTTATATAACGTAATACGTTATAACGTCATACTATATAACGTATTACGTTATAACGTATTACCATATAACATTATGATATATAACGTAATACGTTAAAACGTTATACTATATAACGTAATACGTTATAACGTTATACCATATAACGTTATGTAATATAACGTAATACGTTATAACGTTATTCCATATAACGTAATACGTTATAACGTTATTCCGTATAACGTAATACGTTATAACGTTATTCCGTATAACGTTATGTTATATAACGTAATACGTTATAACGTTATACTATATAACTTAATACGTTATAACGCTATACCATATAACGTTATGCTATATTACGTAATACGTTATAACGTTATGCCATATAACGTTATGTTATATAACGTAATACGTTATAACGTTATTCCATATAACGTAATACGTTATAACGTTGTAACATATAACGCATTACGTTATAACGTTATACCATCTAACGTTATGCTATATAACGTAATACGTTATAACGTCATACTATATAACGTTATACTATATAACGTAATACGTTATAACGTTATTCCATATAACGTATTACGTTATAACGTTATACCACATAACGTTATACTATATAACGTAATACGTTATAACGTTATACCATATAACGTTATGTTATATAACGTAATACGTTATAACGTTATTCCATATAACGTAATACGTTATAACGTTATTCCATAAAACGTAATACGTTATAACGTTGTAACATATAACGCATTACGTTATAACGTTATACCATATAACGTTATGCTATATAACGTAATACGTTATAACGTCATACTATATAACGTTATACTATATAACGTAATACGTTATAACGTTATTCCATATAACGTATTACGTTATAACGTTATACCACATAACGTTATACTATATAACGTAATACGTTATAACGTTATACCATATAACGTTATGTTATATAACGTAATACGTTATAACGTTATTCCATATAACGTAATACGTTATAACGTTATTCCATATAACGTAATACGTTATAACGTTATTCCATATAACGTAATACGTTATAACGTTATACCATATAACCTAATACGTTATAACGTTATTCCATATAACGTAATACGTTATAACGTTATTCCATATAACGTAATACGTTATAACGTTATACCATACAACGTTATGTTATATAACGTAATACGTTATAACGTCATACTATATAACGTATTACGTTATAACGTAATACCATATAACGTTATGATATATAACGTAATACGTTATAACGTTATACTATATAACATAATACGTTATAACGTTAATCCATATAACGTTATGTTATATAACGTAATACGTTATAACGTTATACTATATAACGCAATACGTTATAACGTTATACCATATAACGTAATACGTTATAACGTTATACCATATAACGTTATGTTATATAACGTAATACGTTGTAACGTTATTCCATATAACGTAATACGTTATAACGTCATACTATATAACGTATTACGTTCTAACGTTATTCCATATAACGTTATGTTATATAACGTAATACGTTATAACGTTATACTATATAACTTAATACGTTATAACGCTATACCATATAACGTTATGTTATATAACGTAATACGTTATAACGTTATGCCATATAACATTATGTTATATAACGTAATACGTTATAACGTTATTCCATATAACGTAATACGTTATAACGTCATACTATATAACGTATTACGTTCTAACGTATTACCATATAACGTTATGTAATATAAAGTAATACGTTATAACGTTATACCATATAACGTAATACGTTATAACGTTATTCCATATAACGTAATACGTTATAACGTTATACCATATAACGTCATACGTTATAACGTTATTCCATATAACGTTATGTTATATAACGTAATACCTTATAACGTTATGCCATATAACGTTATGTTATATAACGTAATACGTTATAACGTTATTCCATATAACGTAATACGTTATAACGTCATACTATATAACGTATTACGTTATAACGTAATACCATATAACGTTATGTTATATAACGTAATACGTTATAACGTTATGCCATATAACGTTATGTTATATAACGTAATACGTTATAAAGTTATTCCATATAACGTTATGTTATATAACGTAATACGTTATAACGTTATACTATATAACTTAATACGTTATAACGCTATACCATATAACGTTATGTTATATAACGTAATACGTTATAACGTTATGCCACATAACGTTATGTTATAGAACGTAATACGTTATAACGTTATTCCATATAACGTAATACGTTATAACGTCATACTATATAACGTATTACGTTATAACGTAATACCATATAACGTTATGTAATATAAAGTAATACGTTATAACGTTATACCATATAACGTAATACGTTATAACGTTTTTCCATATAACGTAATACGTTATAACGTTATACCATATAACGTCATACGTTATAACGTTATTCCATATAACGTTATGTTATATAACGTAATACCTTATAACGTTATGCCATATAACGTTATGTTATATAACGTAATACGTTATAACGTTATTCCATATAACGTAATACGTTATAACGTCATACTATATAACGTATTACGTTATAACGTAATACCATATAACGTTATGTAATATAAAGTAATACGTTATAACGTTATACCATATAACGTAATACGTTATAACGTTATTCCATATAACGTTATGTTATATAACGTAATACGTTATAACGTTATTCCATATAACGTAATACGTTATAACGTTATACCATATAACGTTATGTTATATAACGTAATACGTTATAACGTCATACTATATAACGTATTACGTTATAACGTAATACCATATAACATTATGATATATAACGTAATACGTTATAACGTTATACTATATAACGCAATACGTTATAACGTTATACCATATAACGTTATATTACATAACGTAATACGTTATAACGTTATGCCATATAACGTTATGTTATATAACGTAATACGTTATAACGTTATTCCATATAACGTAATACGTTATAACGTCATACTATATAACGTATTACGTTATAACGTAATACCATATAACGTTATGTAATATAAAGTAATACGTTATAACGTTATACCATATAACGTTATGTTATATAACGTAATACGTTATAACGTTATACTATATAACGTAATACGTTATAACGTTATTCCATATAACGTATTACGTTATAACGTTATACCATATAACGTAATGATATATAACGTAATACGTTATAACGTTATACTGTATAACGTAATACGTTATAACGTTATACCATATAACGTTATGTTATATAACGTAATACGTTATAACGTTATTCCATATAACGTTATGTTATATAACGTAATACGTTATAACGTTATACTATATAACTTAATACG
Source organism: Bombus pratorum (assembly GCA_930367275.1). NCBI lineage: Eukaryota > Metazoa > Arthropoda > Insecta > Hymenoptera > Apidae > Bombus > Bombus pratorum. Next base: position 5,539,656 of record OV883983.1, on the reverse strand, counting down.
TTATAACGCTCTACCATATAACGTTATGTTATATAACGTAATACGTTATAACGTTATGCCATATAACGTTATGATATATAACGTAATTCGTTATAACGTTATTCCATATAACGTTATGTTATATAACGTAATACGTTATAACGTTATACTATATAACTTAATACGTTATAACGCTATACCATATAACGTTATGTTATATAACGTAATACGTTATAACGTTATGCCATATAACATTATGTTATATAACGTAATACGTTATAACGTTATTCCATATAACGTAATACGTTATAACGTCATACTATATAACGTATTACGTTATAACGTAATACCATATAACGTTATGTAATATAAAGTAATACGTTATAACGTTATACCATATAACGTAATACGTTATAACGTTATTCCATATAACGTAATACGTTATAACGTTATACCATATAACGTCATACGTTATAACGTTATTCCATATAACGTTATGTTATATAACGTAATACCTTATAACGTTATGCCATATAACGTTATGTTATATAACGTAATACGTTATAACGTTATTCCATATAACGTAATACGTTATAACGTCATACTATATAACGTATTACGTTATAACGTAATACCATATAACGTTATGTTATATAACGTAATACGTTATAACGTTATGCCATATAACGTTATGTTATATAACGTAATACGTTATAACGTTATTCCATATAACGTAATACGTTATAACGTCATACTATATAACGTATTACGTTATAACGTAATACCATATAACGTTATGTAATATAAAGTAATACGTTATAACGTTATACCATATAACGTAATACGTTATAACGTTATTCCATATAACGTTATGTTATATAACGTAATACGTTATAACGTTATTCCATATAACGTAATACGTTATAACGTTATACCATATAACGTTATGTTATATAACGTAATACGTTATAACGTCATACTATATAACGTATTACGTTATAACGTAATACCATATAACATTATGATATATAACGTAATACGTTATAACGTTATACTATATAACGCAATACGTTATAACGTTATACCATATAACGTAATACGTTATAACGTTATTCCATATAACGTTATGTTATATAACGTAATACGTTATAACGTTATTCCATATAACGTAATACGTTATAACGTTATACCATATAACGTTATGTTATATAACGTAATACGTTATAACGTCATACTATATAACGTATTACGTTATAACGTAATACCATATAACATTATGATATATAACGTAATACGTTATAACGTTATACTATATAACGCAATACGTTATAACGTTATACCATATAACGTTATGTAATATAACGTAATACGTTATAACGTCATACTATATAACGTATTACGTTATAACGTAATACCATATAACGTTATGTTATATAACGTAATACGTTATAACGTTATGCCATATAACGTTATGTTATATAACGTAATACGTTATAACGTTATTCCATATAACGTAATACGTTATAACGTCATACTATATAACGTATTACGTTATAACGTAATACCATATAACGTTATGTAATATAAAGTAATACGTTATAACGTTATACCATATAACGTAATACGTTATAACGTTATTCCATATAACGTTATGTTATATAACGTAATACGTTATAACGTTATTCCATATAACGTAATACGTTATAACGTTATACCATATAACGTTATGTTATATAACGTAATACGTTATAACGTCATACTATATAACGTATTACGTTATAACGTAATACCATATAACATTATGATATATAACGTAATACGTTATAACGTTATACTATATAACGCAATACGTTATAACGTTATACCATATAACGTTATGTAATATAACGTAATACGTTATAACGTTATTCCATATAACGTAATACGTTATAACGTTATTCCATATAACGTAATACGTTATAACGTTATTCCATATAACGTTATGTTATATAACGTAATAAGTTATAACGTTATACTATATAACTTAATACGTTATAACGCTATACCATATAACGTTATGTTATATAACGTAATACGTTATAACGTTATACCATATAACGTTATGTTATAGAACGTAATACGTTATAACGTTATTCCATATAACGTAATACGTTATAACGTTATACCATACAACGTAATACGTTATAACGGTATACCATACAACGTAATACGTTATAACGTTATTCCATATAACGTAATACGTTATAACGTTATACCATATAACGTTATGTTATATAACGTAATACGTTATAACGTCATACTATATAGCGTATTACGTTATAACGTAATACCATATAACATTATGATATATAACGTAATACGTTATAACGTTATACCATACAACGTTATGTAATATAACGTAATACGTTATAACGTTATACCATATAACGTTATGTAATATAACGTAATACGTTATAACGTTATTCCATATAACGTAATACGTTATAACGTTATTCCAGATAACGTAATACGTTATAACGTTATTCCGTATAACGTTATGTTATATAACGTAATACGTTATAACGTTATACTATATAACTTAATACGTTATAACGCTATACCATATAACGTTATGTTATATAACGTAATACGTTATAACGTTATGCCATATAACGTTATGTTATATAACGTAATACGTTATAACGTTATTCCATATAACGTAATACGTTATAACGTTGTAACATATAACGCATTACGTTATAACGTTATACCATATAACGTTATGCTATATAACGTAATACTTTATAACGTCATACTATATAACGTTATACTATATAACGTAATACGTTATAACGTTATTCCATATAACGTATTACGTTATAACGTTATACCACATAACGTTATACTATATAACGTAATACGTTATAACGTTATACCATATAACGTTATGTTATATAACGTAATACGTTATAACGTTATTCCATATAACGTAATACGTTATAACGTTATTCCATATAACGTATTACGTTATAACGTTATACCATATAACGTTATGTTATATAACGTCATACGTTATAACGTTATACTATATAACATAATACGTTATAACGTTATTCCATATAACGTTATGTTATATAACGTAATACGTTATAACGTTATACTATATAACTTAATACGTTATAACGCTATACCATATAACGTTATGTTATATAACGTAATACGTTATAACGTTATACCATATAACGTTATGTTATATAACGTAATACGTTATAACGTTATTCCATATAACGTAATACGTTATAACGTTGTACCATGTAACGCATTACGTTATAACGTTATACCATCTAACGTTATGCTATATAACGTAATACGTTATAACGTTATACCATACAACGTAATTCGTTATAACGTTATACCATACAACGTAATACGTTATAACGTTATTCCATATAACGTAATACGTTATAACGTTATACCATATAACGTTATGTTATATAACGTAATACGTTATAACGTCATACTATATAACGTATTACGTTATAACGTAATACCATATAACATTATGATATATAACGTAATACGTTAGAACATTATACTATATAACGTAATACGTTATAACGTTATACCATATAACGTTATGTAATATAACGTAATACGTTATAACGTTATTCCATATAACGTAATACGTTATAACGTTATACCATACAACGTAATACGTTATAACGTTATTCCGTATAACGTTGTGTTATATAACGTAATACGTTATAACGTTATACTATATAACTTAATACGTTATAACGCTATACCATATAACGTTATGTTATATAACGTAATACGTTATAACGTTATGCCATATAACGTATTACGTTATAACGTTATACCACATAACGTTATACTATATAACGTAATACGTTATAACGTTATACCATATAACGTTATGTTATATAACGTAATACGTTATAACGTTATACCATACAACGTAATACGTTATAACGTTATACCATACAACGTAATACGTTATAACGTTATTCCATATAACGTAATACGTTATAACGTTATACCATATAACGTCATGTTATATAACGTAATACGTTATAACGTCATACTATATAACGTATTACGTTATAACGTATTACCATATAACATTATGATATATAACGTAATACGTTATAACGTTATTCCATATAACGTAATACGTTATAACGTTATTCCATATAACGTAATACGTTATAACGTTGTAACATATAACGCATTACGTTATAACGTTATACCATATAACGTTATGCTATATAACGTAATACGTTATAACGTCATACAATATAACGTTATACTATATAACGTAATACGTTATAACGTTATTCCATATAACGTATTACGTTATAACGTTATACCACATAACGTTATACTATATAACGTAATACGTTATAACGTTATACCATATAACGTTATGTTATATAACGTAATACGTTATAACGTTATACCATACAACGTAATACGTTATAACGTTATACCATACAACGTAATACGTTATAACGTTATTCCATATAACGTAATACGTTATAACGTTATACCATATAACGTCATGTTATATAACGTAATACGTTATAACGTCATACTATATAACGTATTACGTTATAACGTATTACCATATAACATTATGATATATAACGTAATACGTTAAAACGTTATACTATATAACGTAATACGTTATAACGTTATACCATATAACGTTATGTAATATAACGTAATACGTTATAACGTTATTCCATATAACGTAATACGTTATAACGTTATTCCGTATAACGTAATACGTTATAACGTTATTCCGTATAACGTTATGTTATATAACGTAATACGTTATAACGTTATACTATATAACTTAATACGTTATAACGCTATACCATATAACGTTATGTTATATTACGTAATACGTTATAACGTTATGCCATATAACGTTATGTTATATAACGTAATACGTTATAACGTTATTCCATATAACGTAATACGTTATAACGTTGTAACATATAACGCATTACGTTATAACGTTATACCATCTAACGTTATGCTATATAACGTAATACGTTATAACGTCATACTATATAATGTTATACTATATAACGTAATACGTTATAACGTTATTCCATATAACGTATTACGTTATAACGTTATACCACATAACGTTATACTATATAACGTAATACGTTATAACGTTATACCATATAACGTTATGTTATATAACGTAATACGTTATAACGTTATTCCATATAACGTAATACGTTATAACGTTATTCCATAAAACGTAATACGTTATAACGTTGTAACATATAACGCATTACGTTATAACGTTATACCATATAACGTTATGCTATATAACGTAATACGTTATAACGTCATACTATATAACGTTATACTATATAACGTAATACGTTATAACGTTATTCCATATAACGTATTACGTTATAACGTTATACCACATAACGTTATACTATATAACGTAATACGTTATAACGTTATACCATATAACGTTATGTTATATAACGTAATACGTTATAACGTTATTCCATATAACGTAATACGTTATAACGTTATTCCATATAACGTAATACGTTATAACGTTATTCCATATAACGTAATACGTTATAACGTTATACCATATAACCTAATACGTTATAACGTTATTCCATATAACGTAATACGTTATAACGTTATTCCATATAACGTAATACGTTATAACGTTATACCATACAACGTTATGTTATATAACGTAATACGTTATAACGTCATACTATATAACGTATTACGTTATAACGTAATACCATATAACGTTATGATATATAACGTAATACGTTATAACGTTATACTATATAACATAATACGTTATAACGTTAATCCATATAACGTTATGTTATATAACGTAATACGTTATAACGTTATACTATATAACGCAATACGTTATAACGTTATACCATATAACGTAATACGTTATAACGTTATACCATATAACGTTATGTTATATAACGTAATACGTTGTAACGTTATTCCATATAACGTAATACGTTATAACGTTATTCCATATAACGTAATACGTTATAACGTTATACCATACAACGTAATACGTTATAACGTTATTCCATATAACGTAATACGTTATAACGTTATTCCATATAACGTAATACGTTATAAAGTTATACCATATAACGTTATGCTATATAACGTAATACGTTATAACGTCATACTATATAACGTTATACTACATAACGTAATACGTTATAACGTTATTCCATATAACGTATTACGTTATAACGTTATACCATATAACGTTATGTTTTATAACGTAATACGTTATAATGGTATTCCATATAACGTATTACGTTATAACGTTATACCATATAACGTTATGTTATATAACGTCATACGTTATAACGTTATACTATATAACATAATACGTTATAACGTTATTCCATATAACGTTATGTTATATAACGTAATACGTTATAACGTTATACTATATAACTTAATACGTTATAACGCTATACCATATAACGTTATGTTATATAACGTAATACGTTATAACGTTATTCCATATATCATAATACGTTATAACGTTGTACCGTATAACGCATTACGTTATAACGTTATACCATATAACGTTATGCTATATAACGTAATACGTTATAACGTCATACTATATAACGTTATACTATATAACGTAATACGTTATAACGTTATTCCATATAACGTATTACGTTATAACGTTACACCATATAACGTTATGATATATAACGTAATACGTTATAACGTTATACTATATAACGTAATACGTTATAACGTTATACCATATAACGTTATGTTATATAACGTAATACGTTAGAACGTTATTCCATATAACGTAATACGTTATAACGTCATACTATATAACGTTATACTACATAACGTAATACGTTATAACGTTATTCCATATAACGCATTACGTTATAACGTTATACCATATAACGTTATGTTATATAACGTAATACGTTATAACGTTATACTATATAACTTAATACGTTATAACGCTATACCATATAACGTTATGTTATATAACGTAATACATTATAACGTTGTACCATGTAACGCATTACGTTATAACGTTATACCATCTAACGTTATGCTATATAACGTAATACGTTATAACGTCATACTATATAACGTTATGTTATATAACGTAATACTTTATAACGTTATTCTATATAACGTATTACGTTCTAACGTAATACCATATAACCTTATTCCATATAACGTAATACGTTATAACGTTATTCCATATAACGCAATACGTTATAACGTTATTCCATATAACGTAATACGTTATAACGTTGTACCATGTAACGCATTACGTTATAACGTTATACCATCTAACGTTATGCTATATAACGTAATACGTTATAACATCATACTATATAACGTTATGTTATATAACGTAATACTTTATAACGTTATTCTATATAACGTATTACGTTCTAACGTAATACCATATAACGTTATTCCATATAACGTAATACGTTATAACGTTATTCCATATAACGCAATACGTTATAACGTTATACCATATAACGTAATACGTTATAACGTTATTCCATATAACGTAATACGTTATAACGTTATACTATATAACGTAATACGTTATAACGTTATACCATATAACGTTATGTAATATAAAGTAATACGTTATAACGTTCTTCCATATAACGTAATACGTTATAACGTTATTCCATATAACGTTATGTTATATAACGTAATACGTTATAACGTTATACTATATAACTTAATACGTTATAACGCTATACCATATAACGTTATGTTATATAACGTAATACGTTATAACGTTATGGAATATAACGTTATGTTATATAACGTAATACGTTATAACGTTATGTTATATAACGTAATACGTTATAACGTTGTACCATATAACGCATTACGTTATAACGTTATACCATATAACGTTATGCTATATAACGTAATACGTTATAACGTCATACTATATAACGTTATACTATATAATGTAATACGTTATAACGTTATTCCATATAACGTAATACGTTATAACGTTATTCCATATAACGTAATACGTTATCACGTTATTCCATATAACGTAATACGTTATAACGTCATACCATATAACGTAATACGTTATAACGTTATTCCATATAACGTAATACATTATAACGTTATTCCATATAACGTAATACGTTATAAAGTTATGCCATATAACGTTATGCTATATAACGTAATACGTTTTAACGTCATACTATATAACGTTATACTACATAACGTAATACGTTATAACGTTATTCCATATAACGTATTACGTTATAACGTTATACCATATAACGTTATGTTATATAACGTAATACGTTATAACGTTATTCCATATAACGTAATACGTTAGAACGTTGTACCATATAACGCATTACGTTATAACGTTATACCATATAACGTTATGCTATATAACGTAATACGTTATAACGCTATACCATATAACGTTATGTTATATAACGTAATAAGTTATAACGTTATGCCATATAACGTTATGTTATATAACGTAATACGTTATAACGTTATGTTATATAACGTAATACGTTATAACGTTATTCCATATAACGTAATACGTTATAACGTTATTCCATATAACGTAATACGTTATAACGTTATTCCATATAACGTAATACGTTAAAACGTTGTACCATATAACGCATTACGTTATAACGTTATACCATATAACGTTATGCTATATAACGTAATACGTTATAACGTCATACTATATAACGTTATACTATATAACGTAATACGTTATAACGTTATTCCATATAACGTATTACGTTATAACGTTATACCATATAACGTTATGATATATAACGTAATACGTTATAACGTTATTCCATATAACGTAATACGTTATAACGTTATTCCACATAAGGTAATACGTTATAACGTCATACCATATAACGTAATACGTTATAACGTTATTCCATATAACGTAATACGTTATAACGTTATTCCATACAACGTAATACGTTATAAAGTTATACCATATAACGTTATGCTATATAACGTAATACGTTATAACGTCATACTATATAACGTTATACTACATAACGTAATACGTTATAACGTTATTCCATATAACGTATTACGTTATAAAGTTATACCATATAACGTTATGTTTTATAACGTAATACGCTATAATGGTATTCCATATAACGTATTACGTTATAACGTTATACCATATAACGTTATGTTATATAACGTCATACGTTATAACGTTATACTATATAACATAATACGTTATAACGTTATTCCATATAACGTCATGTTATATAACGTAATACGTTATAACGTTATACTATATAACTTAATACGTTATAACGCTATACCATATAACGTTATGTTATATAACGTAATACGTTTAACGTTATGCCATATAAAGTTATGTTATATAACGTAATACGTTATAACGTTATGTTATATAACGTAATACGTTATAACGTTATTCCATATAACGTAATACGTTATAACGTTATTCCATATAACGTAATACGTTATAACGTTATTCCATATAACGCAATACGTTATAACGTTGTACCATATAACGCATTACGTTATAACGTTATACCTTATAACGTTATGCTATATAACGTAATACGTTATAACGTCATACTATATAACGGTATACTATATAACGTAATACGTTATAACGTTATTCCATATAACGTAATACGTTATAACGTTATTCCATATAACGTAATACGTTATAACGTTATTCCATATAACGTAATACGTTATAACGCCATACCATATAACGTTATGTTATATAACGTAATACGTTATAACGTTATACTATATAACGTAATACGTTATAACGTTATTCAATATAACGTTATGCATTATAACGTTATACCATATAACGTTATGCTATATAACGTAATACGTTTTAACGTTATACCATATAACGTTATGTTATATAACGTTATACATTATAACGTTATTCCATATAACGTAATACGTTATAACGTTATTCCATATAACGTAATACGTTATAACGTTATTCCATATAACGTAATACGTTATAACGTCATACCATATAACGTTATGTTATATAACGTAATACGTTATAACGTTATACTATATAACGTAATACGTTATAACGTTATTCAATATAACGTTATTCATTATAACGTTATACCATATAACGATATATTATATAACGTAATACGTTATAACGTTATACTATATGACGTAATACGTCATAACGTTATAAGATATAACGTATTTCGTTATAATGTTATACCTTCTAACGTTATGTTATATAGCGTAATACGTTATAACGTTACACTATATAACGTAATACGTTATAACGTTATTCCATATAACGTTATGTTATATAACGTAATACGTTATAACGTTATACTATATAACTTAATACGTTATAACGCTATACCATATAACGTTATTCCATATAACGTAATACGTTATAACGTTATTCCATATAACGTAATACGTTATAACGTTGTACCATATAACGCATTACGTTATAACGTTGTACCATATAACGCATTACGTTATAACGTTATACCATATAACGTTATGCTATATAACGTAATACGTTATAACGTCATACTATATAACGTTATACCATATAACGTTATGATATATAACGTAATACGTTATAACGTTATTCCATATAACGTAATACGTTATAACGTTATTCCACATAAGGTAATACGTTATAACATCATACCATATAACGTAATACGTTATAACGTTATTCCATATAACGTAATACGTTATAACGTTATTCCATACAACGTAATACGTTATAAAGTTATACCATTTAACGTTATGCTATATAACGTAATACGTTATAACGTCATACTATATAACGTTATACTACATAACGTAATACGTTATAACGTTATTCCATATAACGTATTACGTTATAACGTTATACCATATAACGTTATGTTTTATAACGTAATACGCTATAATGGTATTCCATATAACGTATTACGTTATAACGTTATACCATATAACGTTATGTTATATAACGTCATACGTTATAACGTTATACTATATAACTTAATACGTTATAACGCTATACCATATAACGTTATGTTATATAACGTAATACGTTTAACGTTATGCCATATAACGTTATGTTATATAACGTAATACGTTATAACGTTATGTTATATAACGTAATACGTTATAACGTTATTCCATATAACGTAATACGTTATAACGTTATTCCATATAACGTAATACGTTATAACGTTATTCCATATAACGCAATACGTTATAACGTTGTACCATATAACGCATTACGTTATAACGTTATACCATATAACGTTATGCTATATAACGTAATACGTTATAACATCATACTATATAACGGTATACTATATAACGTAATACGTTATAACGTTATTCCATATAACGTATTACGTTATAACGTTATACCATATAACGTTATGATATATAACGTAATACGTTATAACGTTATACTATATAACGTAATACGTTTTAACGTTATACCATATAACGTTATGTTATATAACGTTATACATTATAACGTTATTCCATATAACGTAATACGTTATAACGTTATTCCATATAACGTAATACGTTATAACGTTATTCCATATAACGTAATACGTTATAACGTCATACCATATAACGTTATGTTATATAACGTAATACGTTATAACGTTATACTATATAACGTAATACGTTATAACGTTATTCAATATAACGTTATGCATTATAACGTTATACCATATAACGATATATTATATAACGTAATACGTTATAACGTTATACTATATGACGTAATACGTCATAACGTTATAAGATATAACGTATTTCGTTATAATGTTATACATTCTAACGTTATGTTATATAGCGTAATACGTTATAACGTTACACTATATAACGTAATACGTTATAACGTTATTCCATATAACGTTATGTTATATAACGTAATACGTTATAACGTTATACTATATAACTTAATACGTTATAACGCTATACCATATAACGTTATGTTATATAACGTAATACGTTTAACGTTATGCCATATAACGTTATGTTATATAACGTAATACGTTATAACGTTATGTTATATAACGTAATACGTTATAACGTTATTCCATATAACGTAATACGTTATAACGTTATTCCATATAACGTAATACGTTATAACGTTATTCCATATAACGCAATACGTTATAACGTTATACCATATAACGTTATGTTATATAACGTTATACGTTATAACGTTATTCCATATAACGTAATACGTTATAACGTTATTCCATATAACGTAATACGTTATCACGTTATTCCATATAACGTAATAAGTTATAACGTCATACCATATAACGTAATACGTTATAACGTTATTCCATATAACGTAATACGTTATAACGTTATTCCATATAACGTTATGCTATATAACGTAATACGTTATAACGTCATACTATATAACGTTATACTACATAACGTAATACGTTATAACGTTATTCCATATAACGTATTACGTTATAACGTTATACCATATAACGTTATGTTTTATAACGTAATACGCTATAATGGTATTCCATATAACGTATTACGTTATAACGTTATACCATATAACGTTATGTTATATAACGTCATACGTTATATCGTTATACTATATAACATAATACGTTATAACGTTATTCCATATAACGTTATGTTATATAACGTAATACGTTATAACGTTATACTATAAAACTTAATACGTTATAACGCTATACCATATAACGTTATGTTATATAACGTAATACGTTATAACGTTATACCATATAACGTTATGTTATATAACGTAATACGTTATAACGTTATTCCATATAACGTAATACGTTAGAACGTTGTACCATATAACGCATTACGTTATAACGTTATACCATATAACGTTATGCTATATAACGTAATACGTTATAACGTCATACTATATAACGTTATGTTATATAACGTAATACTTTATAACGTTTTTCTATATAACGTATTACGTTCTAACGTAATACCATATAACGTTATGTTATATAACGTAATACGTTATAACGTTATACTATATAACTTAATACGTTATAACGCTATACCATATAACGTTATGTTATATAACGTAATAAGTTATAACGTTATGCCATATAACGTTATGTTATATAACGTAATACGTTATAACGTTATGTTATATAACGTAATACGTTATAACGTTATTCCATATAACGTATTACGTTATAACGTAATACCATATAACGTTAGGTTATATAACGTTAAACGTTATAACGATAAACCATATAACGTTATGTTATATAACGTAATACGCTATAACGTTAAACTATATAACGTAATACGTTATAACGTTATACTACATAACGTAATACGTCATAACGTTATAAGATATAACGTAATTCGTTATAATGTTATACCTTATAACGTTATAAGATATAACGTAATTCGTTATAATGTTATACCTTATAACGTTATGTTATATAGCGTAATACGTTATAACGTTACATTATGTAACGTAATACGTTATAACGTTATTCCATATAACGTAATACGTTATAAAGTTATACCATATAACGTTATGCTATATAACGTAATACGTTATAACGTCATACTATATAACGTTATACTACATAACGTAATACGTTATAACGTTATTCCATATAACGTATTACGTTATAACGTTATACCATATAACGTTATGTTTTATAACGTAATACGCTATAATGGTATTCCATATAACGTATTACGTTATAACGTTATACCATATAACGTTATGTTATATAACGTCATACGTTATAACGTTATACTATATAACATAATACCTTATAACGTTATTCCATATAACGTTATGTTATATAACGTAATACGTTATAACGTTATACTATATAACTTAATACGTTATAACGCTATACCATATAACGTTATGTTATATAACGTAATACGTTTAACGTTATGCCATATAACGTTATGTTATATAACGTAATACGTTATAACGTTATGTTATATAACGTAATACGTTATAACGTTATTCCATATAACGTAATACGTTATAATGTTATTCCATATAACGTAATACGTTATAACGTTATTCCATATAACGCAATACGTTATAACGTTGTACCATATAACGCATTACGTTATAACGTTATACCATATAACGTTATGCTGTATAACGTAATACGTTATAACGTCATACTATATAACGGTATACTATATAACGTAATACGTTATAACGTTATTCCATATAACGTATTACGTTATAACGTTATACCATATAACGTTATGATATATAACGTAATACGTTATAACGTTATACTATATGACGTAATACGTTTTAACGTTATACCATATAACGTTATGTTATATAACGTTATACATTATAACGTTATTCCATATAACGTAATACGTTATAACGTTATTCCATATAACGTAATACGTTATAACGTTATTCCATATAACGTAATACGTTATAACGTTATTCCATATAACGTAATACGTTATAACGTCATACCATATAACGTTATGTTATATAACGTAATACGTTATAACTTTATACTATATAACGTAATACGTTATAAAGTTATTCAATATAACGTTATGCATTATAACGTTATACCATATAACGATATATTATATAACGTAATACGTTATAACGTTATACTGTATGACGTAATACGTCATAACGTTATAAGATATAACGTATTTCGTTATAATGTTATACTTTCTAACGTTATGTTATATAGCGTAATACGTTATAACGTTATACTATATAACGTTATGTTATATAACGTAATACGTTATAACGTTATTCCATATAACGTATTACGTTATAACGTTATACCATATAACGTTATGTTTTATAACGTAATACGCTATAATGGTATTCCATATAACGTATTACGTTATAACGTTATACCATATAACGTTATGTTATATAACGTAATACGTTATAACGTTATACTATATAACTTAATACGTTATAACGCTATACCATATAACGTTATGTTATATAACGTAATACGTTATAACGTTATACTATATAACTTAATACGTTATAACGCTATACCATATAACGTTATGTTATATAACGTAATACGTTTAACGTTATGCCATATAACGTTATGTTATATAACGTAATACGTTATAACGTTATACTATATAACTTAATACGTTATAACGCTATACCATATAACGTTATGTTATATAACGTAATACGTTATAACGTTATTCCATACAACGTAATACGTTATAAAGTTATACCATATAACGTTATGCTATATAACGTAATACGTTATAACGTCATACTATATAACGTTATACTACATAACGTAATACGTTATAACGTTATTCCATATAACGTATTACGTTATAACGTTATACCATATAACGTTATGTTTTATAACGTAATACGCTATAATGGTATTCCATATAACGTATTACGTTATAACGTTATACCATATAACGTTATGTTATATAACGTCATACGTTATATCGTTATACTATATAACATAATACGTTATAACGTTATTCCATATAACGTTATGTTATATAACGTAATACGTTATAACGTTATACTATATAACTTAATACGTTATAACGCTATACCATATAACGTTATGTTATATAACGTAATACGTTTAACGTTATGCCATATAACGTTATGTTATATAACGTAATACGTTATAACGTTATGTTATATAACGTAATACGTTATAACGTTATTCCATATAACGTAATACGTTATAATGTTATTCCATATAACGTAATACGTTATAACGTTATTCCATATAACGCAATACGTTATAACGTTGTACCATATAACGCATTACGTTATAACGTTATACCATATAACGTTATGCTATATAACGTAATACGTTATAACGTCATACTATATAACGGTATACTATATAACGTAATACGTTATAACGTTATTCCATATAACGTATTACGTTATAACGTTATACCATATAACGTTATGATATATAACGTAATACGTTATAACGTTATACTATATGACGTAATACGTTTTAACGTTATACCATATAACGTTATGTTTTATAACGTTATACATTATAACGTTATTCCATATAACGTAATACGTTATAACGTTATTCCATATAACGTAATACGTTATAACGTTATTCCATATAACGTAATACGTTATAACGTCATACCATATAACGTTATGTTATATAACGTAATACGTTATAACTTTATACTATATAACGTAATACGTTATAAAGTTATTCAATATAACGTTATGCATTATAACGTTATACCATATAACGATATATTATATAACGTAATACGTTATAACGTTATACTATATGACGTAATACGTCATAACGTTATAAGATATAACGTATTTCGTTATAATGTTATACTTTCTAACGTTATGTTATATAGCGTAATACGTTATAACGTTATACTATATAACGTTATGTTATATAACGTAATACGTTATAACGTTATACTATATAACGTATTACGTTATAACGTAATACCATATAACGTTAGGTTATATAACGTTAAACGTTATAACGATATACCATATAACGTTATGTTATATAACGTAATACGCTATAACGTTAAACTATATAAGGTAATACGTTATAACGTTATTCCATATAACGTTATGCATTATAACGTTATACCATATAACGTTATGTTATATAACGTAATACGTTATAACTTCATACCATATAGCGTTATGTTATATAACGTAATACGTTATAACGTTATACTATATAACGTTATGTTATATAACGTAATACGTTATAACGTTATACTATATAACGTATTACGTTATAACGTAATACCATATAACGTTAGGTTATATAACGTTAAACGTTATAACGATAAACCATATAACGTTATGTTATATAACGTAATACGCTATAACGTTAAACTATATAACGTAATACGTTATAACGTTATACTACATAACGTAATACGTCATAACGTTATAAGATATAACGTATTTCGTTATAATGTTATACCTTATAACGTTATGTTATATAGCGTAATACGTTATAACGTTACATTATATAACGTAATACGTTATAACGTTATTCCATATAACGTAATACGTTATCACGTTACACCATATAACGTTATGTTATATAACGTAATACGTTATAACGTTATACTATATAACGTAATACGTTATAACGTTATTCCATATAACGTTATACTATATAACGTAATACGTTGTAACGTTATTCCATATAACGTAATACGTTATAAGGTTATTCCATATAACG
The DNA here is from genome assembly GCA_930367275.1 of Bombus pratorum. Lineage (NCBI taxonomy): Eukaryota > Metazoa > Arthropoda > Insecta > Hymenoptera > Apidae > Bombus > Bombus pratorum. The sequence goes on along the minus strand of OV883983.1, from coordinate 5,522,359 downwards.
TATTACGTTATAACGTTGCACCATATAACGGTATGTTATATAACATAATACGTTATAACGTTATACTATATAGCGTAATACGTTTTAACGTTATACCATATAACGTTATGTTATATAACGTTATACGTTATAACGTTATTCCATATAACGTAATACGTTATAACGTTATTCCATATAACGTTATGTTATATAACGTAATACGTTATAACGTTATACTATATAACTTAATACGTTATAACGCTATACCATATAACGTTATGTTATATAACGTAATACGTTATAACGTTATGCCATATAACGTTATGTTATATAACGTAATACGTTATAACGTTATGTTATATAACGTAATACGTTATAACGTTATTCCATATAACGTAATACGTTATAACGTTATTCCATATAACGTAATACGTTATAACGTTATTCCATATAACGTAGTTCGTTATAACGTTGTACCATATAACGCATTACGTTATAACGTTATACCATATAACGTTATGCTATATAACGTAATACGTTATAACGTCATACTATATAACGTTATACTATATAACGTAATACGTTATAACGTTATTCAATATAACGTATTACGTTATAACGTTATACCATATAACGTTATGATATATAACGTAATACGTTATAACGTTATTCCATATAACGTAATACGTTATAACGTAATACGTTATAACGTCATACTATATAACGTTATACTACATAACGTAATACGTTATAACGTTATTCCATATAACGTATTACGTTATAACGTTATACCAAATAACGTTATGTTTTATAACGTAATACGCTATAATGGTATTCCATATAACGTATTACGTTATAACGTTATACCATATAACGTTATGTTATATAACGTCATACGTTATAACGTTATACTATATAACATAATACGTTATAACGTTATTCCATATAACGTTATGTTATATAACGTAATACGTTATAACGTTATACTATATAACTTAATACGTTATAACGCTATACCATATAACGTTATGTTATATAACGTAATACGTTATAACGTTATGCCATATAACGTTATGTTATATAACGTAATACGTTATAACGTTATGTTATATAACGTCATACGTTATAACGTTATTCCATATAACGTAATACGTTATAACGTTATTCCATATAACGTAATACGTTATAACGTTATTCCATATAACGTAATACGTTATAACGTTGTACCATATAACGCATTACGTTATAACGTTATACCATATAACGTTATGCTATATAACGTAATACGTTATAACGTCATACTATATAACGTTATACTATATAACGTAATACGTTATAACGTTATTCCATATAACGAATTACGTTATAACGTTATACCATATAACGTTATGATATATAACGTAATACGTTATAACGTTATACTATATAACGTAATACGTTTTAACGTTATACCATATAACGTTATGTTATATAACGTTATACGTTATAACGTTATTCCATATAACGTAATACGTTATAACGTTATTCCATATAACGTAATACGTTATAACGTTATTCCATATGACGTAATACGTTATAACGTTATACCATATAACGTTATGTTATATAACGTAATACGTTATAACTTCATACCATATAGCGTTATGTTATATAACGTAATACGTTATAACTTCATACTATATAGCGTTATGTTATATAACGTAATACGTTATAACGTTATACTATATAACGTTATGTTATATAACGTAATACGTTATAACGTTATACTATATAACGTATTACGTTATAACGTAATACCATATAACGTTAGGTTATATAACGTTAAACGTTATAACGATATACCATATAACGTTATGTTATATAACGTAATACGCTATAACGTTAAACTACATAACGTAATACGTTATAACGTTATACTAGATAACGTAATACGTCATAACGTTATAAGATATAACGTATTTCGTTATAATGTTATACCTTATAACGTTATGTTATATAGCGTAATACGTTATAACGTTACACTATATAACGTAATACGTTATAACGTTATTCCATATAACGTAATACGTTATCACGTTATACCATATAACGTTTTGTTATATAACGTAATACGTTATAACGTTATACTATATAACGTAATACGTTATAACGTTATTCCATATAACGTTATACTATATAACGTAATACGTTGTAACGTTATTCCATATAACGTAATACGTTATAAGGTTATTCCATATAACGTATTACGTTATAACGTTGCACCATATATCGGTATGTTATATAACATAATACGTTATAACGTTATAATACATAACGTAATAGGTTATAACGTTATGCCATATATCGTATTTCGTTATAACGTTCAACCATATAACGTTATGTTATATAACGTTATACGTTATAACCTTATACTATATAACGTAATACCTCATACTGTTATACCATATAACGTAATACGTTAAAACGTTATACCATATAATGTTAGTTTATATAACGTTAAACGTTATAACGATATACCATATAACGTTATGTTATATAACGTAATACGCTATAACGTTATACTATATAACGTAATATGTTATAACGTTATTCCATATAACGTTATGCGTTATAACGTTATACCATATAACGTTATGTTATATAACGTAATAAGTTATAACGTCATACTATATAACGTTATGCTGTATAACGTAATACGTTATAACGTTATACCATATAACGTCATGTTATACAACGTAATACGTTATACCATTATACCATATAACGTAATACGTTAAAAAGTTATACTATATAACGTAATACGTTATAACGTTATTCTATATAACGTTATGCGTTATAACCTTATACCATATAACGTAATGTTATATAACGTAATACGTTATAACGTTATACTATATGACGTATTACGTTATAACGTAATACCATATAACGTTATGTTATATAACGTAATACATTATAACGTTATACTATATAAGGTAATACGTTATAACGTTATTCCATATAACGTTATGCATTATAACGTTATACCATATAACGTTATGTTATATAACGTAATACGTTATAACTTCATACCATATAGCGTTATGTTATATAACGCAATACGTTAAAACGTTATACCATATAACGTTAGGTTATATAACGTTCAACGTTATAACGATATACCATATAACGTTATGTTATATAACGTAATACGTTATAACGTTATTCCATATAACGTAATACGTTATAACGTTATACCATATAACGTTATGTTATATAACGTAATACATTATAACGTTATACTATATAAGGTAATACGTTATAACGTTATTCCATATAACGTTATGCATTATAACGTTATACCATATAACGTTATGTTATATAACGTAATACGTTTAACGTTATGCCATATAACGTTATGTTATATAACGTAATACGTTATAACGTTATGTTATATAACGTAATACGTTATAACGTTATTCCATATAACGTAATACGTTATAACGTTATTCCATATAACGTAATACGTTATAACGTTATTCCATATAACGCAATACGTTATAACGTTGTACCATATAACGCATTACGTTATAACGTTATACCATATAACGTTATGCTATATAACGTAATACGTTATAACGTCATACTATATAACGGTATACTATATAACGTAATACGTTATAACGTTATTCCATATAACGTATTACGTTATAACGTTATACCATATAACGTTATGATATATAACGTAATACGTTATAACGTTATACTATATAACGTAATACGTTTTAACGTTATACCATATAACGTTATGTTATATAACGTTATACATTATAACGTTATGTTATATAACGTAATACGTTATAACGTTATACTATATAACGTAATACGTTATATCGTTATTCAATATAACGTTATGCATTATAACGTTATACCATATAACGATATATTATATAACGTAATACGTTATAACGTTATACTATATGACGTAATACGTCATAACGTTATAAGATATAACGTATTTCGTTATAATGTTATACCTTCTAACGTTATGTTATATAGCGTAATACGTTATAACGTTACACTATATAACGTAATACGTTATAACGTTATACCATATAACGTAATACGTTATAACGTTATACCATATAACGTTATGTTATATAACGTAATACGCTATAACGTTATACTATATAAGGTAATACGTTATAACGTTATTCCATATAACGTTATGCATTATAACGTTATACCATATAACGTTATGTTATATAACGTAATACGTTATAACTTCATACCATATAGCGTTATGTTATATAACGTAATACGTTATAACGTTATACTATATAACGTTATGTTATATAACGTAATACGTTATAACGTTATACTATATAACGTATTACGTTATAACGTAACACCATATAACGTTAGGTTATATAACGTTAAACGTTATAACGATATACCATATAACGTTATGTTATATAACGTAATACGCTATAACGTTAAACTATATAACGTAATACGTTATAACGTTATACTACATAACGTAATACGTCATAACGTTATAAGATATAACGTATTTCGTTATAATGTTATACCTTATAACGTTATGTTATATAGCGTAATACGTTATAACGTTACATTATATAACGTAATACGTTATAACGTTATTCCATATAACGTAATACGTTATCACGTTACACCATATAACGTTATGTTATATAACGTAATACGTTATAACGTTATATTATATAACGTAATACGTTATAACGTTATTCCATATAACGTTATACTATATAACGTAATACGTTGTAACGTTATTCCATATAACGTAATACGTTATAAGGTTATTCCATATAACGTATTACGTTATAACGTTGCACCATATAACGGTATGTTATATAACATAATACGTTATAACGTTATACTATATAGCGTAATACGTTTTAACGTTATACCATATAACGTTATGTTATATAACGTTATACGTTATAACGTTATTCCATATAACGTAATACGTTATAACGTTATTCCATATAACGTTATGTTATATAACGTAATACGTTATAACGTTATACTATATAACTTAATACGTTATAACGCTATACCATATAACGTTATGTTATATAACGTAATACGTTATAACGTTATGCCATATAACGTTATGCTATATAACGTAATACGTTATAACGTCATACTATATAACGTTATACTATATAACGTAATACGTTATAACGTTATTCAATATAACGTATTACGTTATAACGTTATACCATATAACGTTATCGTATATAACGTAATACGTTATAACGTTATTCCATATAACGTAATACGTTATAACGTAATACGTTATAACGTCATACTATATAACGTTATACTACATAACGTAATACGTTATAACGTTATTCCATATAACGTATTACGTTATAACGTTATACCAAATAACGTTATGTTTTATAACGTAATACGCTATAATGGTATTCCATATAACGTATTACGTTATAACGTTATACCATATAACGTTATGTTATATAACGTCATACGTTATAACGTTATACTATATAACATAATACGTTATAACGTTATTCCATATAACGTTATGTTATATAACGTAATACGTTATAACGTTATACTATATAACTTAATACGTTATAACGCTATACCATATAACGTTATGTTATATAACGTAATACGTTATAACGTTATGCCATATAACGTTATGTTATATAACGTAATACGTTATAACGTTATGTTATATAACGTAATACGTTATAACGTTATTCCATATAACGTAATACGTTATAACGTTATTCCATATAACGTAATACGTTATAACGTTATTCCATATAACGTAATACGTTATAACGTTGTACCATATAACGCATTACGTTATAACGTTATACCATATAACGTTATGCTATATAACGTAATACGTTATAACGTCATACTATATAACGTTATACTATATAACGTAATACGTTATAACGTTATTCCATATAACGTATTACGTTATAACGTTATACCATATAACGTTATGATATATAACGTAATACGTTATAACGTTATACTATATAACGTAATACGTTTTAACGTTATACCATATAACGTTATGTTATATAACGTTATACGTTATAACGTTATTCCATATAACGTAATACGTTCTAACGTTATTCCATATAACGTAATACGTTATAACGTTATTCCATATGACGTAATACGTTATAACGTTATACCATATAACGTTATGTTATATAACGTAATACGTTATAACTTCATACCATATAGCGTTATGTTATATAACGTAATACGTTATAACTTCATACCATATAGCGTTATGTTATATAACGTAATACGTTATAACGTTATACTATATAACGTTATGTTATATAACGAAATACGTTATAACGTTATACTATATAACGTATTACGTTATAACGTAATACCATATAACGTTAGGTTATATAACGTTAAACGTTATAACGATATACCATATAACGTTATGTTATATAACGTAATACGCTATACCGTTAAACTACATAACGTAATACGTTATAACGTTATACTAGATAACGTAATACGTCATAACGTTATAAGATATAACGTATTTCGTTATAATGTTATACCTTATAACGTTATGTTATATAGCGTAATACGTTATAACGTTACACTATATAACGTAATACGTTATAACGTTATTCCATATAACGTAATACGTTATCATGTTATACCATATAACGTTTTGTTATATAACGTAATACGTTATAACGTTATACTATATAACGTAATACGTTATAACGTTATTCCATATAACGTTATACTATATAACGTAATACGTTGTAACGTTATTCCATATAACGTAATACGTTATAAGGTTATTCCATATAACGTATTACGTTATAACGTTGCACCATATATCGGTATGTTATATAACATAATACGTTATAACGTTATAATACATAACGTAATAGGTTATAACGTTATGCCATATATCGTATTTCGTTATAACGTTAAACCATATAACGTTATGTTATATAACGTTATACGTTATAACCTTATACTATATAACGTAATACCTCATACTGTTATACCATATAACGTAATACGTTAAAACGTTATACCATATAATGTTAGTTTATATAACGTTAAACGTTATAACGATATACCATATAACGTTATGTTATATAACGTAATACGCTATAACGTTATACTATATAACGTAATATGTTATAACGTTATTCCATATAACGTTATGCGTTATAACGTTATACCATATAACGTTATGTTATATAACGTAATAAGTTATAACGTCATACTATATAACGTTATGCTGTATAACGTAATACGTTATAACGTTATACCATATAACGTCATGTTATACAACGTAATACGTTATACCATTATACCATATAACGTAATACGTTAAAACGTTATACTATATAACGTAATACGTTATAACGTTATTCTATATAACGTTATGCGTTATAACCTTATACCATATAACGTAATGTTATATAACGTAATACGTTATAACGTTATACTATATGACGTATTACGTTATAACGTAATACCATATAACGTTATGTTATATAACGTAATACATTATAACGTTATACTATATAAGGTAATACGTTATAACGTTATTCCATATAACGTTATGCATTATAACGTTATACCATATAACGTTATGTTATATAACGTAATACGTTATAACTTCATACCATATAGCGTTATGTTATATAACATAATACGTTAAAACGTTATACCATATAACGTTAGGTTATATAACGTTCAACGTTATAACGATATACCATATAACGTTATGTTATATAACGTAATACGTTATAACGTTATTCCATATAATGTAATACGTTATAACGTTATACCATATAACGTTATGTTATATAACGTAATACATTATAACGTTATACTATATAAGGTAATACGTTATAACGTTATTCCATATAACGTTATGCATTATAACGTTATACCATATAACGTTATGTTATATAACGTAATACGTTATAACTTCATACCATATAGCGTTATGTTATATAACGTAATACGTTATTACGTTATACTATATAACGTTATGTTATATAACGTAATACGTTATAACGTTATACTATATAACGTAATACCTCATACTGTTATACCATATAACGTAATACGTTAAAACGTTATACCATATAATGTTAGTTTATATAACGTTAAACGTTATAACGATATACCATATAACGTTATGTTATATAACGTAATACGCTATAACGTTATACTATATAACGTAATATGTTATAACGTTATTCCATATAACGTTATGCGTTATAACGTTATACCATATAACGTTATGTTATATAACGTAATAAGTTATAACGTCATACTATATAACGTTATGCTGTATAACGTAATACGTTATAACGTTATACCATATAACGTCATGTTATACAACGTAATACGTTATACCATTATACCATATAACGTAATACGTTAAAACGTTATACTATATAACGTAATACGTTATAACGTTATTCTATATAACGTTATGCGTTATAACCTTATACCATATAACGTAATGTTATATAACGTAATACGTTATAACGTTATACTATATGACGTATTACGTTATAACGTAATACCATATAACGTTATGTTATATAACGTAATACATTATAACGTATTACGTTATAACGTAATACCATATAACGTTATGTTATATAACGTAATACATTATAACGTTATACTATATAAGGTAATACGTTATAACGTTATTCCATATAACGTTATGCATTATAACGTTATACCATATAACGTTAGGTTATATAACGTTAAACGTTATAACGATATACCATATAACGTTATGTTATATAACGTAATACGCTATAACGTTATACTATATAACGTAATACGTTATAACGTTATACTACAAAACGTTATACCATATAACGTTATGTTATACAACGTAATACGTTATACCGTTATACCATATAACGTAATACGTTAAAACGTTATACTATATAACGTAATACGTTATAACGTTATTCTATATGTCGGAGATGAAAGGACATAGGAGCCTTCCCTTTGGAACTTCGGAAAAATCCCTCAACACCGTAATCTAGATTCTATCATAGGCGTAATTAAACAATTGTCGTCATTCGATCCGATTGTATTTTCTCGAGATTTGTGATAGTGAGCTTGAGCTCGAGGCGACAGCCAGTCGCCGAACGTAGCCGCGGTCACGGGATGAACGCTTTGTCTAGCAAAGGCATGGAGTAATTCTATAGCTCTCCTTAAAAGAAATATTTGTGGCGGCACGCGACAGTAAACATTCCAACAGTTTCTGCCCCGTGGCTCGCCACACGCAGACCCTATTCTTCGAGTAAGATGATTGCCAGATGTCGATGCGTCTCCGCAGTACATGTCCAGCTAGCCTGAGGGCCCGCTATAAATCTTAAGATTTAGTTGACTAAAGTTCTTCAAACAAACAGTCTTTGTCCCAACTACGGGAAGATAGGGGAGACCTATTTTTCAACGAACGGCGTCTCCCACTAGCAACTTTCCTTTGAGGGCGACGAGCATCTTTCTCTAACCACCGATATGGAGATTGACCAATTAGCAGCAACGCCAATTTCCCTTACTTTCTGAACGAAGGCTACCCTCGACGAATCCGATGATCTCGTGCCCTTAGACACACCCCACGATAGTTTTCCTCTGTGGCATCATCGGGACGGAAATTCATTCTTCCTTGTGGTCCCATCGACACATAAAGTAACTCTTTACGATCAGTGGATATTACGCGTCCGACTTAGATTTTGTGAGCACGTTCATCTATCATCCCGTCGACCGCGGATTCGTTATTGAACCTAGGATCATTGTCATTAGTTTCTCGAATATCTAATTACCACGGTTACTTGTCCAGTTCTATGATAATCGTATCTGCACTAGTCAATGTCTTCTCTATTGCATAACGACACGTGTAATCCAAACGAAGATTCGTTTCACGCCCCTAACCCTAATTCTAATGTAAACCCGACATATATAACGTTATGCGTTATAACCTTATACCATATAACGTTATGTTATATAACGTAATACGTTATAACGTGATACTATATAACGTTATGCTGTATAACGTAATACGTTAAAACGTTATACTATATAACGTATTACCTTAAAACGTTATACCATATAACGTTATATTATATAACTTAATAAGTTATAACGTTATACCATATAACGTATTACGTTATAACGTTAAACCATATAACGTTACGTTACATAACGTTAAACGTTTTAACGATATACCAGACAATGTTATGTTATATAACGTAATACGCTATGACGTTATGCTATATAACGTAATACGTTATAACGTTATACTACATAACGTAATACGTTAAAACGTTATACCATATAAAGTATTTCGTTATAACGTTATACCATATAACGTTATGTTGTATAACGAAATATGTTATAACGCTATACCATATAACGTATTTCGTTATAACGTTATATCATATAACGTTATGTTATATAACGTAATACGCTATTACGTTATACTATATAACGTTATACGTTATATCGTTATACTACATAACGTAATACGTTATACCGTTATACCATATAACGTATTACCTTAAAACGTTATACCATATAACGTTACTTTATATAATGTAGTACGTTATAACGCTATACTACATAACGTAATACCTCATACCGTTATACCATTTAACGTTATGAAATATAACGTAATACGCTATAACGTTGTACCATATAACGTATTACGCTATAACGTTATACCATATAACGTATTACGTTATAACGTTATACCATATAACGTTATGTTGTATAACGAAATATGTTATAACGTTATACTATATAACGTAATACGTCATACCGTTATACCATATAACGTTATGTTATATATCGTAATACGCTATAACGTTATACTATATAACATAATACGTTATAACGTTATAGCATATAACGTTACGTTATATAACGTAATACGTTATAACGTTATACTATATAACGTAATACATTATAACGTTATACCATATAACGTTAGGTTATATAACGTAATACGTTAAAACGTTGTACTATATAACGTGTTACGTTATAAAGTTATACCATATAACGTACTACCTTAAAACGTTATACCATATAACGTTATGTTATATAACGTTATGTTATATAACGTTATATGTTATAACGTTATACCATATAACGTTATGTTATATAACGTTATATGTTATAACGTTATACCATATAACGTAATACTTTAAACGTTATACTATATAACGTATTACGTTATAACGTTATACCATATAACGTTATGTTATATAACGTAATTCGTTATAACGTTATACCACATAACGTATTTCGTTATAACGTTATACCATATAACGTTATGCTATATAATGTTATACGTTAAAACGTTATACTACATATCGTAATACGTTATAAGGTTATACCATATAACGTATTTCGCTATAACGTTATACCATATAACGTTATGTTATACAGCGTAATACGTTATACCGTTATACCATATAACGTAATACGTTATAACGTTATACCATATAACGTTATGTTATATAACGTAATACGTTATAACGTTACACTACATATCGTAATAGGTTATAACGTTATACCATATAACGTATTTCGTTATAACGTTATACCATATAACGTTATGTTATATAACGTTATACGTTATAACGTTATACCATATAACGTAATACGTTATAACGTTATACCATATAACGTTATGTTATATAACGTAATACGTTATAACGTTACACTACATATCGTAATAGGTTATAACGTTATACCATATAACGTATTTCGTTATAACGTTATACCATATAACGTTATGTTATATAACGTTATACGTTATAACGTTATACCATATAACGTAATACGTTAAAACGTTATACCATATAACGTATAACGTTATAACGTTATACTATATGTCGGGGTGTCGTTGAGGACAGGGTTGGGGGTGTTCGATGAATCTTCATTAAAAGTAGCCATTGTTGCGGTAGAGCAAAGACACGGTTTATTAATGCAAGTATGGATACACAGATTGGACAATTGACCACGGTGATTAAGTGCTCGCGACACTAGTGATAGTGATCTCGGGTTCGATAACGAATCAGCGGTCAAAGGGACGATAGCTGAACGTTCTAAGTCCGGGATATTACCGATCGTAAAGATGTTACTCTTTTATCAATGAAATCGCAAGAGAGAATGACTTTTCTGTCCCGACGGTGCCACAGAGGAAAACTATAACGGGGTGTGTCTAAGGGCACGAGATCATCGGATTCGTCGGGGATAGCCTTCGTTCGGAAAGTAAGGGAAATTGACGTTGCTGCTAATTGGTCAATCTCCATATCGATGGTTAGAAAAAGATGCTAGCCGCCCTCGAGGGAAAGCTGGTAGTGGGGGATGTCATTCGTTGAAAACATAGATCTCCCCTATCTTCCCGTAGTTGGGACAAAGACTGTTTGTCGGTTTGAAGGACTTTAGGTAACAAGATCTTAGTGTTTATAACGGCCCTCGGGCTAGCTGATCACGTACTGTGGAGAAGCGTCGGCATCTGGTAGCTATCATACCCGAAGAATAGAGTCTGCGTGTGGCGAGCCACGGGACAGAGACCGTTGGAATGTTTACTGTTGCGTGCCGCTACAAATATTTCTTTTCAGTTCGCCGTTGAGCGCCGAAGCGTGCAGACCTGTGTCTAGTGCTCCGTGAAGTTCGTAAAAAAAACACGTGTTGCCCATCCGTCGAAAGTGAACACAGCCAAGCGTTTCCTATCCTTTAGAGAAAAAAAAAATCCTACGCTCCTAACCTCTATCCAAATACTAGCCTCATAGCCTCACGACTAGTTATTCAATTTTGAATCAACTAGCTCGATGATGGCCCAAGAATCACGACCAGGCTCTCCTGAGCAAATTCATAATTGCCCCACGTTACCTCCTCCGTGGCAAAAGTGCATCAGGTCTCCTCGTACCAATGACGCCAAAAATTCCAAGAAGCGCAAAATAGAAGTACCAAAAACAAACGCAAACGCCAACGAACAGTCAACAAGTAAAGTGTACACTTACAACAGATTTGCCGTATTGGAATCCGCAAACGACTCCATGGATATCGCTGACCCACCATCAAATCAACACACCCAAAGAAACTCCCCTCCCCCACCAATATTCGTTGATGATGTCATCGACATACAAACGATGATCAAGTCCATAGAGAGGGATATCTCCAAAGAGGACTACAATCTAAAAACCATCAACAACAAAGTAAAAATCCTGCCGACAAACCCTGATGCGTACAGAAGACTCATCAAACTTCTCAAGACCTTGAGCGCCAACTTCCACACTTACCAGCTCAAACAAGAAAGACCCTTCCGAGTGGTTCTACGCAACATCCACCACTCAGCAGACATAGACGAACTCAAATCCGAACTCCTGAAACTCGGCCACGAAGTCATCAACGTCAGTAACATAAGGCATAGAATCTCTAAAGACCCGCTATCCTTATTTTTTATAGACATTAAACAAAAGCCCAACAACAAGGAAATATACAACATCAGTCGACTGATGAACTCAATAGTAAAATTCGAACCACCGCTTGTTAAAAAAGAGATAGTGCAATGCAAGAGGTGCCAAAGATACGGCCACACGCAGAAATACTGCAACCATACTTTCCGCTGCGTTAAATGTGCAGGTACACACCCCACCGACCAGTGCACTAAATCACCGGAATCCCCAGCGAAGTGCATCCACTGTCAAGGGGACCATCCTGCTAATTACAAAGGCTGCTCAGCCTACAAAACCCTGTACTCAAATAAGTACCCTAAACTCAGGGCAAAAGAAACAACCAACCTAACACCCAGTCCCCCTAAACCCACAACTACACCAATTCCCCTCACCAATCAAATACCCAGTTCTCCTAAACTCTCAACTACTTCAACCTCCTACGCCCAAGCAGTACAGGGAACCCGAAATAATCCGAATACCCACAACGACCACTCTCAACATAGTGTCCCCAATGCACCAAACTCAGACAACGTCTCTAGACTCGAAAAGTTAATAGAAAAGCAAACAGAGCAAATAAATAATTTGCTATCACTTTTAACACTCATCATGGATAAATTAATGCGCCCCGACACAAAATAAAACCAAGACGCTTAGCTCTTTGGAATGCCAACGGTCTAGCTCAACACAAACTTGAACTAGAAATCTTCCTCAAACAGCAGCAAATCGACGTAATGCTCGTATCGGAAACCCACTTCACCGACAAAAACTACCTAAAAATAAACGGTTACAAATTCTACCATACCCAACATCCCAGCGGAAAGGCCCACGGCGGTACCGGAATCATAATCAAATCCAACATCAAGCACTACGAACTTCTATCATTCCAGAAAGACTACCTCCAAGCAACAAACGTAGCAATAGAAGACTGCCATGGCACAGTCACCATTTCAGCAGTATATTGCCCTCCCAGACACTCCATCACCAAAGAAGACTTTGACAACTTCCTTGACACCCTGGGCAGTAGATTCATAGCTGGAGGAGACTACAACGCCAAACACACCCAATGGGGCAGCAGACTGAACACAGCAAGAGGCAAAAATCTCTTAAACAGCATAACAACCAACAATCTCAACTACCTCACCACACACGAACCCACATACTGGCCCACCGACACTACGAAATTACCCGACCTTTTAGACTTCTTTATAACTAAAAACATCTCGCCAAGATACGTCCAAATCAACTCCTCGGCTGATCTCTCTTCTGATCATTCCCCAGTAATAGCAACAGTCAGCTCAACAATTATCGAGAATACACCCAACGGCTCTATACATAACCAACTCACCAACTGGCAGCTCCTTAGAGAAGTCTTTAACCACTCAACTTCAGCTTTAACTTCACTAAAAACCAACGAAGAAATCGAAGCAGCCACGGAATACTTAAACATGAGCATAATAAACGCTATCCGCTCCTCCACACCGACTGAGACGTCTATCTGTAAACACGAATATCCCAACTACATATTAAAAAAAATAGCAGAAAAACGTAGACTAAGAAGAGTTTGGCAGACCCATAGAACACCGGACGACAAACGCAAATTAAACAACGCAACTAGAAAACTGACCAAAATTATAAAAAATTATAAAAATGACTGTTTTCATAGATATCTCGCCAACTTGTCCCCCACAGCTGACACCAACTACTCCCTATGGAAGGCTTCCAGGAAACTCACGCGCCCCCCGCAAATAATCCCTCCGCTCCGCCGCCCACAAGGTGGATGGGCGCGTAGCCCTATAGAAAAAGCCAACCTGTTTGCCAAACACTTGTCAAAAGTATTTAAACCCCACCCCTCCAAAGCTGCCGCGGACATCACTGATTACCTGCACTCCCCTTTCCAAATGTCTCCTCCAATTGAACCCTTCACTTCTGCAGAGATCATAGACTCAATCAATAGCCTAAACCCTAAGAAGGCAGCAGGGCACGACCTAATAGGCAACAAAGCAATCAAGGAACTCCCCAAAAAAGGGATAGCACTTATCACATCAATCTTCAACGCTATTCTTCGCCCTGAATACTTTCCCAAGGCCTGGAAAACCTCACTGAATACCCTCATCCCTAAACCCGGTAAACCGATACATGAAACAAGCTCCTATCGCCCAATCAGTCTCCTACCTACCCTGTCTAAACTGTTCGAGAAGATACTAACGAATCGACTCCTTCCACTCCTAGAGGATTTGAAAACACTCCCAGATCATCAATTCGGCTTTCGGAAACAACATTCAACAATAGAGCAAATCCATCGCATAACCCACATGATCAGCCAAACCCTTGAAAAGAAAAAATATTGCTCAGCGGTATTCCTAGACATACAGCAGGCATTCGACAAAGTATGGCACGAAGGACTACTTTACAAACTCAAAAAAATACTACCACACCCCTACTATTCCATCCTAAAGTCCTACCTAAACAACAGGCAATTTATGGTTAAATGCCTAGACGCCACTTCCGCAACATTCCCAATAGAATCTGGCATACCCCAAGGTAGTGTCCTCGGACCCCTACTATTCTCCATCTACACTGCCGACTTACCGATATCAACTGAGATAACAGTAGCAACATTTGCAGACGACACAGCGCTATTAGCCTCCCACGCTGACCCGGTAATTGCCTCATCCAATCTCCAACGATGTCTCGACACTATGGAAAAGTGGTTTCATAAATGGGGCTTCAAAATTAATGAAAAAAAATCCTCACATGTAACCTTCACGCTCCGTAAACAAACCTGCCCCCAGGTCACCATCAACAACACAATAATTCCTAGCAAGGACTCAGTCAAATACCTGGGCATGACCCTGGACAGGAGACTTACTTGGAAAAACCACATTTCAGACAAAACGAAGCAATTAAAGGAAAAATTAAAAAAATTCTACTGGCTCACAGGCCGACGCTCCAAACTAAACCTACAGAACAAAATTACCCTCTACAAGACCGTAATAAAACCTGTCTGGACCTACGGAATCCAACTATGGGGAACAGCAAGCAACTCCAACATTGAAATACTTCAACGCTTCCAATCGAAAACGCTAAGATCATTATTAGATGCACCGTGGTATGTAACCAACGAAACAATCCATCGAGACCTCAAGATACCCACAGTCAAAGAGGAAATAGCAAAACACAGTGATAGATACAGCAAAAGAGTCAACAAACACAGAAATCCCCTAATCACTGGACTACTTGATACATCGAACCAGACTCGCAGACTGAAGAGACATTACCCGCTAGACCTAAACGCTAGATTCAATTAGTTATTTAAATTAAGTAATATTTACTTATTTATAATACTTACTTACAAATTACACGTATCTATAATAAGTATTAACTTATTATAAATAATCAGCCATGTCACTGCGCCACGCCAGAAAAATTACTGAAAATTCTCAATGTAAGAATTGATCGTAATTTCAATAAACAAAATAAAAAAAAAAAAAAAATATTTCTTTTAAAGGCGAGCTATAGAATTACTCCATACCTTTGTTAGTCAAAGCGTTCATCCCTTGACCGCGAACACGTTGGCGACTGACTGTCGCCTCGAGCCCAAGCTCACTGTCACAAGTCTGATAATTACAATCGGGTTGAATGACTACAATTGTTTGATTACAGATATAGTAAACTTTAGATTACAGCGTTGCGGGATTATCCAAGGCTCCGGTGTTCTTTCATCTCCGACATATATAATGTCTTACGTTATAACGTTATACCATATAACGTTATGTAATATAACGTAATACGTTATAACGTTATACTATATAACGTAATACGTTGAAACATTATACCATATAACGTTATGTTACATAACGAAATACCTTAAAACGTTATACCATATAACGTTATGTTATATAACGTAATTCGCTCTAACGTTATACTATATAACGTAATACATTATAACGTTATACCATATAACGTTATGTTATATAACGTAATACGTTTTAACGTTATATCATATAACGTATTACGTTATAAGGTTATACCATATAACGTTATGTTATATAATACGTTATAACGTTATACCATATAATGTTATATTATATAACGTAGTACGTTATAACGTTATACCATATAATGTTATATTATATAACGTAGTACGTTATAACGTTATATCATATAACGTATGACGTGATAACGTTACACCATATAACGTTATGTTATATAACGTAATATGTTATAACGTTATACCATATAACGTATTACGTTATAACGTTATACCATATAACGTATTACGTTATAACGTTATACCATATAACGTTATGTTATATAACGTAATACGTTATAACGTTATACTATATAACGTAATACGTTATAACGTTATACCATATAACGTTATGTTATATAACGTAATACGTTATAACGTTATACTATATAACGTAATTCGTTATAACATTATACCTGGTGATTGGACAGATTATATTTATTATATTATTGCTACAGAAGTCATGGCCAGCAAATAAAATGCCGAAATTACCTTGTGGTTGGCTATGTGAAACGTAATAATATATTTTTTATATTTTATTTGTACCATATGTTTTACTGAAAGAAAACGAATTTTAATATTTCTATAAAATTAAAAAAACATGTTCTTATGCATATGTAAAATATACACAAATAGGGTATGAAATGTTTTAAGTGATGTGTATATTAACTTATGTGTATATTGTACAAAGATATATAATTACTTAAACGGTAAATACATAGTATTCAAATACAATTATTCAGATTTCAACATTTTAAATAAAAGAAGTGAGCTAGTGCATGATTTTTAAGTATCTTTTTGTGATTAATATTCGAAAGTACAAAATAAAATTCATGTGTACTCAACACGATGATGGTACCCCACTGGGGGTAACCACCCACATGATATATTACCACACCGCTATAAAATTTTACCAAATGTTCTATAGGACAAATTGTAAAATCTAAATAAATAAATAAAAAAAAAAAATGTATACTCAAGTTTATAGCATCATAATTATAACATAATTCTTAAAAAGTAATGATAACTTTTTCTTATCAAAAGCAATTTATTTTAATGAATACCATAATAATCAATATTCATCTAATACAACTATCTTATAATGTGTGTTCATATAAATTGATTCATATAGGCTAATACATATCAGATACACAAATTTAATATATTGCCATGTGTAATAAAGATGTGATATTTTGTATTAAATATTGTATTTAATATCTCAATTACTATTTCATAATGAAAATATGCTAATTAAGAATATAATATTGTTAATAATATATTTTCAAATATATAATATTTTTATATGATACGTATGAGTGTGCAAGTGTACATATAAAATCAATAATTATCCTATTATACAGACAATATAATATAGTATTGTAATAAACCATATCAGGCAATAAAAATATATTTAACATACTTACTTAATAGTTTATCCTTTGATGATGATTGATGGATATATATAACATATATTTATATATAGGTAAGCATTTATACATATGTATTTAAAATATTTTATCATTCATACAATATATTTACTTCACATGTAATATGATTATAAATTTTTTACTAGTTTACGATATGTATCGGTTAATATACACGATATTAAGTATATATAAGACTATTTCTTTTTCTCACGTTTTATTCAGAAATTTTTTAAGTCATTCTTCTTTCTTTTTTAAATTGTATGTTGTTTATCTATTTCTCTTTTTTTTAAATGTTTTGTATTTATTTTTTTATCTTTATTCTCTTCACTTTTGAATTCATATTTCTTTTTGGAATCGTTTATAGCAACTTTTCTGTAACATGCAAATAAAGAATAGTAATTTTAAGAAATAATATCCTAATTACTAGATATTTACTAGAAGCAAGTATAACTACATACATCATACCTTTTTTTAAATGTTTGTACGCGTTTGAATGTAGGTACAGTTGATATCTTTTCTCTAATAGGAGCCTTGCGTTCATGTTTCCGTCTTTCCCTTTTACTATGTTTTTTCATGGCTAACATATAATCAGGAACATTACAACCAGATTCACGCATGATAGTAGCTATACTAAAATATTAAAAACTATTTGTAGATATTTACATAAAATAATTTTATCATATTTACATATTTTAACATAATGCTTCAACAACATTTACCTCCTCAAATTTGTAGTGTCTTGTACAGTAAAAAAAGTAATTGCTTTTCCTTTATGTCCAGCTCTACCAGTGCGACCTATTTAAAATAATACATATTGAGAATTTAGAGATATTTAATTTTTTCATCAAATTTGGAAATACATACCAATTCTATGAACATAAGAAATAGCAGATGGTGGGAAATCGTAATTAATAACAAGATTTACACCTTTGAAATCAATACCTCTTGCCATTAATTCTGTACATATTAATACCCATATTTTTCCTTCTCTAAAACAACGAACTACATTGTCTCGCTGAAAAGAAAAGAGGTGTATTATATTTAATATTATTTGATTAATAAGTTATCATCTATGTAAAATATACCTGCGTTTGTGTTCTATCAGCGTGAATAACATCAACATTGACTCCATCATATATAAGTTCGTTAAATAATTCTTGTGCTCTTTCCTTACTTTGCACAAATACTAGTACAGGTGGTAATACTCCCTTTATCAAATGCAATTATTCATGTGACAATTTATTAAAATAGATTTCACAAATGTATTGATAAATAAAGATGATACCTTTTGAATAATATTTCTAAGTGCCACAAGTTTTCCTCTCTCTGCGCCAACAAATAACAATTCTTGTTCTACTAAGTCTGTTGCAGCATTCCTATGATGGATGTAATACCAATAATCACTTGTTTAAAGAAACAGTATATAATTTGTTACACATATAAAAAAAGAAAATTAAACCTGTGTCCAACAGTAACTGTTATAAGACCTTTCAGATTACGTCTACACCATTTAGTCACTATAGGAGTATTGGTTGCACTAAACATTGCTTTATGTAAGTTTTCATTTGTACATGACTTTGAAATTGTTTCTAACTGGTCTCTGAAGCACCTTGTCCCATCCTCAAAGAGTTTATCTACTTCATCCACAATTAACCATTCAACACTATAAAATTTTTAATGTTTCATGCATTATACATAACTTTGATAAGATTAAGATATAACAATATATATATATATATATATTATTACTTGCTAAAAGAAATAGCTGGTGGATCCTGATTCAACAGGTATATTATTCTTTTTGGTGTAGTGATTAATATATCTACAATAAATAAAAATACAATTGTATATCATATTACTTTGATGTATAATTTTCCATACAATTTATACCAAATAAGGACACAACCTAACAAACACGATGATGGTACTCCACTATGGGTAGCCAACCACATGTTATATTACCGCTATAATATTTTACCAAATGTCCTACAGGACAAATTGTAAAATCTAAATAAATAAATAAAAGAAAAAATTTATACCAACCAAATTTCTGTGAACTTTTAAGTCCATATTTGTTTAATGCTTGATTCACTTTACTTATAATATGTACTCTAAAATTATATCCTTCGCTAAGACGCAAACATTCTCTATATGTTTGTTTTGCTAATTCTCTTGTTGGGCTTAATATAACAGCTCTAAATCCTTTCTTTTCTGGTCCACCTAAATAATGAATTATAGGTAACAGAAATGCAGCTGTTTTTCCAGATCCAGTTGGGGCGCAAGCTAATACATTTCTACCCTATTTTAATCATAATTATAAAAACATTGATGTTTTATTTTTAGCTAAAAGCATTGGTATAAATAAAATCTCAGTAATAACTATAGTAATCTTACTTGCAGCATGACGGGTATAGCCTGCATTTGAATTGGAGTAGGACATTTATAACCACAATTTGTAACATTATATATTAATTTTTGAGATATATTGTAAGTTGTTGATAGTTCAATAAATTCTGAGATAGGTTTAGGTATACAATTGCCTGTGACACTTATGTGATGATGATTGCGAAATTGATTAATCTAAATGAAGAAATGTAGTATTTTAAAACAATTATTGTCTCTTACATTAACTCATATTAATAAAATATTGTAAACCTTTTCTTTTTCTAACTTTAACCGTTTTTCTTCAGTTAAGGCTACTTTACACTTTTTATTTTTATTTTGAGGAATAGACATTCCATCAAGCAACGTCAAGTCATTAATATTTTCAGTTTCTTTCTCGACCTCATCATATTTTCTTTTCTCACATAATGTTGAACGATTTATGTTATCAAAGGCTTTAATATTTATTTTATCATCATTAACTCCATTTTCAGATTGTTTGTTGACAAGCTGTATCAAATAAGACAGTTATTATATCTCTATGAAATTTATTTAAAATATATTTGCATCTTCAAATGTAATGTTTTATTTTCAAAGAATACCTGAAATCTTTCTGCATCAACTTGAAAACGTTTCGTATCAAATTTTACACCAGTAGAAAGTTTTCGAAATAGTTCATATGCATCCATTGTTTCTAATCGTATTTAATAAGATTTCTATAATCACACACAACCTTCGTTATTAGATAAAATCAAAAGTAAATTAAACAATATTAGAAATGCATTTACTAAATTCATACAGTAGCATAGCAGTATAGTAGCGTTTTGTAGGTTGTCGACGAAATAGTGGCTCCATCTGTTAAACCATTAACGAAAGAGCTCATCTATGATTACATATGTATGTACTCACACGATGATGGTACCCCACTGGGGGTAACCACCCACGTGATATATTACTGCTATAAAATTTTACCAAATGTCCTATAGGACAAATTGTAAAATCTAAATAAATAAATAAATAAAAAAAGAAAAATATGTATGTACTTTCAATACATTATCAATTTGATACTATACATTTGTATAGTTAGTTTTCACTAACCTACTAGAACACAGCGCTCTGTGGCTAGCAGCTGATTTGTAAAGCACACCTTATTATCAGAGAGAAAATGAGAGTGCTCACACTTGTGATTCCGGTTATTTCCGGACTATTGCTGCTCCCAGCGGCCAAGTTCTGAAGGTGTTCTATGTTAGTATATACAAGAACCTATGTACAAGATTTCATTTCATTGTATGATTCTTTTAACAGATATGCAAGAAGGTACAGAGAAAGAATAGCAACACACCCGAACCGGCTGGCAGCGGAAACGGTCAACACAACAGGTATAGAAAGAAGGTTAAAAAGGAAGCACCCAACAGACCTCACAAAGGACACAACCTAACAAACACGATGATGGTACCCTACTGGGGGTAACCACCCACATGATATATTATCACACCGCTATAAAATTTTACCAAATGTCCTATAGGACAAATTGTAAAATCTAAATAAATAAATAAAAAAAAAATGATATCGTATTTGGTCCCATTTTATTTAAAAAATTGTAATAAGTATTGTTACGTCGCCTAAAACATCTGCATTCCAGCCCTCGCGACCGGACAGCCAACGGCCTGCGTAACGTCATTACGACCCTCAATAAACCTAAGGACCCACCATAAACTTTCACTTTCATTGTATTGTATCGACATTTGTCTTCAGTCAATTCGTTTGTCCTGAAGAATTTCTTAAGCCTAAAAATATTTTCGATGCACATCTGGTTTTTAGAGGGTTTATTAGGCGCACTTAAAAATACGGAGAAAGCGGGTATGCACCTATTAGGAAAAACCGAATAGCTTTTTTTTTTTATTTTGTTTATTGAAATTACAATCAATTCTCGCATTGAGAATTTTCAGTAATTTTTCTGGCGTGGCGCAGTGACATGGCTAATTATTTATAATAAGTTAATACTTATTATAGATAAGTATAATTTATAAGTAAGTATTTTAAATAAGTAAATATTGCTTAATTTAGATAACTAATTGAATCTAGCGTTTAGGTCTAGCGGGTAGTGTCTCTTCAGTCTGCGGATCTGGTCCGATGTATCAAGTAGTCCAGTGATTAGGGGATTTCGGTGTTTGTTGACTCTTTTGCTATATCCGTCGCTGTATGTTGCTATTTCCTCTTTGACTGTGGGTATCTTGAAGTCCTGATGAATTGTTTCGTTGGTAACATACCACGGTGCATCTATTAAGGATCTTAGCATTTTCGATTGGAAGCGTTGAAGTATTTCGATGTTGGAGTTACTTGCTGTTCCCCATAGTTGGATTCCGTAGGTCCAGACAGGTTTTATTACGGTCTTGTAGAGGGTGATTTTGTTCTGTAGGTTTAGTTTGGAGCGTCGGCCTGTGAGCCAATAGAATTTTTTTAATTTTTCCTTTAGTTGCTTCGTTTTGTCTGAAATGTGGTGTCAGCAAATGTTGCTATTGTTATCTTAGTTGATATAGGTAAGTCGACAGTGTAGATGGAGAAAAGCAGGGGTCCGAGGACACTACCTTGGGGTATGCCAGATTCTATTGGGAATGTTGCGGAAGTGGCGTCTAAGCATTTAACCATTAATTGTCTGTTGGTTAGGTAGGACTTTAGGATGGAGTAGTAGGGGTGTGGTAGTATTTTTTTCAGTTTGTATAGTAGTCCTTCGTGCCATACTTGGTCGAATGCCTGCTGGATGTCTAGGAATACCGCCGAGCAATATTTTTTCCTTTCAAGGGTTTGGCTGATCATGTAGGTTATGCGATGGTTTTGCTCTACTGTTGAATGTTGTTTCCGAAAGCCGAATTGATGATCTGGGAGTGTTTTCAAATCCCCTAGGAGTGGAAGGAGTCGATTCGTTAATATCTTCTCGAACAGTTTAGACAGGGTAGGTAGGAGACTGATTGGGCGATAGGAGCTTGTTTCATATATCGGTTTTCCGGGTTTAGGGATGAGGGTAATCAGTGAGATTTTCCAGACCTTCAGCACTTGACCGCGTGGTGCAATATCTGTATTGTGCGTGTGAACTCTCTCATTTCTTCTCTACTATTGCATTAAAAGCCTTATCCCTACCATGGGAGTTACCAGACCGCTGATGTATACACGACTTTCTCGTGGACGTAGCAAATAGAAATATATTCCTACAATATAAATATATATGATATTATATAAAAGATACATAAATATGTAGAATGTATGATAGAAATTATAATACGAATATTCTTCTTTATTCTTTTTCACTTTTAATTCAAAATTTTTTAAATTCAAATATATCCCCTAGATCCTAGGGAATAAAAACATTATGAGAATGGTACGCATGAATCATACCATGTGACACACAATATAACGCGGTTTTCTTTTCTTTCATTTAAAACGAATATATTTTATCACGCGTGTTACATAAATTGTCTTTATTTTCTTTTTATATACGAATATAGAATACAATACATTTCCAAATATATATTTTGCTTGAATAGTTGATTATAGTAGCACAGAGAAAAATTTT
The DNA here is from genome assembly GCA_930367275.1 of Bombus pratorum. Taxonomy (NCBI): domain Eukaryota; kingdom Metazoa; phylum Arthropoda; class Insecta; order Hymenoptera; family Apidae; genus Bombus; species Bombus pratorum. Next base: position 5,497,459 of record OV883983.1, on the reverse strand, counting down.
ATATTTGTATGATATACGCACAAATTGCACTTAATTACCGAACAACTTATGTGCATGAAATTTGCATCTTACGTATGTATGTGTAAATATTCTTTGATGCTTTATAATTGAGGTAATATTAATGAAATTTTACAAGTAGCAGTTATCTAACTATCCCACTTGATGAAAAATTATAAAATTATAAAGAATCAAATTATTGTGCAAAAAGGTCCAGATAAACAAAAGATCAAGATGCATAGGACCATCAAAAAAATTTTAACATCGATAAATTAAATACTGTAGCAGGTATAACTATAATGTCCAATTATAATTTTAAAAATTGACAAAAACATCCAATTATTAAAAGCGCCATCTAAGCATGTCACAGTATGTGAAAAATAAATAGAAAAAAGACTACTTCACCTTGAATATTTTTTATATTTCCATATATTAATGTATTTTTTGTATTTTTGCACTTACACATTTTTCATAAATGCAAAAAAATTGCAGTCTATTTATTAGATTAAATTGTAAAAAGTAAACTGTGTCAATCCTTTGTTAAGGAAATAAATACCGATAAAAAATTAATGAAATAATTAATCTATTTATTTCAATTTGCAGGAGCAAATTTGAATGTGAGCTTTAGCTATTAATCACTAGCTATGATTCAAACTCGGCTCTATCCTGTATTCGTACCGCAATGTAGGATATCCCCTCCAGGAGGCAAATACGTTGGAGAAGTCAAACTGTCGGTGCGTTTCTCTTCCACCTGACCACCAGTTGTGATTTCAAATTATCCAGTACGAGGTGTGAGCTTTTTTTTTCGTCGCGCGTGTTTCCATGACAACGTGATGTATTTTCGCGGTGCGTTGCTGCTACTTTGTTGCTTGTTCTTGATACTGGCTGGCCACTGTCACGAGGAAAATGTCAGCACCGTCACGGAGGAGAACGCGCTAGCAAAATTGGTTAAAATGTTCTCCAAGCCTGGAGCGTTTAAACGAGTAAGATTTAAACATTAAAACTTTAATAGTTTAATTTTATCTGTCTTCATAAAACAATGTAATAATAATAATAGAAGCGACGTATAGCAGATTACATTATTTCATATCATAATAATTAACTTCATTATTTTCTTTTTTTCTTGATAGGTAATTTTTTAAAAATTGTATAATCTCAAGTGACAGACGCGGTGATGTTGTTTGTCGAGTGATTATTTTTCTCTCCCTTTTTTTTTTAGAGAAAGTAAAATTAAAAATTCAGATTTAGAAATGTTTTTGAATCTTGACTTTTGCACTCTAATTAACAAAAATACGCATGCGCATTGAATAAACACGTTAAGGACGAGGCTGACAAAAGTGCCGGCACTTCTCGACACTTTTCGTTGCGTAACGAAAATCGTAATCGAAGAATATTTATATACTCACGATTACATGTTTCCGAATTGCAATAATCACAAGAATGTCATGCAGAAATCAATAGACATTGTTCTAACAAATATTTTATCTAACTCTTTTTTCAACACAAAACTGTAAACATTTAAAAGTCAAAACAAGAAATTGTATCACTATTCTATTATTTTAAATTGAATAATAATTATATAGAATTAGATCGTTACATTGCATATTTCAAATAGCATAAATAATTACACGTTAAATCTTTCTCGATATTTCCTAAAATTCAGAATTAAAAAAGAAAACGCGCATTGCTAGTTTTGCGGATAAAGCTATCCGATTAACTTTCAGATTAACGCAATATTCGGTGAAAATTCGATCGAGGAGCTGTACACGTCTTGCCCGAAAGGCGAGGAGGGTCTCGAATGCAGAAGAGCCGAGGCCAGACGATCCGTTGACTGTCCTGAAGGTAATCGACCAAGGATTCCAAAATTTTATGCACGTACACTCGTAAACACACATACAGTATACAGTTGCTCATGAAAGTATTCGAACTTACCAATCTGAAATGTATATAAAAGTTACAAGGCATTTATTGCAAGTATATTTTCAGTAAAAAATTAATACGTATATATAAAGCATGCATAGCCATCTGAAATAAATAATAAGTGTTAAAGATGGCCCCACAAAATTTTGTAACATATTAGTAGATTGCGAATGTTTAAGTATTTATAGAAAATTTGAAGGTTGTATATTTGCAGAATGTCAAATGCAGATTGCAGAATGATAGTCAAAAATGTATAAAATATCCAAAATAAACAACATAATATTTAGTCGGTGAAGACAATCTGTACCTATTTTACGTTTGTTTAATTAGGTTCACAAAGATATGAACTTGTATAAATACCTGCAATTTACTGATTAATAGTGGATGACTGACCGTTTAAATACATTTATGATCTTCGCGAAATGTTTACTGGTACTGAATATCTTGTAGCTTCTATGTATGTACATTTTCAGATTTGTTTCAAATTTTACCGATGTAATCATGATCTGTAATCTGTAATCGAATCTCATTTCAGTGGTAATGAAATTTCAATATATGATATATTCATAAATGCTTTCTACAAATGTCTGAATACTTTCTTGGGCCACTGTACACACACGCATGTATAATCAATACATGCATACATCTTTGCATTCCAACAAAGCCGACGTAATCACTGTTATGGAAAAACATATACCACTATGCGCGATGTATAATAGAGATTCTGACCTTGACATAGCCACTCCCAGACATTGTTTGCCCACGTTAAATGCACACAAACGCGCGAGAGCGTTAATCTACGAATTAGATCCGGCGCAGCGTTGGATCGAACGTTGTTTCTCGATTTTTTTCGCATTCAACCGTATTCATCGTGGCGCAATAAATCACTTTCCCAGGAATGATGCTCGCACCGGTTAGGAAACATTTCTGCTTTTACTTTGAGAACGTGAGCGTATATAGGTTTATGGTCAATTTGGGGGTCATAACGAAAAAAGTAAAATAATCTTTTTAGTAAATTTCTGTCTTAAAGAAAGTTTAATGACTGACGGAAATGACGAAGAACGTGTTTGAGGCATAAATTAATCTTTTGTTGTGCAATCATGTGCATTCTTGTAATTGAAAAATGCAGGTGCATCATTTTGATGCGATTCTGATTAAATGCAATCTCTCTTTATTCTCTATTCATTGTTTTTAATAGGCTAGTTGTTTTGTGTAAATAGTACAATTGCACTGTTGCATATGTACGCCAATGTAAAAAGACATAATGTATAATAATAACAAGATAATAATAACAGAAAATAATACCTAAAAAATTTTATCAAACAATATCTTTTGTTCTTTTTTAACTAACCAGTTTATAAAAAATGTTCTATATAGTATATCATTGTTCCTAATTTTCTTTATAAAAGCATTCCCCTAACTGATGCTCTAATTATTTTAAGCAATGTAACATTAACCCTTCGCGGTTGAAGGCTTGGATACCGGCCTGGCAGCACACTTTCACTAACAACAACTTTAACACCACTTGTATAATTTACTTAGCAAGGTTTTATTAAACGTAATCGAAACATATATTACCGCCACTCCTAGACGCACATTGTTTGCATATTATTATTGCTCGGGAACATTCTTTCGTGAATCAGATGGACACCATTGGATTGCAGTGAATCGAATAGAAAGCGATTGAAATTCGATGAAATTCAGTTCCTATACCGATGGTGATTCACCGAGACGCGATAAATCACTTTCCGCGGAGTGATGTTTAAGTACTTTGGAAACGTTTCTACTTTTGCTTTGAAGATGCGGGCATAATATTAACCCTCATGACGAAGGAGGACAGTCGTTTGAAAGTTTGAAGATGTACTTTCACTAATCTCTCATCACCATAAAATTACTATACTTATATATATTATGAATTTTTCTGCTTAAAATTATTTGCAATTTTGTTGAAATTATGATTATTACAGTCTAACGTGAAATTGACTCTAGGAAATATTAACAAAATAGTCTGCAAAAAGTAAATTCTTTTCTGAAGAATGTAGGACTTCATCTGAAAGAAATATTTGTAGACTACAGAATTTATGTAAATTCGTATTTTATACGTGTAATTTAAAAAATAGGATTTATGTAGAAAAATTGTACTTAATAGATATTGTAAAGAGTATATCTATACCTTAGATGCTTAATATATTTTTGCATATGATATGCGCTCTGTATATTTTTGCATCTTTAAAATTTCTCATAAATGCATAAAAATCAGAATTGCTTGTACAACAAAGAATCAATGCCTTTAATCTTATTCTACTGAATTAAAACACGTGTCTAATTCATCGATGATGAATAACATTCTGCAATCAATGTGAGAATGTGGGATCAATTTTAATAAATTTCAATTTGTTAGTTATACTTAGAATTATCTCTAGACCAAGGAAATTCCAATTTTATAGAACTAGCAGACAGTGTAAAAATAGAAAATCAAGAGGAACGTTTACTTTTACCACACGTGTCCTTGCGATTCTTTTCCAAGAGGAAACCTCGTCTAACGTCCGCAATAATTTGTATCGGCCGAGCATTTGTGCCATCTCGCGTCCCTCCTTTCACCGTTCGACAATCAGAGCAACAATGATTTAACCTTCTAATCATCTCAGTTAGAATGTACACAATTGCGAAAAATTAACAACATGCTCGTTTTCTTTGAATATAAAGTTTTTTCTCCTTACCTCTTTTCTTTCCTATTCTGTATTCTTTTTTGATGAAAAGATGCACACATAGGTGACGCTGTAACACAATCTTCGCTGCTTTTGAGGAAGATGTAAACTGCGAGATTAGAATTGAGATTTAAATCTGTATATACAGTGACGAGCAAAAGTGTAAACACAATTCCGCTGATTTTATGTAAAAGGCGATACTATGACTAATTTTTCAAGTGATCGGTAAAGATTAGGTAATAGTAACTACAAGCTACGTCTGATTAACGAAATGTAATAGTTCATTTTCATTAACATTAATGATGTACAGAACATTTTACAAAAATGGACATCTCAAACCATGTTTACAGTTTTGCACTTTAATTATACTCGTCGAATGTGTTTACACTCTTGCTCGTCACTGTATCTAGAACTGATCCAGAATCTTGATATTATCAAAGAGGGAATTTTTTCTCTGATATTATATAATTATAATTTAAGCTGTTAGCTTATGTTACGACGCAGCAAATTGTTTCAACAACGACTGAAAAACCACTCCAACAACCTGGCCACAAATCTGCTGGATTCCTACGAAGTACGTGAAAGACTGAAGTTATTTTCTGCATAACAGCTAAACAATGTTATTGTAGTATACCATTGTGTGTATTTACATTTAAGTCAACCTAAACCGTCATAATCACGTTCATTACCATTGAATGGTAAATTGTATATATGCAGATATTTAAAAAAACTTACCTTAATAAAATTGGTCTTAATTTTAATTACCAAGTGCAGATAAAAGTAGAAGTCCTTTAGTTAAAAATTAGTCTAATATAGAATTTTTACTAACCTAAAAATGGTAAATTAATCGAAGATAGAATTACTACTGATGACAGTATACCTTAAATCTCCTCACTAAAATTTGCATTCATATATAAATGGATCAAACCTCTTTAATTTTTCCGCATATATATCTATATTCATTTTTTTAATTCATTTGAATTACTTGTTACTATAAATAATGATTAGAAATTATTTTATTTTAGAAAATAGGCAATGCAGATTGTAAAAAATGTAGGAAGTTGAATCATAAACTGATACTATTATGACAGAATAAAAAGCAATGTTCTATTATCGAACTAGTCGTATCTAAAAGAACAACGATTTGTCTCAATTCTGAACCAGTTACTACATGAAAAATACACACGTGCGGCGTATATGATACGCGATACGCTTTGCTTCTGTTCCTCTGTTCCCCCTTTCGCGTTACGCTTATTTAACGTAAAGAGTCAAGTGTCTCATGATGCAAGTGCGTTGCGTAGGTAATGGAATTGCAATCGAGATGAAGAGGCAGATAGAAAAATCGGATAACTATCAAAAAGGGCCTATTTCAAAATATTAAAACATTATGTAGTACCATTTTTGATAGTGATATGTAAAATCAATAAATGTAAGATTAAGTAACGTGTAATAAATGAATGTAATAAATCATAGTGGTATTAGTCAGCTCGTTATTAATTTTAAGGTCATGAAAATATGTCGTAGCAGAGAAAAAGGTTATAACTCACTTAATTATGAAAGTGTAGATGAATTGCAGTAATGATAGGTTGAAATACGTGATTGTATTTAAATTTTCAAAATGTTGAGTTACTCTACTATGATTTTCTCATCATATTAAGAAATCTGGATAAAGGATGTCAAATAATTAAATTTTCCAATGATTCAATTGGATCAGATTGTCAAAAAGTAAACATAATCAAAGTTGCCATTTTACGCTATCCATGAAGTTTGAATCTAAAACATCATGATCTGGAGTTCATTGTCATTATCGGTAATTCACGTAATTGGCTTCATGCAATTACTACTTTGTTTAATAGTTTATACCTTATTTTCATATAATTTATTAGATCGATAAGAGTACCGATTATAAATAAACGATTCGCAAATTTCATCTATGGGTCAATTAATTCTTTTGGCGTTTTCCAGGTGACTGTTACTGCTACAATTGCGCCGCAGCTGGTCCTGAGTTATGGGCATCCTGTTGTCGTGAAAGCTTGCGATGCTGTTCACATCTCGCGGCGGCCTGTCGAACCTGCGACCATCCGACGTTGTATCCGTTTTGCTCAAAACACTTTAAAAAATGTCTGGTCGAGTTCAATGAAGAGAAGCAAAATTAATATTTGTTTCTCTATATCTTGATGAATCCTAGTTTCTCGCGTTTCAATTGAAACAAAATAATGATTCTACGAAATATAAGAAAACAGGATAAATCATTATACAGTGGCTCATGAAAGTAATTGAACACTTATAGAGACTCTTCTTGAATACATTATGCGCGCAATACAAAAGAATTTGAAATTTCATTAGCACTATAATGAGTAAGATGCGAATTTTTATTCATTTATAGAAAATTTAAAATTGCAAAAACGCACGAGATGCATATGACATGCAATATATTCAAAGTATAGTTATTATAAAACTATCACTTAGTTAGTATAGTTGCTATAAAACAAAGTATACTTATTATAATATACAATAATTGAAAGATGAAAATTCCTATTTAAATATCATTTCTTTAATTAGATTTGTAAAAATACGGATTTGTATAGAAATCCGTAGTCTAATAATCAGATGATACGACAATTATGATTATATTAGTAAAATTTGGAATTTAAAAATGTATATAGAAGTTAAAAATATACCAAAGTAATTAAACAATCTATTATTCATAATATTAGTCAGAAAATCAGCAAAAATAGGGGTCATATTTTTCCTTTCCTCAAATGTTAAACATAATCCCACAAAATATTGTGGCTTAATAATATAATAAATAACTAATTGTTTAATTATTTTGGTATATCTTGTAAGTTCTACATACATTTTCAAATTGGTTCCAAATTTTACCAATAGATTTACAATAATCATATCTCATTACAGTGCTACCAGTTTTGACAAATTTCGTATAACGCACCTAATATATCCATAAAAATTTTTCATGAAAACTATTGTAATACTTTTGCCAACCACTGTACGTAAATGGTAATACTTTCTAAACTTTGAACCAGAAATAAGAGAGAAAGAGAGAGATTGTGACAAACGAAGATACATCTCTCTGCAGCGATATGTACTATATACCGTGACTAAATATATACTATAATCACACTAGGATACAAAGCAGGAAAAGGAATTCGTAGAAAATAGTAACGCAACAGGAAAGAAGGCAAGTTCGCGTAGGCTAACTAAATCGGTATCGTATTCTTGCATAAGTTGAAAGTTTTACGCCGAGTTTCTAAATATAGCGCTTATCTTTCGACTTGCTAAACTGGTCCCCAGTTTCAATTTTTTGCCACGTTACATTTCGTACCGGCCAGAGCAGCGCGAGAAACGAGACGCAGCGATAAAATCGTACCTGAACTCGTGCTAGAACATGGCTAAAAAACGCATGCTTCGTTTTCATTTGCGGGACGGCGTATGAAGAGGAAAAGCAACATAGCGGATTCATTGCAGAGGAGAGTGTAACAACGGAAAGGGAACCATTATATCGTCCGATATCTTTGTACTAAGGCTCAACGATGAGAAAACGTGTCCGTGTACAGAGAAAAAAGAATCAATAAAAAAAAAAGATAATAAGAACAAAAGGAGTATTAGAGTTTGTAATGACGAAATTCTTGAGCGTTCATAGGTCAATGTACAAACATAGTAAAAAATTAATGGTACCTCCTAAAGACTAAACGATCGCAGGCCATTTAATCCGCCGCTTTATAGGTATCTTAACGATTATCGAAAACGTGTTCGAGTTACGCGAGTTACTGTCCAAGCGATAGACAAGAAGTAACACAGACGGTTCGATAAGTTACACATTTACAAAAGTGTCTCGTCGAGATTCGAAACGCACGAAAATGACACAAACACTTGCTTCGAGAAAATTCTTCTCTTCGACGGATTTGTTTTCACCTTGTTTTTTCATTCATTTTTTTTCTTTTACATGTAACATTAAAAGCTGACAACGTTTTTCGAGAATACAAATAATAAATCATCACTCGAGATACAATCATTGATAAGCTTTATTCGTGTAGTCTCCAGAGTATTCGGTAATCTGTACTTTTTTTTTTTTTTTTTTTTGTTAAAACTACTAATCCTATAAATTGTGGGGGCAGAGATTCTCGTCAGGTAGTCAGACTTAAAAGATACAATAATTTGAATTCAGTTTCATTTCTCTTTTTTTTCTATCTTTAGACGTAGTAAATTTAATAATGCGTCTAACAAACCATTTTGTACATTCTTAATTTGTATTTTCCGTTTTCACATATTCTTTTTCGAATCATTTCAGCGTGTTTTCTGTGTCCCCACGAAATATCGGACCTCGTTTTCGTTTACACATTTTATTTTCTGTTCCAAATACCTTATATAGAATACTATTCCGCGATGTTCGAAGTTCTATATTGCTTTACCTATATATCAGATCGAAACTTGGATTCGTTTCGTTTTCTTTGTTGTTTCTTATTCCATATATTTTACACTACCGCCCTGCAAATGCAGTATAAGTGTTCTTTTCCTTCATTTGTTTTTTCGTATTCTTCTCGAAGCGAAAAAAATTTGTTTCCATTTTTTCCTCATTTTTCCCATTTTCTTTTTTCCTGTTTAGAATATAAAATTATACTTTCGTACTACAGAGTACTTTCAATTCTTAAATCAGCACCACACAGAGGTGAAAGACAAGACTAGAAAGGAAGATAGGAAGAAACGTATTAGTTGCTTTTTCATTTTCATTTTTTTTCTTTTGTTGTTTGCGTTATTCGTTCTTTTCTTTTCGAACACTCGTTTCGCGTTACCATGTGAAAAAATGCAATGTAATTATTTTGAACGTTCTCCCACTATCGCGTAAAATTCAAAGCAATCGTGATCGACGATCAATCTAACAAATCGTCGATCACGCGAAACGTCTTACGCGATTTCGGCAGTCATGAGATTGACGATGCTGCATGCATCTTCACTTTTTCTTTGATTCTGTTTCTTTTTTTTTAATGGAACAATTATACATTTGTTGAAGAAAGGGAGGTTGGTAACAAAACGCAGATATATCTGGTATATACATAATATGATAATAGCAATAGATTTAGAAATAACCTTTATATACAAATATCGTTTAGTCAAAGAATTTGAGATAAATTATTAAATGCTAATGTAATCAATTTTCTTTTATATTTTGCATCTTGTGCGATAAACTGATTATATTTATCGCGCAATATACAGAATATAAACTAAAGCAAACATATTTTACAATAAAGTGCCTTACAAATACTATAATGATGTATTTTGAAATTAAATAACTTAACTCAAAACCTTTCCGTTATAGGTTACCCAAAGTAAGCTCTAACGATGCCAATTTAGGATTAAAATATTCTCACTATTTTTATCTTAATGTAAAATTTATGAAATTAAGAAGGTGAAAACATAGATGTATGTTACAAATAATTAATAAGATACAATAATTAAATTAAGATATATCGATTGTATATGATTCTTATACGTTAAGATACCATGCACTCCCTCGCTTCATATGTGTGATCGTGACGATGCAATACTCCGCTTTTTTTCGTTTCTACATTTCTTTTTCATTTTTTTTTTTTTTGTCTATTTTTTCTTTTGTTTACGATCAAGAGGATGACAGCGGTAGCGTCCTGGCAAAAATGACAATTGACAACAATGACATTACTTCGATTCTTCTTACACAAAAAACACAGATCTTGATCTATTATGCGATCGATAGACTTATTACGGTGTACATGTATATCAAGTATGAGTTCAAAATCTATCACGTAGTACAAAGAGAGATTGATTATGCTATTTTTAGTTTATTAACTTGTATCATATACCGAGAAATATCAAGACTACAGTTAACTATATATTTAGTGATTCGGAAATTGTGACCAAGATCGGTTAATTAGCCGGTAATCAATGAAAAATCAGATTATTTAAAAGTGGAAGTGGTAATAAGTATTGCTTGGGATGTGTGCCGGAGAGATTTTGCTTTGTTAAACTCGTTCTTTCTTTCTTTTTTCTTTTTCTCTTTTTAATGTGCAGATAAACTTTTTTTTTTCGTTTTGTTCTTTTTTTCAGAAGAGAGGATTTCATAAAAATTCGGCGATCTGCCACATAAATCGTTTTCTTTTGTTTCTTCCTTCAGGAAAAACTTCGGATACATACGATCTGTTTAAATTCATTAAATACTTTTACATCAACGTGACACATGAAATCAATCGCGCTATCATTAGTAATTTACATCTTAATCGATAGATTTTCTTTCTTTCTTTTCTCCATTTTTTTATATATTCTTCTTCGTTCCACGTCTTTTTTTTTTACTTTTTTACTTTTCCTTTTTTAAATACATCTTGCATCAAAATGAGCCTGAAAAAGTCTTATCACGAAATTCCTACGATTTGTGCGCGAATGACATTCGTGTCACTCTATCTATTCTTTTAAACATGTTGAATACTCATTCTCTGTTCTTCCGTAATAACGACAAAAAAAGAAAAATAAAAAAAAAGAAAAAAACGGAAAACATAGCTATCACACCCACATTCGTTTTTTTTTCACTATATCAGTGACACACATTTTTTTTTATAAAGATTGTTTGTTTCTTTTTCGTTTTCTCTCATCAGTAATCTACAACTTTCTCTCTCATTCGCTCTTGCTCTCGCACTTTTTTCTTTCGCAATTATTATAATTGTCTTAAAAATACTCACAGTTTGAAGAAAATAAAGAGATATACACATAGCACAGGTACCGCTGATGGTTAAAAAAATTATTCAAACCAGCGACAAAGGTTGGCTTAACTATAATATATCAAGGGTCTAAAAAAGATCCCATTTTCTTCTCAATTTTACTTTACCTCACGTACTTATACGTGTTCACTTTCTCATTCTCACTTTCTTTCTTTCCCTCTCTCGCTCGTTCGTTCGCTCTCTTCCTCTCCGATTATGTCTACTATTGTGAATCAACCAATTTTTTTTATGATCATGTAACACTTAGTACTGTCTTTAGTGCCTTATAAATGTCCACTTGGTTCTTTATGTAGATACAATATATATAATGTAATAATTGAAGCAATTATATTCATTTATGTGCGTCCAAGTTATTATGCACTTACTTTGATTGACATTCACCTATTATTCTTTTGCAATATTGTTAGTACCAACATAATGTAACACGAAAAACAAAATAACAGATATTGCTCTTAGAAGAAACCAATTAGAGAATTTTTTAATTGTTGGCCTTTGAGTTAAACGTGAACATTTAATTCTCTCTCTCCCTTTGAAAATCACCAAGGGAATTACGCTAATTATCATTTGTGTATTATTAACTGAAAGTTTAGATTTGTTCGAGACGACAAAACATCGAACCTTCCGGGTAACAATCAAAACTCACACTCACACGTCAATGCATATCCACAAAATGATGGTTAAAATTCTTCCATTTTCACGATAATACAGGAAGTGTCTTGTTCCATTGATCCAAGTTTGAGCTTCATATTGTAAATAAAGATACCAATCGTACACAGATCGGTACATTATTCTAGAACTGTCATGAAAGTGTAACAATCACACTCCATTGAAAAATTTCCATTTAGTACATTATCATGGAAAAAGAATACGAGTATCCTTATTTCTCAATATTTTCTAACACAGTTCTGCACAGTTTCATTTATTTGTGTTTAATGGTCGATCTTTAAATGCGTCCGGTTACGTTTTCCAATTATGCGGATGGGCTCGAGGTGGTGCCTGGTTGCCCTGTGCTTGAGATGCTTGTGATGGAATCATATCAAGCAAATATTGGCGTTGCAAGTCTGCCGCTTGTCGTTGTAATTCTGCGAGACCTTTCCCGCCAGCTTGCGCCATTGCTATTTGGTAGGGATATAATATCGAGGTAAATGGTGGCATCATGTGAGCAGGAAGAGGTTGATGAGGTGGCAGGCCTGGTACTGGATTTTTTGCCAGTTCTGAAAATAGGATCGACCACATTTTTATTTTTAACACGCGACATGTAAATTTTTCAACAGGAAAGTATTTGGAAATTACCTCTGAGCAACTGTTGTTGTAAGGCAGCCGCAGCAGCGTGATGTGGGCTGAATTTTCCGCTTTCTGCCAATTTAACAAGAGGATGCTCTTGTAACTTGGGTGCTGGTGGAGTTGGTGCTAGTGTCGGTGCCGGTGGAACTTGCGGTGGAGGGGCTGGTGGTGTTGCTACTCTTCTCGTAGGAGTAGCTGCTTTAGGAACTGGTTTAGGAGCTGGTGGGTCTGGGCTAGGGCACGCTGCTTGCGCCAACCTTTGCTCTATTTCTTGTTCCTGCTGCAGTGCTTTTACAAATGCTGTTTTTAACCTTTAAATACATACATCGTGTTAATCATCTTAATAAGATATATCATTAAATTTCTATTTTGTAAATTCAAAGTTTACCAACCGATTAGTATGCTCTGCTTTAAGAGCCTTTTTAACATTGGTCGTTACACAATGTTCGCATATAACTCGAGGATCACGACCTGCTGGAGGTCTTTGGAAAGTTGCATGTTGCCCTCTTGGACCTTCCTTTTTACCACCAGTCACAGGCTTTTCCCATTTCCACACTGGTGTGAAATCCGTTTTACATTGAGTACACTCAAACGGTTCTGGAGGTGGTGGAATAGCTGGTTCTTTAGTGATAAAATCAACTACATGCTCCAGACCCACCAAGTATATAAATTCCGTATTAGACGGATTTGGCACGAAGTGCATCTCCGGTGGCGGAGGTTTCGGAGGCGGTATTTGTAACAAGGTCTTTTCGAGTTGTTTTCTTAAAGCCAATTTAGCAGCAGCCTGACGTTGTGCAGGTGTCTGATTATCATCCCTTGGTCTTTCCTGTGGTTTTAAAAATAAACATTAGATTTATAGAAAAAGACTAGGTCTTTAATAAATTCGATTGTAAATTCTCTATAAAATAAAATATTAATGTTACAAGAAATACAGAAACAAAAAGAAAAGAAGAGACAGGAAGGAAAATGGAAGTGTAAGTGGATTAAATATAGAAACACAAAATGCTGTGACTGTTAGGAAGACAAAAGAAAGTCGACACAACATATAATAAAAAGTTAGATTGACAAGAGACTAAACATATACTTTGACTAGTGGATATACCTGCTCTGAAATCACAGGTGTGCTTAAGGATGCGGTGGTTTTATTTTCTTGAGGTCCAACAAGCAGCTTTGTGTTTACAAAAACACAATTATGGTTATTTACATAGTTCACAAATAATGTAAACAAGTATTTGTAAAATATAATATATACATATAAAGTGTAACACTTTGAATATTCATTCATAAAAATTCTATATATATATAAAATAATAAATGATATTTTGTACCTTACTTACTTGATGTGCTGGAGTGGGTGTTGGATCTTTCGTGGACCTCTCAGTTCTGTCTGCAGGTGCATGATAATTTGACACATTTGGTGTCGCACTAGGTGGCCTGCCTCTAGGATGAGGTGGTTGTGGTATGACCATGTTAGGTGGCATTCCAGTACTAGAAGTAGAACTTCGTCCAACTGTGGGAGGTAATAACATTCCAGGTGGCGGTGCATGTAAACTACTGCTTCTACTGGGTGCAGGTTGTCCCCTAAGCAAAGGTGGCGGTGCCTTGCCTGTCCTATGACTGGAAACAGGTACGTTACTTCGATAATCGGACGTAAACATACGTTTTATTATACATGTATGCAACAAAATTCAAGTAGAATATTACCTATGAGGAGCTGGTTGTACTGTAACTGGTGGGGGTAATTTACTTGGTACTTTAGGGACAGCAGCAATGTTTTCTTTCAGTTGCTGAGATTGCCTTAATTTCTTCAGTAATACCAATTTCATTTCTTCAGATCTAAGTTCCTCCCTTAACTTTCTAAGTGTTCTCTCACGTTCAGCCAACTCATCCGATGATAATTCTTTTATTGGAGGCAAAGGAGGCATATCACCTAATAGATAAAAGTTTTTAATGTTATTAGGTATACTTATGTAAGAAAGGAATATATTTAGGCATAGTACTGAAATTATAAATAATTATACTATTTTTCTAATTAACCTTCATCGCTGTCTGCATTTCCATTCACATAACCATTTATTCTACGTTCATCAGGAGTTTCTGCATAACTTATTTCAATTCTAGGTCTAAGATTACGACGAGTTTTCCTATCATCACCAGACTTGGGAGCCAAAATGCCTCTTGCTGCATTCTGAATATTACGTGCTTCTGGCATGTTGTTGTCCACATTAGAACTTGAAGAAAAGTGAACACCTAAATCTAATGGAACTCCTACGTCACCAGAGTTAACAGTTATCGATGGAGAATTTCTCCTGCTACTGCTGCTGAAAACACACATTACTTAGTGACAAAACTGATATTATGACAAATTTTATAATGTAATAAAAAAAAAAAAAAACTATATACATCAAATAGAGAGTGAGGATTGTAAAGAATTTCATTTGAAAAAAGAATAATCTACTTTTATGTAAGAACTTCTATTTGACATTAGTGATAAGAACTTGTTTTCTTTAAAAGGTACGTTATCATAAAATATTACAATGCATTATTAACATCCAGTTTTCATAACTATAATGTAAAACAGTAGCCTCATTCTGTAATCAGAATGACGTAAACAACAGCAACTTAATACTGACATAGTTCTCAACCCTGTATCAATATACAACATTATAATCAACCAACACAAAATTAAAAAAAAAAGAGAGGGAAAAAGTCGAAGTTTCTTTCAATTTACCTAACACTCAAGTCAACAACTGCATCCCCGTCCAAATCCATGGCTTCCATTCTTTCAAATTCAGCAACTCTACAAAAACACACAAGTGCTTATTTATAACACGATTTATGTGGTTCGTTTCGATTCGATCGATTCTGTAACAATAACGACACACACGACGAATGCGTATACACTTACAAAGGACTAGAAAAAAAGGATAAGAAAAAAAACATTACAAGGAACAAGATGAGACTACGAAAGTAATGAGACAGAGCGTTTCATGATACCGAAATGATTTCAAAACTCATAGAAAAAGATTCACAGCGCGGAATAAAAATAACTGGGTTACCAAAAATTTCCGTTCGACCATTCCGTTTCATATGCACCGGAGCATCGTGGTTCTCTGCTCTTCCCTCTTTTTATATCAAAGGCAAGTTGCGTTTCCGCTTGCAAAGGACGCAATCACAACACCACAGTAGAGCACCACCGGTAACGCGATTAACTTCGCGGTACTTAAAACGGTTGATAAAAAGATCGTGTTCGGTTTGCAAGGCGATCGGCCGATATCCACGGAAGCAAATGTCCTAACCTAACCTCTCGTGGTATTCAAAGACGTTCAAAGAAGGGAATATATCGGTGGTTCGAGATCGTGCACGAGGATATTGGCGCGCTTTGCTAAGGCTGCCGGCAGCACTATACACTGCGTGCTCTTTCCTTTCAATCTTTCTTTACCGAAAACTTGTATCTCGGAAGGAAGAATTTGATGGCGGTGACGAAAATCGAAGAATTGAATTTGATGCTTCGGAAGTGGCGTCTCGGCACAATGGCAGCTAAGCGTAGCGGTACAAGACTGTGGAAGGGGGAGAAGGGTGCCCAGTACTGTGAGGGGAGAGGTACGGTCGCACATTAATTATTTCTCCCCTCACCCCTCCGTCACCGGGTCTCTCTACCCCCTACCACACGAGTCAGCCACTCACCCACACGAACGGCATCGGGAACGGGCTAGAAACCAATCTCTCTTTCTCTTTTCCTCCGTACTCCCTTCCCTACAAAATATCTCTCTCTCTCTCTCTCTCTCTCACTCGTTTCTCTCTCTCTGCGGATTTTCCCGAATTTCGTCTCCGTACTTCTCTCCCTTTCCCTCACTCCTCCCTCGCACCCTTATGCCCTACGGGAAATCGATTTTTCGACGGAGTCCCCACTGCCGGCCTTGCCGACCAGAGGGACGAAGGAGTTGCAATGTTTTTGCAACGTATTTCATATCGTCCACGCATCTCGTAATTACTATTGTATCAAGAAACCAAGCGCGACCTCTAGGTAATACGATCTATTATCTATATGTTTTATTCCACAGTTTTTGATATGATTCTAAACGGAGAGATATTTGATGATTGCTTCTATAAATAAGAAGGTCTTTTTTAAATGGTGGTATCTTATGCGAATGTGATTTTAGATTGTCTTAATGGCCAAAGAATTAACTAGTTCACGGAGTTTCTCTCGGATCTCCCGCCTTGCACACTTTCCAGATCACGTGACGGTGTAAGGATCTCTAAACTCGAGAATTTATGTCAACATTTTTCATTCACGTTTTATGACATTACTGTTTTACTAATGGGGAAATAATAAATGAAGAATAAGTAATATATAATTGCATTGATATTTGATTTTTGTCGACAAATGTAATATAATTATATTTTTTTTTTTTTAATTTCCAGTTATGAATCGTTATAAAAATTGTCCATATTCTTTTCAATTGTATTTTGTTTTCATATGTTGTAATTGAAAACTATGAAACAAGTGTAATGTGTGAATTTTAAAGCGACCTACGACAATCTTTGACTTTCTTCGACTTAACCTAATAAATGTATTCCACCGTCATAATAAATCGGCACTCTAATTTTGTCTTCGAGTAAATTACTTAAAAACGAACTAATTACAACAGGAACTATACTTTATCGCTTGTATTTAACCAAGCTCACGTGCAAACGATTAAAAAAGTAACCGTAAAAATAGAAAAAGCTACATGATCATGTAACAGTACTTCGATGTCCCATATTTCTATTCTGAATATATTATTCTAACATTACGTTATCAATAAAAATATTGGAATTCATTATTCCAAGGAAAAAAGTTTGAATCATTCAATGATAGTTAACGCTAGAAGTACCACAGTTGTCAAAATTCGTAATTCTTTGTAAATTTTATAAATTTACAGTGGTGCATTTTTAGAAACTTTTTGTAATTTTTAATAAAGTATATGGAGATGCATTTTTTTATTTCCGTTATACCGTTATTCCGTCTTTACTTTGATTGTATAATTTCGTATTTTAATCGTCGGTAGTTCTAGCGTTAATCAGGCGTGCAGTTGAAAATATCGGTGGCTGAGTGTCGAACGAGGCATACACGAACGCTGACTGGCGACGTGTGACGCCAGCTCGCACGACACGGCGACACGCGACTCTTTATATTTCCGCGTGCACAACATATTTGCTACTACATTGATAATCGCACCTTCTCCGAAGGAACGAATGCACGGAGTATTTTGACCCCCACACATACGCCTACGCCTCTCGCGTTCAGGAAGGCACCAACGTACCTGAGAGGAGGTCAATGAAAAGGTTGATCCGAATTTGTGTAAATCGACTTGACATGCAAAGCCAGTCGACTCTTGGACATAAAACGGACGTACAAATGGGGCACAATCAGACAGGTAGAGGCTAGTGTAGGTAGGCAGCAGGCAAAGATGACAACCAAGAGAAGCAGCAGGTAGAGAGGCACGCTGTTAGGTAGACAGTTAGGCAGCCAAGGCGGTCTGGTCGCTTTCCACTCCACTTCACTCCACTCCACTACGATATATTACTCTATACTATCGCTTACGTACAATGACATGGCGCACACGACATACCGCAGTCAGTGTACGCATACACTTCACTTCTCTTGAGTGTCCCTCCCTATCACGAGCACACTTCACCGCCTCGCGATCATACACGCGCGATTTCCGCATGTTTTCGTGAATCTTTTTCGTCTGGCGTACCCGCGCATTGTTTTAACCATGTCCCTCGCGGCTTCCTCTAAACTGTGGCTGAACCAGCTCCGTGTTGTAACAAACACGAAAACAAAATATGTACGTATACACAGAGAAAGAGAAGAAGAGAGTCTGATTAAATGGACAGGGGATGACGCGTGCCAGCAGTAACCGCGAAAACGTTCGTGACGATACGCGAATCCCAGACACCAACCTTGAGCTGCTACCTTCCGCGCAAGGAGAAAAAATTCACACCGCCTCTGCGCAAAAATTAACGAGAGTGATTCAATATGGCGGCCTTGTCCGCCGTTGATGTCTTCCCCTCCTCCATCGCTCGTTTCGCCGGGCATCGTCGCCGTCGTCACTCCCCTGCCCCTGTCGCTGTCTCTGTCTCTGCATCGGAGGTGTAATGCCGTCGTGTGTTGGTAAAGAGGGGACCCAGGGGTAGAGGGACGGTGGTACGGTTGGGCGGGAAGAATGGGAGAGAGAAGGGAGGTAGACAGTGGATCTTGTCGCCCCCGTTGGCCCCCGGTATCGTTTATCGGGAAAGCGCCGCCAGCTACGGGGCTTACCGGAAGCACCCCACGGACTTTGTAAATGCGCTACGAAAGGGGCTTGACAGTCGTCTAAACAAATCCACGTGCTTCTGCGCATTCCCTTCTCTTTCGAACTTACACCGGTAACCGCCAATCGAGCCACAGCTACCAAGTATTGGAGGGCATTTCAAATCGAACTGAGTTCAACTTAATACACCGCCGGCCGTGTGAATTAAGCCTCGCTATGTGTATGATGATCATCACGCTTGTTTTTTTTTTATGAACGATGTGTGATTGTATTCTTGTTAAATCTAGGCAGCTATGAAGTATGAAGTATATTACAAATAATAAGATAATTCTTATCTTGTATTTTGTGCAATTGTATAAGACGTATGAAATAAATGTGTGATAATATTCGAAACAAAAACTAGATGATTTGACAAAACAAAAATTGTAAAAATAAATATATAGAATGTATCCTTCCTTTTTGTTAACAATGGATACTTTATGCCCATTATAAAGATATTTTTTTTATTACCAAGAAGAATTGGAACAAATTTATGAATAAATTTAATCATAAAATGAATATAAATATGAATATAAAAATGAATATAAATATAATGTTTCTTGAAAACTTCCAATTTGATTCTGACCTTTACAATAATATGATTAATTAATGATTCATGATAATGCACAATGCAAATTTATTTTTCAATACTATTATCAAGAATAAGTTTCGCCATATATATTTACTTAAATTCTCATAATTATATACTTTGAACTTGAGAAAAAAAGGTTGACGAAAATGTTTCTGTCTACTTGGAATTTGACATTGGAACATCTAATAGTAGATAAATGATAATTGGATTAACTATCATAAGAAATTAAAAGTAACGCTGTAAAGTTTACATTCTCATTGGGAGAAACTTTCCAGAAAAAATAAATTTCATAAAAGATTATTATAAACAAATGATATTAATCATAAGTAAAAAGCTATTCAAATACAAATTTTTAATTCTAACTTTACTTTACCTTATCAATTATCGATAGATATCAACAGGTATAGAGGCAGACACAACACAAGTCGCTTTATGCCATGCACAATTTATTAATCGATCGATACATTTTTAAAAATTGATTGATATTTGCGAAAACACTTGATTTCTATAATCAAAGAAGTAGTGTATAAATCATAGACCGGCGTACAATTCTACGGGATGTTGAAGTTGAAAGAATACTGATATTTGTTTGTTTTCTTTTTTTTGCGCGACGATATTAACGGTTTTGTATGTTACAAATGCTTGTTCGGAGGTTATGTAGTCCACATACGAAAGAAAAAGATGAGGAACAACACAAATGGGCAGTCGTTAATGATCGTGGACAATTACAGCTGCGTTACAAATGATCGATTCTCAAATCGTTCGTGACAAATGTTCCAACGACCAGTTCCGATTCTTCTCCTCGAAATATACCATTTCAGTGCAAGAAAGGTACACTTTCAGGAACACGAAGATGGGAACTCTTCTGTCACGAATGATAGGAAAAGCTGGCGTTGTAGCTTGATCGGAAGGACAACAGGCGCAATACACGAGTATTTACAAATACACATACTTCGCTGCAACAGATTACAAAACGGATCGAGGAATAAAAGTACGTATTTTCAAAAAGGAACGTACTGTATGCGAATTACTTTATCATCATTCTATGTCGCTCAACAGGAGTGGGATAGACATACAGGCAAGCGGAGAATTCGACAAAAATCGGAATCTTTTACCATTTTAATGATATTATAAAAAATGTTAAATATCTAAAAAAAAGTTTTCTTCAAAAAGAAAATATTTCTCAAGTAAAGATATACATATAAATTTATGTTTATATAGTTGATATTTCGATATTTGTTTATTGCCCGGCTTCCCTAATTCGTATGCATCTTTGAAGTGGTTTTACCGGAATACGTAAATGGAAAAACAGATAATACGGTGAACACATATGCGCGTACGTGTGTGTGTGTGTGTGTGTGTGTGTGTGTGTGTGTGTGTGTGTGTGTGTGTGTGTGTGTGTGTGTGTGTGTGTGTGTGTGTGTGTGTGTGTGTGTGTGTGTGTGTGTGTGTGTGTGTGTGTGTGTGTGTGTGTGTGTGTGTGTGTGTGATATCTACATATATGTAGTTCGTGTGCGGGTATCTCTACATATAATATAATATGTATATGCTTATAATAGTTCACTTGTAGAAACCTTTTATGAATACGTTTTGTATGTATGAAGTATTCTGAAATTTCATTACTGTGATGAAGTCCGATTATCATGACTATATTGGTAAAGCATAAAACAAATTTGAAAATGTGCACAAAACCTACAAGTATATACATATTTCGTAAAGGTCACATGGTATTTAAACAATCAATTTCAGTATTATTTTGGTATTATTTAATGTATTATTTAAATTAATCTAAATTAATGGATATTTTGTAACTTCTATATACATTTTCAGATTAATTTCAATAATATTACCAATACAATCATGACAGTTGTGTCTCATTACAGTGATAATGAAATTTGAAAATGTTTTATGTAACAGATATAGCATGTACACAAAAGTTTTCTATACTAAATGTTCAAATATGGTAAGCTACTGTATACATGTCGAGATGTGTGTCGACTTTTCCGTTGTCCAATAATAATCCCCGCCTACTTTGCCACTAAGTTGATCGCACGAAGAAGAGAATGTTACAAAATCAGGTACCACGTTGAATACCGACGAATGTATAGTCGGCTTCGCGAACGTTCTGCGGCTACATATATATATTTATATACACATCGATAGTCGGAATACATGTACCTGGGTATTAATTGCTCCAAACAAGCGTGCCTATCCTATACACTTTCCTTCTATATTACGTTCGTAAGGTAACCGTGAGGCACGATGGGTTTTCGTCTCGTTTTCCTTTTTCTGTTTCCCACATTGCCATGTGAACTACAGCGGAAACGAGTTTTTCACGTGCAAAAAACAGAGAAGTAGGACCGCGAAAGGTCGAGGACAGCGAACTTCATTTTGCAACGTTTATACGATATCAACATCAAAATGTTGCAACGAAAAATTCTCTCACTATCTATGTGACTCGTGTCTCACGAATAATGGCACATCGAACAAGTTCAATGCACTACCCGTTAAAAATGCTTTGTTGACTGGATTAACACGTTGACTACCGTGCGAATTTTATATTGTATTTTACGTTGGGAGCTGCAACACACCATAATTACATCTATATATACACAACATAATTGTGAATTTTTATGCGTTTACCTATAAGAAATTTGAAAGTTCAAAACTGCACAAAATGTACATAACATGAAAAAATATATAAAATGTCCAAAGTATAGTGTTTTCTATAATATTTTGTAGGTAAAACAATTTTCTACCGAGGTTTTACTTTTTTAATTCTATTCTCAAAAATATAAATTTGCATAAAAATCCGGTCTAACCATAACATTCAATTTTTGAAAAATGTTACATACATTGTAATTGTGTATCTTTTCTGATAATGTTATCTAAATCATTCACATTGTTGAAAATTTGCTAATCCATGAAACTTATCTTATCTTAATCATTCTAAAAAGTTTAGTAAAACGTGAGTCACCGATGACCACCGTGGCAGTTAACGTGTTAAGATCGACTTCGAGTTACATAGCTCTTTTGCATCTTCCACTATTCGTATCGATTCACTTTCCACGGCGTTCCATTAGGTTCATAGACTCTCCCGGTGCCGAAACGCGCGTTCTCGTAACGGTTCGCGGGAGGCAAGAATTTCGAGCCGATCGGCGCGTGCAGTAAACGCCCATTGGCGTTTGGTAGATATGGACAACGAATACAATAATGTCTCTTGCATCGAGACACGTCCAATCGTTTTGTACCTTATATATTATAACGCCAAAAGAATTGAATCTCTCGCTACGATACAGCTCCCTGAGTATCGTTTGACATGTTTTGTAATATTTTTTCGATTACAAAAAATAATTACATACTGACAAGTAGATTGCGGATGTTTGTGCACTCATAGAAAGTTTGAAGATGTCAAAATGCATAGAATTTATGTAATATGTAAAAATACATAAGGCATCCAAAGTATAGTTAATCGTCATATCTAATATTTAGTGAGTGAAACAAATTTCTGTCAAACATCTATTATTTTAATTTTTCATAAACTTCCATGAAAATCCGCATTCTATTGAGAAGATGTTGGAAACTAAATAACCTCTTCATGGTTTACTATAGAAATCGAATTCGTGACATGAGCTTAGTTTGAACACTAGACGCTCGGCAGCGAGAGTTTAACTGTACGAAGCGTAAATAACATCTGTTGTTCAGTGCATAGAAAAAAGTATTTAGAAAAACGTAATGGAACTCCGCTTCATTTTCATTTTTAATCCGATATACAACAAGTTTCCTTTTCTTCTTCTCCGGATTTTAAAAACGTCGTTTAATAAATAATAGACGACTTTAATAATAGAGACACACCGATGTTTACGATACCACTCGTTCGCGGCGCTATGAGTTTCGATTACAAACGGAAAACACGAGCGTAAATGCGAAGTCGGTTTTGTAATCGATTTGCCGAGTTAAATTCAAGCAACGACCTTGAGGACTCGAAAGAAACGTCTCGTAAGCATCGTTCACACACGCACGCACACATACACATTTTCTTTGTTAGCTTCGTATCATCAAATAAAATAGCTTGGAAAAAGAAAAACAATAGCGATTATAAGTATATATATATATATATTAATACGTAGAGATACATATTACATGGAGATTGGTTCCTTTTTAGACAACATTTCGCGACGAATCGCAAGTAACAGTAAAAGGAGACTTTCTTTGATTTTCTTCCTCCCACCCTTGCCCCTGTTTAAACCTTCATTGGATTTTTACCGCGTCAGCAAAAAATAAAGTTGTTCGCGTTACATTTGATTTATTTCCGCGAATCACACGTTGATACGCTCTACGAATTCTTTAAATGTTACCTAAATTCGATTTTGAATCGATATCATGAAAGAAAGATTCGTTAGGAGAACCAAAAACAGTAGGACACCATATAAAGTGATAAAAAAATTGCTACTGCCCTTGTATAACATAACTTAGAAAATAACAATGAAAGCGAAATGAAATACTTTTTAAGGAAAGAGTACCAGAAAAAACGTTTACAATAAAGAAAATACAAATCTTGACACTAAAGAAAATTTAACCGACTAAAAAGCTACTAATATTCAAAAAGTGATGTCGAAATTAATTGTAAGTGATTCTGAGAGTGACAAAATTTTAACTTCACCTACACTTTTATTTTAAATTACGTTCCATACATATAGTAAAGAAAACTTTACTGTTTCAAAATAAACTAAAATACATATTACCTTCTATTATATTAAACAAAAAACTTTTTATTTACCTTTAACTTTTTACGCTTTCAGTCTCTAATACAGAACGTATCTTCCGTGTTACAGCGGGTCCTACTGTACTTGGAAAATAAAAGGGAAACGAATAATTCGAATATAAAGTTGAAATATCAAAGAAGAAATAAGCGTATCGTATTGTATTACGCG
Source organism: Bombus pratorum (assembly GCA_930367275.1). Lineage (NCBI taxonomy): Eukaryota > Metazoa > Arthropoda > Insecta > Hymenoptera > Apidae > Bombus > Bombus pratorum. The sequence goes on along the minus strand of OV883983.1, from coordinate 5,472,922 downwards.
TGTCATGTTCTTTCTTCCGAGATATCTTGAAGACATAAGAACCGTCGAAATACGAGTTAGAAATCAATGACTTGAGATTGGAGAATGCCATCAACAACGCGGAAGAAAATAATGGAACAGGTGCACTAGACAGGGCTCGCTTGACGCGTTTAGATATCGCACGTTCAGTCTCGAAAACAGCAAGTCCAAACACCGTTGCATTCATCTTTCTAACGCGATACAACATCGAGTCACTGTTTTTACGCACTTAACTCGATCGAAACGTTATTCAACTACACACATATATGTCGTTACTATTATATGTATAAACATTAACCTCTGAAACACCGAGATTACGAAAAAATCAATGCTCGACCGGAGAACGAATTCTTCGTTCGAGGTATATGTATATATTCAACTTCATTTTTCTTTCTTCTTTTGTTGAACATATTTGGAGAGAACATTTATAAAGTTATACGTAGTTTTTTTTCTTTTACAATAGTGTATCGAATTCTACGTAAGAAACTTCCAAGTGCACTAAATGGGTTCGAAACACGTTGTGCCTACGACGACTAAAAAAAGTGTGACAGAGGCCACGATTTTATCCGTGGCATTCAACATGGTAACCATCGTGTTTTTTCGGTCTATCTCTCCCTTTGTCTGAAATCACGCGAAGAGAATGTCCGATTTAACACTTTAACTCGCACGCGGTGGACGTGTAGCACGCGTACATTGCACTGTTAAAAAACCGCGGCGAAACCGATTAAACTATTAACCGCAATGGAATCGTACAATATACGCCGTTAAACGCGTCCTTATAAGGAAGAATTAGATAGACTTACACCCGAAGTACGCAATAGAAGCGATATTCCTATGGACATGCCCCCCCGCGGAACGTGGTGAAATTAACCGATTAAGAACCAAGCAGAAAAATAATGTGTTGAAATTGTGTAAACCAACATTATTATAAAGCACAAATAAGGTAAATTATTCTCCCCATCGAGAGAATTTCTACAATTTGGACAAAATAATTTACCATATAGTAATATAAAACACTTTACTTTCCTTAAATCTTACAAAATTATAGGTTTTACGTATATATATGGAAGAAAAAATGGCAACGAAAACAATATCTAGCAAATTCGTGAAACTTCTTTTTATAATTGCAATGTGCATTGGATGAAATTTAATAATGTAAGTTGTCTAAATAGAAGTTACAAATATAAGACATTACGTTAACCCAACTTTGGTCCTTAATAGGTTAAGTATTAACCGGACGAAAAATAGATCAAATCCCTGAATATAATAGAAAATGCAAATTTTTATATCGACGCGATATTGCACGAGAGAATCGATCTATATCTCAACAGAGAGATTAAACTAAACGCTATCTCGTAACGCACTACTAAACTATACATTATTTTGTCTCGTTAAATATGGAACGCTGACGCGACACCGATGCAAGCTCGCTTCGATGAGAACGAAACCGATTGAGCACTGTTTTACGTTGAAAAGTATATTTGGATCATCAATACGAAACGATCTCGAGCGTTTTTTTTTTTTCTCGGAATAAAACATCAGCGAGCGGTGAATTCTGGAGGCGCTATGGCATCGAGAGCCAGGGAAATATGTTCATACGACGCAAAGCGATAATTCTATACTCCGCTGAAAAATTTTTCGAGCGTTACGCGGTTAACAACGTGTCAAACGTGTCAAGATAACGTTATCCCATCGGCGAACGATCTTTCATGTGCATTCTTGTAAGTATTTTAGTGCATGGGATATTGTTGATTGTAACTGAGAAAATGCTACAACGGTTTTGAGTTTCGTACTTTCTCGACTATTATCGACGGGGAGAATGACCCGACACATCGTAAAACGTAGAAACTAAATCAAATTTGAACGATCCGGCATCAGGGTGATCGTTGTTCGGCGTGAGACGCGTCATTTAAAGCCCTATCTCCACTGAAGCGACAACAGTGAACTTTGCATTGCTGTTCCTGTCTCTTGAGAAAGTCGCTGCTTGCTGTCGAATATTGCTTCAGTGTGAACAAAATATTTTTGTAATGTTGCTGTTCATTGAAAATATTTTGGAACATGCAGTAACAAAGGGCGAAAAACAGTTCCTCTTTCTTGCCTCAGTGCAGACAGAGCTTAACGTTATTCAGTTTCGAAATCCCAATTTAGCAAACACGATGACCGTGATTAAAAATCCTTAATCACATCGTATGTGTTTTTCTTCTCCTCTTTCCTTCTTTCGTACAAATTTTTTCTTTTCTTTTTGGTATATATGCATGCGTCTATAGAGCTAGGACTTCAATTAATTCACGAACAAATATAACACGGCGACGTTTATTTTGGGCCCGGTCATGTTTGTTTTTTTTCTAATTTCTTCATTTTTTTACTTCGCAAATGTTTCTCTCTTCTTTTATTCTCATGGAAGATACTTTATCGGCGGAGTTCGTTCCGCCTTATCTCGCGATCCAACGATAAAAAATAGCTTGCTCGCGTTTTGTTACTTCAGCCCTTATTAACTTATATACAAATATAACGCTGCGTTTTGGTAAATATCCTTCTAAGCACTTGTTACGTATCGAGTGAGGAGTTACGGAATATCGTTTCTCTCTCCTTGTCGTCTATGTCGGTTGTTGCACAGTGCGGATTCTCGAACAAACCTCAAGACGATTCAACTTTTATAGTGAAATAGACGGCGGTAATAAAATAACCGAGAATATATATATATAGTAACGTTACGTAAAATTATTAACCCGCGTTTTTCATGTTATCTATCGAGTTTATCGGTCTACATGTGTCGTTCATTGTTTATCTATATATATGTGTGTGTGTATATATATATATATATATATATACATATATATATATATACACACACGACGTTTGAACGATACCATTTACACACATACTATAATATTTCCTTGCCTTTCGCGAAAGTTTTATCCTGTTTAGTTTCTTCATCCAATGCAGAACCATCCTTTTCAATTTTTACATTTTTACCGTTACGTTCCATAACGCCCGCCTCGTTCGATTGGAATGGATTATACACGTACTTGTAAATTATATATAATATATATCTATATATCTATATAACTATATATATATATATTATATAAATATCTGTGTATGTATATATATTATATAGATAGATAGAGAGATAGATATATATATGTATATGTAAAAAAAGACAAGAAAAGAAAAACGTTACTGATGCTGTGTTTGAAAAGCGTTTTACAATCCCATAAAACAGAACAAATCATCTAACGAACTACATACATCGAACCGAATGCCTTGAACACCTTGTTCGTGTGAGATGAGTTATTCGTAATGCCGGCTTCGTTCTATCGTACTTAAGCAGTGTAAAATATTTTTTTTTCTTTTCTTTAGGAACTTATAATACTACTCGTGGTGTACGACGTCCTGACTTTATGCCAAGTTATCATGTGGGCATGATGAAGGCGGGTTTTTTAGTTCTTAGTATAGTTCCATGATCTTTGCGTAGCTTCGAATACAATTGATGGAAATACACATATATATGTGTACGTCGATTGCGGACAGATCATTAGATCTTTTTACAGAATCAACGCAACAACGACTATTCTTTGCTTGAAATTAATCATAGTACTAAATTAACTATACATATGTATATATATGTATATATACTACAGCGTTGCGATACTATATAACCGACAGTAGCGTGGAATGTCTGGTTCGCTTAAGTAACGTTCTATATAGTTTAGTATGGTATGGCTTTCCTTATTACTCGAAGAATCGCAAACATCAAGAACCCTTCATTAGTTATCCCCATCGGTCGAATGTTTCTCGTTGAGATAATAACGCGAGCGTTCATCGAAGCCCACATGACGATCGAATGCGTTCGCTCCTTAAACAAGGATACGACAAGACGGTAACCACTACAATAGTTAGACCGGGCTATCTCGTCGAAAGACAGTCTCCATCTGTCGATTAGTCATACGCACGACGAATATTATTATTTTCGCACAATAGATCTTCTAAAAGCACTTCTATACACATTTTGTTTTTCTTTTGTAGGAATTGCATGTCTTGCGTATCATTTCCCTAATACACGTAAGGTTCCGTCTTTTACCTATATTATTCCCCCCTATTGTGTTGCATTTTGTTTTAACGTTTTTTCCTACTTTAGGTTTTCTTATTATATCATTTAACGCGCGCTTGTTTTTTCTCACTTCCTCTCTTTCGCCACCTTTTCTCTCTCTCTCTCTCTCTCTTTCTCTCGAGCACCCTTTCTAAGATTTTATGTTTTATCACAGATGTTTTGTTCTCGATTTATCGCCACCCCTTTTGTATCTATAGCCCACTCGGTAATAACGCTAGCAGGAGAACATTCGCCTCATTATCTCTCTCTTTATGCTTTTCCGTGAACGCGTAATCGCTGCGTTACTTCTATTATTTTCTTCTCGTATTCCTCTTTTATTTTCCCCTTCAATTTTTTTGTCTTTATATGTTCTCTCGCTAAGCCGAAATGATATTATGATCACAGCTCTCGTCTTGCCATTACGCGCAAGAATACACGATTCACACTAAGGCCTGCCTTAGTACAAAAATATACATTCGCTTCTTAAAAAATAGATCTTAGCATTCTGTACTGGCTAGCGTTCGTTTGATATTTTACAGTATTTTGATTCTTGGCAGGCTGTCTTATAGGTTAGTATTTATCGGCTACGAGAACCATCCTCGAGTGAGCTTTCGTTATTTCTTCCTCTCTCTTTCTCTTCAATGAGGCGCTTATCCGATCTAAACACTAGCTGATGCACCACCCCTTTGTTTCTTTTTTTTACTTTTTAATTATTTTTTTTAACGACTCGCATATTCATAAATTGATGTCCGCGTGGGTCAATCAGGGGGCGAATCGACGAGGGCCACGAGCTAAGACGGAAAGCTAAGAGACCTAAGAAAGGAAAGACGAGCAACAATCATCGAGACAAGCGTTATCGACAATAGGTAAAATCGATGTGAACAAATTCGTTCCGACGCGATTCGCGAACGATGCTTTCCGTTTAGTCGGGATCGTCCTTGTTTTATGAATATGAGGTCGGACGCTGGCTAGACGTGCGGACCGCCTAACTGTGGTTATACCTTTCCCAGTAGGTTCAGTCTTATGCTTGGTTTGTCATTCGCGTTTATATCGATATATATGCGTATAGTTGGGTTGTGTCCATTTGGTTAAGCGACCGCACGAATACCGAATTGTCTTCTTCTTCTATATGACTTTGTACACAGGATTCGCATAGATGGTACTACGTATCACCTGACATTTGTTTGTTTGCTTGCTATTTTTACTCATTTGGATAACTTTCGTTCTTACATCCGAACGCATATCTCATCTTTTCTCATTTAAATTTCATTCCCTTTCATACGTTATCATTATTTTCGCAACGTCATATGTTCTTTCACACTGTTCTCTCTCTCTCTCTCTCTCTCTCTCTCTCTCTCTCTCTCTCTCTCTCTCGACTCACACGTCGGGCACCGCGCCCGCGAGTATACTGTTTATGCGGGACTTCGTTTGATTAAAAAACAAAAAGAAAATAATATTAATAATAATAATAGTAATAGTAATAAAAACGACAAAAATATATACGAGGAATAAAAAAAGAAAAGAGAAAAAAGACTTCGTAAATAACATCTGGCCCGTCCGCACAACGTCAATGGTCGGCGAACAATAATGAGTTCGCGAGAATGTTTTTTCTATATATAAATAATGAATAACCGTCGATTCACCGTTTTGTAAAAATTTGCTGATCTCAAAAAATACACGCACACAGAATACGAAATGAAAGGGCATGAGTTATACCTTAACTTGTCAGTCATTTTTTGGCGAGAAACAAGCAGGTGTTCCAGCAAATCGCCGAAAAATGTCCATTAAGGTGACTATGATTAGTATTCTTCAGTGGTGGTTGTCGCGTATCAAATTTTTTTCGGCAGATTTATCCTTACCGCGACTCAGGTACATGCGATACATGTTAACCCTCGCTTGGCGGTTGCTGGATCATTTCTGACTCGAGCATCAAATATTTACTTTATAATGACAAAACAAAATGGTGCGAAGAGTAAACAAACACTCGTTAACCTGACTTAACGTTAACTCCATTTGTTTCGTAGTGAGATGGCGTGCTATAAGATACTTTCATAATCTATTTTCTTTAGTTATAATTTACTATCATTCTATCATAATTATTATGTTTATTATTATAGTCAATCATTTCTTGAGTTTTCTTTTAATTTGGAAACACAAATGGTAAGATCTAATTGTTTTGTTTGTATAAAAAATGATAATAATAATACTAACAACAACAACAACAGCAACAATAATAATAATAATAATAATAATAATAATAATAACAATAATAATAATAATAATAATAATAATAATAATAATAATAATAATAATAATGAAACTGAATTGCATGGATCAGAATTTATCTAGCTACCGCCGTTCTCGAGTTCGAGGGTTAAGGCCCGTTCATTTTGTATAACAGTTTTAAATTGTTTAAAGAAATAGTTTTCTCATTATTTGTGCCTAGCTCTCAATCGATTCATTTTTGTCCTTTTCTCTTTCTCTCAGATAATCCGCTATATATTGCTTTTCCCTTTATCTCACTCTCCTTTCTTTCTTTCCTTTTTTTTCCTTGCATTAAATTCGGGCGCAACTCCGCGATTTCTGCGCGTGTCCAATATTTTAAACGCATGGATGTATATGTACAGAACCACATATAAAAAGCAATAGTACACGTGACTACAAGTACACGACGATATAATAATTATACAAGGACTCGAAAAAAGTAAATAACCTTTCAGAATAATAAACTGTATAAGAGTGCTATTTTGGTATTGTTCTTTGTGTTTGTGAATCGTTTTCTTTCATTTTCATGTTTCTTTTAAATCTTCGAAATCGTCATTATTAATCGCACGACAGAAATAGATGCATGTGGCATCTGAATATTAACGTTTAAAGTTCGATAGATAATACAGATATACATACATATACACATACACAATTAGCAGCTAATTCCTCTGATTTGTTTTTTATAGATAAACCTATAATTGTGTTCGTTTTCAGCGGTCGCTAAGAGCACGGTGAAAAGACGGTACTTGGAGGTCGCACAGTTCTTTGTTAATATCATCGATATTTTCTTTCTTTCTTTCTTTTTACTAAAGCGACACGCAAAAGTTGTGTGTTTGCTGTGTGTCTAACTGTCTGTACCACCAAATCAACCGCACTCTTCCCGGCACACATTCATTTAATATTTGTACAAGAGCGTCCGATTGGTTTTGGTATTAAAAATAACCTCGGATCGCTGTTCGACTTCTTATACTTTTGAGTGCATCTTTTGTTTTATCGCAACTCAATCGCAAACTCTCTTTTTACGAAGTCCAACATATTTTATTTTTTTTTTCGTTTAGTTACTTTTTCTTACACTGCATGCTCTTGGCGCTCGCTTCGATCTAAATTTCCCATAGAATTGGAAAAATATTTGTTAACATATTTCTACTTACATACATTTGGAATTTCGTTACGCTTTCCAGTGGAACATCGTGAGATCGGTTCTTTCTCTCATCTAGTCTTGTTCTTCTTGTTTCGCGTTGATTTTAATTGGTAGTATTCCCTTTCACACACATTCGAAATTATTTTCCCGTGATATCAACAGGTATACGTCACATCGAAGGTCCGTTTAGGTGAGACCTTGATCGTCTTGTAATGCTTTCATTCTTAATATCTATCAAGGATATTATTACACTCGTATATTACATATGCTTTTTTTCTCACTAATATTCATCGATGAGAGGAACGATCACTAATTGTTATTATCTCTCTTATTTTGATCGTTTTGGGATCACCACTGTTAGCAATAAAACGTTATTGCACCACAAATGATTTTTCATAGGAAAAACCAACGAAATACTTTGATATTCGTTTCGATAAACAAAAATAGGGGGTGATACGTACTTAATTTAGGTACCTCATCGCGGACTCAAGAAAGACATATTTTAACTATAGCTTATCATATCCTCATAAGAACTAATAAAATCATTATAAAGGAGAACTTGTGTGCGTTTTTACCCTCGCTGTTTACACACTGGAACTGTGTGATCCTTACCTGATAGGCAACATATCCATCAACTACTGATTTTAAACTACGAATTTACACATGTCCACCGTTTGATGTTACATCCATAGTTCTCGTAAAAACAATTCTTATAGAAAAATAAAGGATATAACTTTATAACTTTACTTCTGAGAGTGTAGCCCGCTCAGAAATTGTTGATGATGTCGATTAGTAATGTATGGTATCGGGGAGTAATATTTCCTTGGTGCAAATAAAAATTTACTTTTGGTCTTGGAGGACCAAAGGCATGATAACTTCCCTGCTATCACCTTCGAAAGGATTTTTAACAACTGCAGGTAAATCTTCATCGCTCAATGGTTTCCACTGGCTCCCCATTATTTCTCTTATTTCCTATATAATTAAAAACCAGTTAAAAAGAATAATTTGTAAAATAATTTAGTAATAGTTTTGTTAAATCAAAATCTATATTTAGAAATATCAATATTGAAGATAGAGACTTACATGTGTAATAGTTTCAGCCTTATGCCAAGATTCAACATCAGTTGCAATGAATCTTTGTGCAAATACTAACGACTTAAGCGTATTTCCGCGTAGGCGTGCAATAGCCAACAAATTTTCTTGATGATATCTGTGGCCTATGAATACAATTTCCACAAGTTTGGTACACTTCCATGCAACTAATACTAGTGGATCAGGGCTGCAGCAGAGTATTAAATTTATACATTAATAAAAAAGTTAAAGAGTAAAATTATAACATAAAATAATGCGTCTTACCTATGAGGATCACTTGGGTCATATGTTGCTGGTATGTTTTTTGCTGAAGGTTGTACTGAATCGATCCATATTAAAGATCTTAAAGTAAGCGAATACCACCTGGATAATCGATGCAGTGCTCTAATATTAAAATTTTCACAAAATAGTACTTTTAAATGTGTAAGTGGCATGGAAGGACGAAGTATATTTGTATCTAATTTTTCAATACCAACATAAGAATGTAGAAGATTTAGTCGCAGCTCGCATTTCGGACTGAAATTGAAGGAACGTAATAAGTAATTTTTCATTGCATTAAAATAATGATAAATTAACTATACTAATACTTACTTCTTTTGAACAAAACTTTGCCAACTACCATCAGCTGTTCCCGAAAACTGATAATGCCAACCATGCACATGAATTACAAGCCTTTCCATCGTACCACTGTCCAATGCCTTTAGCAAAGAATTGGTTAGGAACTCATAATCCAATGTTAAAATAGATAATCTAGCAAATGAATCAAACAGATGTCCATAACCAGCATTGAAAACGTTAAAATCATCAGGATCATCCTTAACAGATGCCAAAGCAAGAGTTGTCAAGTGCTTTGCCTGGTAGTTACGCAGATGTATCACAATTTGTCTGGCACTTCCTATTAAATCTTCTATGCATCCCAGACTTAGAGCTTCTAAACGATTGGATTTCTTTATAATGCTTATAAGAGAAGAAACCAATGCTTTAGTGCATTTTGTACCATCTTCATATTCGAATGTACTATTGATAGGTTCCAAAAACAATTTACGAAGTTGCCTATTATATCTTAGCTTTTTTAAGAGGGCTAACGTTTCTTTCGCACAATAATTTGATATATCACAGATGATTGTAACTTCTTGCACACTAAGTTCGAAATTGTTTGCCAGGCATCTAAAAAAAAATAAAGTAAGAAGTAGAATCTTAAATGTTTAAAAATTTTACACATGTATAGAAAACTTTACATACTTAGTCCATGATACACTGTCTTCATCTTTCAAGACAAATGTGATCTTTTTCCAAAAATGGGGATGAAATAGAGCGCATCTCCAATTTTTGCACACCTATGCAAATTAATTTGAATAAATCATTTCTATTAAACAAATCTATAAAATCTGTGATATCCAAACATATATGATATGATAAACAAATGATCAATATGTAGCACATATATTTTAAAAGTAACACAGTTCAAAACAATTCAGGTCTTATATTAAAACATAAAAACCTTTAAAGGATGATTTCAAAGGCTAAGAATGGAAACATATGAAATTAATATTCAACTACTGTTTGATATCTAATTTTTTGTAAGTTTTTAAATAGTTTCTCACTTGTCCTTTTTCTTTATTTGACTGTATAAAACAATAGAACTATCAAATAAAGTGAATGCTTAAAATTAATATTCAGAGTATATAATAAACAGAACAGAGTGAGAGAGGGGGGAGAGAAAGAAAGAGAGAGAAAATAAACCTCAACACAGAGAATGGTTTAATTACCCACTGTGTTGGTCAGAATTTAAACGGCCTTGAGGGGAAAAAAAATTAAAGATTACCTGGGAGGCTTGTAACCGGCAGTTGTATGGTAAATATGAGAATATTTCCTGTAGAATGATGCTGGGAAGGTTATTCCAGCACAGATTATTGTCCTCTTGCGCCATTTCTATCGAACGATTTGCATCATTGTAGGACGAACAGCTGTTTGCATTTATCGAAGACAGCTGCTCCTCGCACTTTTTTGACACTGCCTTCTCTGTCGCGTCGCTCTCCATTGGATTTTTTAACTGTTCCAAATATACAACATCCCCATTTTCAGCATGTATCATGTTTAATCTTATTATTATCAAACCTATAATCCTTCACTTCTTTTCCTGGCAAATCCTTCGGACTCAGCCACCCGTTTCTTCGAGGTGAGCCCCCTCCACGAATCAAAATAAGAGCCCTGACGTGTATTGCGCTCTACTCGTTAACTTCCAACCACTCCAACTGCCGTTCGCGTACGTATGCTTGTACGCATGGTACGCGTCAAATTCTTTCTTCTGATTGGCCAACGACTACGCATGTCAACTGTGTACTCTTTTCGTGATATGTAATGTTTGTGTTTGACACACAGTCATTTGACATTGTACATAAAGCCTGGTTCCATGTTACAGATAACTTTTTATTTAACATCTTTTACTAGACCAGAGTGGTCCACATAAACAATTTTTAAGTTTTCAGAGAAGTTCTATATAAATAATTTAAAATTAAATTTTATAGATTTACATTTTTGGGAATTCGAATGAAAAGTACAAATTATTTTGTAATGATTTTTTTGTACAGTTTATATGAATAAAACTTACGTTTTCATATACATTTTTAAAGAAAAATTATACAAATTTCAGATTAACTACCAGTTATCAATGAAATGAAAAATATGTAATTTGTATAAGTTAGATAGAGATAACTAACGTTAAAATTGCACGCTGCCTTATTTTACCGTTTTGATATTTGATGACAGTTCTTATCGATTACATTAACGATACTATGTCATATTAAAAATGTAAACTATAGCATTATAAAAAAAATAATAATATTATAAATAAATATAACTGTATAGAATATAGTGCAATTTAAAAATTATAATTTTAGAAAAATTTTGGTAACAGAAGTAGAACTTACAATATTAGTTAGTAGGCTTTAACATATCTTTACTTGTACTAAAAGTGTATTTTATATAAACTGGTATAATCAGAGAGGAAATTTTGTTTCTGGTATAATAAATCTATTTCTTCCGGTCTTTTTTTATGTCGATTCGAATAATTCGATTTCGAGCGAATATTGAAAATATCAAGAAACTTCTTTCGAATAGAACGGCAAATAAACTTAAATAAACATACAATAATTTACAAAAGTATTCTGATACTTCTAAGAAATTTTCATGCATATATTATACAAAATATTTTGAAATCTCATAAGTACTGTAACGTGACACGAATATCGTGATTGTGTTAGAAAAATATGAAGTAGATCTAAAAATGTAATATAGAAATTACAAGATATTTATTTGAAGCATACATTTGGCAAACATTATTAAAATATTTGGATAGTCAATTATTTATTATATCAATAAGCCACAATATTTAGTGAGACCATTTCTAGCACTAACTGTACATTTAAGATTACTATTCATGCTATATACTACAATTGTTTATTAGGTGTATATTTTCAATAAATTTTTTGTAATTTCTACATACATTTTCGAATCGGTTTCAAATTTTATTACTATAGTAATAATAGTTGTGTCTCATTACAGTGCTGACGAAATTTCAAAAAGTTTCGTAGAATATGCATAATATATTCAGAAAAAAATTCTATAAGTGTTCGAATACTTTCGTAAACCTCTGTATATGTCCGTATAAATACGTGTCGTGATGCTCTGTAATCTGTATTTAAATCATCTCGCTGGAATACTGTCCATAGTAATATATGTATGTATATTTGGCATATGTGCCGATGATTATGAAAGTGACCTAAGCCAAGAATCTAAAAAAAATGAATTTATCGCTTATTTTGCGATGCGTTTATTTGCGTAACAATAATTTGAAACCATCTTTGCGAAGTACCGTTGAATTGAGTCGTTGTGTCGTTAAACAGAATTCAATTTATGCGTCAAGCGCAAAACTTTAAATATGTATCTCGAAATGTATCGAAAAAAATATATGACTTAGGCCACTTTCATAATCACCGGCATATATACGAGTGTACCGCGAAACAGCGATTGAAGTTAAAACGAGAGTTGAAACGTTAGTATTATAAGCCGGGTCAACATGGAACCCGTGATTAAACGTCAACGTATAGTGCTGCGCTGTTTTCCTTCTTAGAATTTTGTTTTTACAAATGACACGGAACAATGACACGCTCAAAGATCCAGATGATAAAAGTTTTTATATTTCTGTTGATCTTCCTATTAGAACGGAGCGCAGTATGCGATGGAAGTTTTAGGGTAAACAGGGCTGTACCTGAATCAACGTCGCTAGATAAAGATTTTGTAACTCCGAAAAAAAATAACGCACAGACTTCTGTAAATGAAGAAAAACATCAACAAAATGCAGTCTTACCTGGTAGCACACCGATTCTCGAGGTTAACAAAACTGTGAATAATATAACCTCAAAACAGTCAGATGGTAATAAAACTGCACATATTACAGAAACAAGGAAAGAGGTTAGTGCTTGAAGTTTATCGAACAACAAAAATATAAACATTTCTTTGGAGTGATGTTTCTTTTAGTTTCTATCACTGTCTTTTGAATTTTGCAGTATATCTAACCAAAATGGGTTTGATTTCATGTACCTAGACATTTAAAAAAATAATTACAAAAGCTCTACTACTAAATCATTAATAATGTGAATTTTCAACAGCATGTGGGTGAAGGACATGCAACTTCTTTAAATGCTGGAGCTCTGAAGCGTGGTTTTTTTGTATTTGTGGGGCTAAGTGTTCTTGTCTTGGCCTATATCGTGTTCCGTAGCTTTAGGTATATAGCATTTATTATGAGATTGAATTTCTCTTTTGATCATTAAATCTTAGATGCTTTGGAATCAGTAGTTACTGTTTTCAGCCTAAGTTGATGACTTAATTTTTGATTAAATATTTTCTTCGTATGTTATTTCATAGGTTAAATAAAACACGTGCCCAAATGGTCAGAAAATATGGTATTCTTGCACATAGACAAGATGTTGAGATGCGACCTTTGCCGTTAGATGAGGAAGATGATGAGGATACTACTGTTTTTGATGCCAGTAATGTTTTAACAAATAATATTCAGCATCAAAATTTATAAGAATAATCGGCAGAAGGTACACTGATTATTTTGTCACACAAATTTACAGTTTATGTAAAAATACTTTTCCTAAATGTGATGCTATTTAACAATCAAAATATACATCACGAATTTCTAGTATTCTTTCATATAAAATTGCTTGCTTTTGTGAAATTCTAACATGAAATATTCATTCATAGATATATTCATAGTTGTGAATTATATTTTCTGGCAATAGATGTTCTTTTATAAATGAAAATGAAACGACCTTATAAAACTTTCTTAATTTCTTAACCTAAATAAATGATAAGAAAAGAATTTTAAAACACTCATTATTCATAAAAGAATGAATAATGAATATCTATATCTACTCTTATACAAACTATATTTTACTTAAACTGTGTTGTTATAATTGAAATTATACAAATACAGATTGTCTATATTTTATTTAATGCTACACATTTAATAAACATTATGTATAAAATATACTTGTTTGTATGATTTAGAAAAATCCTTTTTCAACAGCATGTACAACAATATTTGCTAGTTTAAGCCTGCCATCTTTTGTTTTAATGTATGATAATGTCCATATATCAGCTATATCTATTCCATTGTCATCTTTTATAAGATCTAAGTCAAATGCCTCAGACTCATCCAGTAAAGCCATTGGAATTATTTCCATTGCAAATATCATACCAAATACAAATTGTTCTTTTACCTATAATTAATTGATTTATGTGTTATTACTGAAAATTGTCACATTTACTGAGAAATATGAACACAATTTACCTCATTCATAAACATGTCCCACGAATATATGTTTCTAGGATCAGAACCAAGTAAAGTGATGGTATTGAATAGTTCGTTGTAATAAAATTGTAATAATATGTCAAATTTTTCATCCCAAAGTGCTTTATCAGTGCAAGAATAAAAAGTAGTTGAGAGATCTAAGACTGGGCTGGCACATCTTGCCAGTTGGAAATCAAGTATTAAAGCTTCATGTTCAGTTATTTTCCGGATCATATAATTTGGGATCCATGAATCACCTTGACTGACAACAGATGTTGAATGATATTTACGATTGCATAATTCAATTGCTTTTTGAAATAAGTCCTGAACTTTATAAGACTTCAATCTTTTTTCTGCTTCACTACCAGGATATTCTATAGCTAAGGCATTTTTAGTAATGTCTACTATCTTCTCCTGAAAATAATTAATTAACATCATAATATCCTGCAAAGTTAAACATTGAAAATTATAAGATTAATAACCTTACATGGAATCTCTTGTACCAATTCCAATGTTCATTACTATAGTATGTTTCATGCAAATACTCTACAACTTCTCTAAATTCATGTGGATTTTGATCTTTGAATGCAAGAGAAACTGCATGAAATCTTGCTATACTTTTTAAAATCATCTTGAATTGCTCTTCATCTAGAGAATTTTGTCTACCTATTACTTCATATCCCAAAAAAGTGACATCCTCCAATGCTATAAAATCATTTTCATCATCCATAACAGAAGCAAAATGACGTGGAATGCATAATGCTTGAGGTTGATTTTTTTCTTTTACAAACATCTCGAATTTTGGGATTATCTAAAAAATATCTTAAATGAATGAATTTTATGAATGAATGAACTAATCATCTTTTTACCTTCGTATAAAATAGAATCTCATTGCTAAAAAATTCTGCACTTCTGTATGTCTTTCTTCTACCTTTATTCTTTGGTAGAGCTTTAACCACCAAACCAACTTGCACTTTTTTTCCATCTACCATACCAGTGACTTTAATCTTATAAATTGTTGATAAATAATTGTCCCCAATGGCACTTGATCCACCGAATTCCCAACTCAATACATTCACTTCTTTTCCATTATGCACGGTATATAATATATCTTTTAATGTTTTCTCAGTGAAACAAGCACTTACTTCCTTTAATTTTGCGTGATCTTTATTGGTACTTGCCATAATTTTTGAAATTGTTGGAAAGAATATTCTTTTGGAGTCTTCTCGTAGAAATCTGAGTTGATATCAAAGTTCCTTTAATAAGTAGCTCTACAGTTATTTATACTTATACATATGATATATACATATGATAATACATATGATAAGCAATTTATCAGAATCTATTTATCTTATCACAAGAGTACTTACAGTTCCAGTTTCTGATTCAGTTGTATTATTCCTTTTTGTATGTTATAAATTTATTTAAATTGTTATTTATTTAAATTGTTACTTCATTGGAGAGAAAAAAATATGCTCTTTTAATATCTTCTTCTGTAATATGAATAGAATATAAGGAGGTCAATAAAAGGATTACTAGAATAATTGAAAATTATGATAGACAAGATATATTCAATTCTTTTAATATATAATCAATATACAATACAGAAGTCAATTTTACTTTTGTATTAAAAGTTAATAACTTAAAAATATATCTTACATTCTTCGAATTTAGAAAGCTTTCTATATATGTATACACTAATTTATATGACCCTGTCTATAAAAATCTAGTGCATTGATCAAAATTAATTTGAAAATATACTTTTAAAAATTCCTTATTGTAAATAGATATTAAAAACAGATTACATATTTCTCAAATAAATTAATGATTTTACTTGAATCAAAAATTTATATTGTGTATACATTTATAAGCGTATGTATAATTTATTTATTATGTAATATTTTTTATGAAATACTAATTTATGAATTACAATAAAAAAGTAATGTATGCAATTATGATAAATTAAAAAAAATCGATGAGTAATTTTAGCTCCTTTTCATTTTGTATGAGTTGACTATAGATATAACTTACAGATAACATTTAGTATATCAAAGAAGAAGTGTTGTTACAAATTTACTATATACATAGGTACATCTTTTACTTTATAAAATTTGTAAGTTCATGAAAACTCTTCTATTATTATATTTATTTCTTTAACTATACTTTAATACCTTTCTACACGAGTGAATATGAACAATTGAATTATAAAACTTTACATATAATAAATTAAATACTTTTGGGCTGTTTTTATGGAAAGCTCACTATCATTGAATAATGAACGAGCTTAAACGCATTAACATGTTAATTCAATCCACTAATCGACTAGTCTATTACTAAAATGCCATAATTTTAATCATCATGCTATAGAAATCTTTTAATATCATAATTTATTACGTCATACCAGAGAGGAAATATTATACGTACAATACCAATATCAATAGCGTATTAGTTATTTTGTCAATACGGGTTTGTACACCTATAATTTAAATTCCTTCCAGTAAACCATCCAGTAACAACAATCTCACTATATACTGTATCAACAAAAATATCTATATAATTCAAAAACTGAATTTTATTCTTTGTCATTAGCACATAAAATCGTAATATAAACTGTGCCTAAAAAATCTGGAGGTATCTATATTTTTTAGATGGAGATGTAGCACGCATGCGCGCGCGAGTCTTATTGGACAGCCGTAGAGGACGTGCGTGAGCAGTGTACGTCGGAGAGCGAAAAGGAGGGAACAACGATCGAGAAAGTAAGAACGAAGTCCGCGCAGAAAATTAAAGCAGAAGACAGTGGGCAGCCATTTTTCCCTGACACTGCTGTTTCTGCAGCTCTGTGGTGCTAATTGTCGAATTTCTTAACGATTTCGAGTTCGAGACTCGAGATCCGGTAGGAATAAAAGGAGGAAACAGGTGCTGTAAGACTGAGAGAATTTCGGTGTTGTTTTGTGCACACACCGAGATAAAAAAATAATAACCGTGCGAAGAGATAACGATAAGAGGAGTTGAGACGTCAATGATACGGCGTGGCTCGAAGTGACGAGTGCGTGTGTAAATGATCGACAGAGAGTAGTGGGGCTTCATCGTAGTTGGCTGAGAGTAGACAGCCGAAAAGGAGAAGCTGTCTACAACGGGAAGGGTGTTGTAGGAAGGCGACAGTGACGGCGACGGTGACGACCAAGACAACGACGACGACGGCTAAGATACGACAATCACGGCAGCGATCACGAAAACGAAGATACGGCAGCCCTACATAGGTGTCATTATTCTGTGATTCGTCTAGGGATCCCTAGAAACTCGCCTCGTATCGAATCGTTAAGTATCGCAAAGTGCACACAGTCACGCGCCACCGCGTACATTAGCGCCACGAGATGGAGAGGCGAGCTGCTTTTGTGCTGCTGGGGATGCTATATTTAGCGGGCACCCTCGTCATGGTCCAGGCAGGTGAGATTTATCCTCTCTTTCAGATTGCCTACCATTCTGCCATTCATTTAGTCCATTTTACCATTTATTGTCTCTTATTCCTTTCCACCGTTGTCTTTTAGCGTTTGTTGTACACCCCCGTCACATTGTCAAGTCGTATTCGGAAACTATTCTTCTGTTTTAAGAAGATAGTACCTTCTTCCAGAAGTATTTGAACGGAATGAGATATTTGTCGAGTTGGAAAATTTTACGCGTTTTATAGTCTTCGGTTGTAGTGGGTGCGTGGTCTGACGAAGTATCGTTCTGACGAATAAAACATCCGAGACACAATGTAAGACTGCTAGTAAGAATCTATGTATATATTTGATTATTCTAAAGGTGCCTTCGGACAATCAATAACATTGTCAATATTTCAAGGTTCTTAACATCATTGTATAATATTGACAATATTGTATCGGCAATATATAATGATTTTTTTAGTTGAGAATCTTGAAATATTGATAATGTATATTGATAGTCTGAGGGCGCCCTAACGTATTTGTTGGATTAGTTCCTTAGAAAACGTATTTACTGTATCCATAGATTATATGTGTGACTATAAAACATTGACGTACAGAGGGTGATATTACTAGCGAAGAATAAAGAATGTCAATCGAATCTTGTTTCTGGGAAAAATGTTCCTTCTAACAGACATTTCTCAGTTTTCCTCTCGTTTCTTTAAAATTTTCAGTAACAACAAATTTTTCTCTTCTCGCTTCAACATAATCATTACAATTATTGACATGTATCTTGATTATAATCTGACGAGTTTAAAAAATTGATTGGTACTATGACGTACATGTCACATAGTGTCTAAAACGCATCCTTATCGTACGTGCTAATTGCAAGCAAAGTTTTTATTAAATTGAATACAGTTACACATTTTACATACTTGATATATAAAAATTGCCGTTTTTAATTAAAAATATTTGTTTGAAATATAATTTCCGCGAATATTTCGCGTTAATGCAAGCGACATGTCTTGTTAGATTATGAAATTCTATTTTTAGTTTTGATTATACCGCATTGCGTTAGAAATGCGAGTATCTCAACGCGGCATTGAATATGTGATGCCATCAACTCATCCTCAACCACGACTCTTTCTATGAATTGTATGAATATTTCAACGACTTTCATCACCAAATTACATGAAGTAACTTTAAAACAGAATTTAGATATGGGATAACAATATTTCATAGTTCTCTATTCTCTCTCAGTAGCATTCACGTGTGTCCTAATCAACCGTCTTACTTCCACGTATAGGTAAAATTACTTCTGGTATCGTTCCCATATCGATATTTGAAATTTTGTTCGAATATGATACATGCGATGTGGTGATGTTTGGTAGTGTTCGTGTAGAAATTAATTCTAACTGTATCGAAGTTTATTGGCTATGGTACATAATTTCTTGATGCTATTACATATATATAAAAATACATGTAAATGTATATACATATATTTTTTAATAATATAATATATACATATTTTTTTAAGTTAAATAGTGCGATCTATATATTTAATTTAAACAGTGAAATATATATATATATATATATATATATATATATATATATATATCTTTTAATTTAAGTAATAAAGTATATATATTTCTCTTTTACAGTGCAATAATATAATGTATTTTATGTTGTTCAATATGTTACATAAAAGTGTGTAGGCAAAAATTTAAGCATGTAAGTTTGAAATATAATCCGGTAATCGGGTAGAGCAATGTATCGACTAAATTTTGACCTTTGCGGTCATTCGAGTTGCGCACCTCTGGTTATACCGACGCAAGACACCGGGATTCGGTCGCATTCGATGCAGCTACATTCCGAGAGACGTACGCAAAGTACCCACGCCAAGCAACTTTTGTTGCGTAACAATTGACCCTATTTTACTAATCCACCCAGAAAACTTTACTTACTTACTTTTAGTGATCGTTACACGGAAGTTAATGTTTGGTTGGTAATTACGTAAATCGCGAGATTTTCCATCATGATAGTACGGCCAGTTAAGTTTCGTTGATAAATACGCTATGATGCGTGAGAACACGTTTTCAGCTATTATTTGCTAACTTTTATAACTACTTTTACTACGATGTGTACAAGAAGTACATGTATAACCGTTCTTTATATTCAAAATCAATAGTTTCATTCATTTATCATACATTTATCATCTATATCATAAGAAAAGAACACCAAAATTTTAAATCTTATTTAAAAACTACAGGAAAAAACAGGATGAGTGAGGTTTTTCATTTTATCAAGACTATACTTTTTTCAGTCGATTTTGGAAATAAATATCTTTCTTTTTTTTTTCTTTTTTTTTTTTTATAAAACTTGATGAATTTATATAATATCTTGTTCCTTTCAAGGTCATATTAGAATGTTCCTACCAAGTAATATGAAATTCAGAAGATAAAAAGATGGTTATCAGGTTTTTTCTATGAAGTATTCATTTATTAAACTGGAAGAAAACGTTCACAGAGCTGTGAAAATGTGTCGCGTGAAAAGTTTTCAAGCGTTCGTCAGAATACTTATATTTAGACCAGAGTCTACGAATATAATTTCCATTTTGTCTGCGTCGTGTTATGGGATGGGCAAGTCGATCGTTACTTACGTATGATATATTTCGCCGCAAAATTAAACAGATTTTGTTTTCGTTCTGATATAAGTTCGAATTCTTACATGGTTATATTTGCAATTTTGTAAAATTGATATTCAGATTATCATAGATTGGCCGTTTATATTCTTAGTTCGCGTGTCTTGTTTATTGAAATGTAAACTTAACCTCCATTCTCTAACACGGTGAATGTTTTCATCCGCTCTGTTTTGCCATTGCTTGCAAACCAGACGAGAAGAATGCTTACGTCTAACCCTGGGAGCGCCTGTCTATTTTTGACCCTTTAAGATGTACCATGGGATAATGCAACGGTAACAACGGCATGCAAACTTCAAACTCCATCGAACATATTTCTAAAATAATTTTCTGTGGTCCGTGAATCATTTTATTCCTAGAAAAAAGAGAAAAAAGAATTTATATGAAATTCAAATTTATCTTATACCAGAATTGATTCTCTTTATTCACAAAATTTTCTTTATCGCGAGATCAATATCTACTGCTTTAAATGAAAAAGAACACATAATACAGATATTGACTTGGTTGCTTGTATTTTATATAATCGAACATGTTATATATCATTCGTATGATAAATAAAATTTAAGAAGTAACAACATCGATTCTAAATAGTATTTTATATAAGTTATAAAAATATATGAGTTTGTGGATGTTCGTGCATTTATAGAAAACTAAGAAAAGAAAAAATACAAAATTTGCAGAATGCATGTAATATGAAAAAGTTTAAAATATCCAAAAGTGTTATCAGATTTACTAGGTGAGAGAAATTCCTATTTAGGTTTCATTTTTTTAATCATTTTGATAAAAATCTAAATTTACATAAATATTCACAGTTTATAAATGACTTAAAAAGTGTTTCTAATTTTTCATCAAAAGGATTAGAGAAAATATCTCGATATCTGTCCATTATTCATGGTAGTGGGCATGAGTGCGCCGATCGATTCCGAATGTAAACGTTTTTTGCCGAGTTCACTATTCTATACCCTGTCCGAAGAACGCGAAGGCACGAACAATTTCGTGCGCTTCAATCGATCGCTTTCTTACGTGTTATTCTATCGATAAGTAAGCAGGCAGTGCTACCAGGCAACTAGAGTGACTAGCGACCCTCGTTTAACTAACTAGGACGACGTTTTTGGTTTACTTGTTCCGCCATATATTCCCACATCAAGGATCGCTTTATGCATCACCAAAATAAATTCATTAGAGTATCTTTAGTTTATTACATAACTGTTACTCGATCGAACTGACTGAAAACTTTTGTCTTTCTGTATTCTAGGTCTGGGTTAGGTCTAGGTTAGAACCGATCTCAAATGCTAGTCACTACTTGTATATAGATAATCTATGGCGATTGATTAAAAGGATTCATTAAACGTTTTATCTGAACTTATTGATTTCATCAGACTTATTACTAATCTTTATTCTAAGAATGTTGAATAAATTGTTTTTTTGTTTTTCCATTTGACTTGTATGACTTTAGAAGATTGTCTTTTCAAATAATTACAATCCTATTGACGTTTTATTCTTCATCAGTTTCGGCTGAAAAGGGAAAGTTATGAATTGTCATTAATGTATCATCCGTTCGTGGAACAATAAGCTAATAATCTAATTATCGACGACTTAAGAATATATTATTTCTTAATGATAGTGTGAAGTGTAACGAGTCGTTATGGTGAATCATAATGCTTAGCCGATGCCCGACCTTTGTTACAGCTGTTGGCAAATACCACTATGATGTACACGGACTCGTATACAGTGTTGTAGCTTATTTATAATTTTACCGATTCGTCATCGAAATGGTAGGTCGTGTGACCTCGCGTACTCATTGCTGCTTTGCAGCTTACTTCTGTCGAGAATTAGGTAGGTTTATTGAATTAATTTAAAATACCCGTAATCGTTCTGGGGAGTTACATTATATTACCATCAAATTATTAACCTAAAACGGATTATGTATAAAATTAATATAGGTTATGGTCAGTTATTGATATGAAAAGTATTGGCTGAAAAGTAGGAAGAGTGAGTATTTTTTTATTGATATTACTTACCGATAATTCAAATAACATTTCTTTTGAGTTACGTTGAATCATCATAGAATTCTCATGCATGTTGACTTTCTATACAATATTATTCGTGTAAGGCGAAATTTGTTCGCAACAGACATCCTTACGAATTCCAATGATGTGTAATTATGTGTAATTTTTGGACTGTAATTAGGTGCCAAAAAGAATGCATTTTAATGTACACGTAGGGAGCACGTAGTTGGATCATTTGATATTATTTAACATCACGATGCAAAACAGTGTTGTACGAAGTTGTTACAGAAATCCATGAAAACACCTGACCCGAAATAATTGCTCGAATCGAGATGAAGCACTATGTAGCCTACTTTATTTTTGTTTAACTAACCTTTTCAAATAACTCAAAAAACTCATCCTCTTCGAATTTTAACTTGTAGGATTAAATTGTTTTGTTATTATGAATGTGTTAAGTTTGTTCCAACATAGGTAGGGATAATCCTAGTGATTTTCCAAGAAAATTATTAATGGGCTCATCTGATGTGGTTACTATGGAAACTCGAACACGAAAAAAAATGGCGGAAGCATTTTTCTTGTTCTGTACTTGTCATCCAATCAATGAATTTGCTCCATCTTCGAAGATCGAATATATTTGGCACTTGACCATGTTTACAATTCCAACGTTCTTCCTTCGTATGTCTTTTTCAGATACAGATTGGTACTGTAAATCATCGCATGCGTATCGTTGGCAAACGTGTATCTTGTGGCTACGTACCTACTATCCCTCCCTGAGGATGACGTAAGAGAAGCAGGATCTCTTATTGACTGGTTGACGTAAACATACGTAAACACACGTAGATTGGCCCGTGTTTGCTCTATTTAAACACAAAATGGGACAAATTAAACAAAAAGGCAATTTGAGGATACTTCATCGCATTTCAAACTTAATTACCCGCTCATTTTCTTTGTATATATTAGGTCGGAAGGTGTATTCCCATCTGAATTGCACGCGATCAAGTTAGATACTATTTCAGGAGGCAACCTGAATTTTGTTACGTCATTGAATTAGTCGAATTAAGTATGAAAATTACGGTCTTTGTAAAAGAGTAACCAGAGACTCTAAAAAAGCTTTTTTTTTATCAAAGTTTCTCTTATTCGTTGAAGTTACGTGATAAAAGAGGCGTCTTGTATAGGTTGGGAAGTTTCATTATGTTTTTCACGTCTATCTGGTGAAAGTCATTTAGAGAAGATTAAATTGACAAGTTTGTTGAAAAAGACATTTTTATCTTCTACTATAAACTACAAATCTTGTTCACCTTTACAAATATTGGTATCGTCTGAACGTTTATGTTTGTTTAGCTACTGGCTTTTCCGATATCGGATTTCAAGCGCTGCATGTCTCCTTTAGCTCGAGATAATATCGAAACTCGAGGACAAGACAGAAGGTTATGCTAGAGGAAAAATCATTTAAGTAACTCGTGTACGGAATTGGTTTGCGTGATAAATGAAGCATAAGTTTGCTTGAGAACATAATCTTTAGTTTGAGTTTAGGGATATTTGTTGGTCTTGTTAAATGACTAACTTTCTGTTAATTCTAAGTCAATATAGATTGATAACTTCTTTCCAATGCTTAGGGACAATGCATTACTCATCGATATTGTTCATTTTATAGGTCAAACCTTTTAATCTGAATAATGTTTGATTTAGTCACTCAGAATAATCTCTTGTAAACATTTTATAAAAATTGTTTTTCTCTTTTGCATTTTTGCACGTCAGTGATTAATTTATATAAATACTGATTATATCACTAAAACTGAACAATTTGTATATTACGTGCTTTTGTATATTCGTGTATACGTACTTTTTTCAAGAATTATAAAACATGTACGAAGTTGTTCAATTCCTCAGTAGTTTCACTTATCTGCTGGGCTTATTAGAGCAGAAAAATTGTAGTGTATTCCTATTGGAAAAACTCTCTAGCTCTATTCTCTTACATCAGGCTGATGAGTTTATCAGGAGATGCAACGTCCGTCTTTTAAGCGACCCATATTTGAAATTCATTTATCTTCTAAGCTTGTTGGTTAGCGTGCGAGTGAATTAATAATGTGACGAAATTGGATGGACTTAGAAACTTCATGTGCAAATTGAGTTCGTGATAAATATGTTTGGTCACTATGCGAAAAATTTGGTCATTTACTCAGCCGGCTAACTTCATTCTTATTTAGAATCTGAAATGAAAAATAATAATATATAAGTTGAATAAAACATAATAAATAAGATGAATAACTCATTTTTGAAACTTGAAACTAAAATCACTGCTTTAACTCTTTGATTGCACCAACTATATGCTTATCTTTTCTTTGAACGAGTTCAGTGGTTTCAACTTTATAATGGTTAGAATAGAATGGACATTGTCAGGATGGTAGAACGTGTTTATGTGCATTGGCTATCTTACGTTTGTGCTTCATCTCGCGAGTATTTGCAAGTCCAACTTGCCAAATTGCGTCCTAGATCACGGAGCGTCCCAATTCCTGCGTCCTCCATCGTCTTCTTTATATTTTTGCATAAAGAGACGTTCGAAGATTTTCTGACTCCTCTCGCATGAGTTCCTGTGAGCGTTCCACATGGAACTCGGTATCTCCAGGCCAAACAAAAAAATGATACTGCGTAGTTCCAGTTCGGTCCAGTTGGAGGCAGTTCGTTGTTCGAATACAATAAGTCCTCTTCTGCCGGAATATTTTTACTTCGAATTAAATGTACATTTAAGTACAAACAAGTAAAACAAACAAGTTATGTGAAAGCATTAGCTACCATTACAATTCTTTTGTTTAAAATTATAAATTATAAACGTTTGATATTTTTGTGATAATATTTAGGTTAGGTTTTCCAACAACCATTTCTAGGGAAAAATAAATGAAATCAACTATAATGTTAATAAAATTAAGGAAATATAATTTAAAGGGTTATTCAATTTCGAAGTCATTTGGTCATTTTTGGTAGAATTCCAAAGATCGAGTTTACTAACGTTATTAAAACCGTCAAAGTTCGATTCTGCGTCAGTGGTGCCATTAGAAGTCGCATGGTCAGTCACGCGGTAACAGTTTGAATTACGAATGAACGCCAGGCTTCCAACTCCCTTTTACAACCGCGCCTAGGTAGAGCCACATAATTCTGCAATATAGTCACTTCTGATGCTGAGGGTCATACGGCACGTGTTCTTCGTGCTATCGATCCCTTTTCCATCCTACTCTGCGTTCTAGTACACCTCCGACTTTGTAAACAGAGTGGCTCGACTTTTTCTTTATCTTATCCGTTTTCTCTATAAACTTCTGACGCTTCACATCTTTCTCTTTGTTCTTTCTATCTCTCTTATAAAATTTCATAATTAAAAACTTAAATTATAAATTCGTTAAACAACTGGCGATGATCTTCAATCTAGAAATAACTGTTGAAGTAAAGGTCATTAGATTATATTCCTAATATAATTGCGTTAAGTAAATGTTTAAATTGCAAACAATCATCGATTCTTATAGGTGTCTCTTGGTCGCGGTATATTCTTAAATCGGTTAACAAGGAAGGCAGAAGCCAGTAAAGCCACTTTATAGGTCAGCCCGATGTGTTCGTAATTATCAGTCTCTTTTCCCTGAGCCTGCATGCATTATAATTTCATCTGGTCGAGTTGGTGTCTACGAGGACGACGGGGTGTTGTAAAAGAATAAATCGCTAAAAATAAATAGGAATTGCCGAGCGTGTATGTCCTCTGCCCCGTGGAACCGGATCAACGTGTTCGTTACCGATGTTCCTGCATTCTTGTCGCTGCACCGTCGTGATTGACTTTTTGGCGCCGGCCGGTTCCGACTCACCGTTGCGAGTCCATCGACTAGAGTGCTATTTTCTACCGAATCAGAAGTGAAGAAAGCCACGTTCGATGCATAGCAGGAAAATTCCTTCTTTAGCCTCTTTTATTTATTATTATTTAGCTTACTTCCTTTCTGGATTCCGTATACTATGCAAAAATACTCTGTATACTCAAGCAAAAATAAGCAGGAAGAATCTAGGGACATTTTGAAGAAATTTTAGAAAGCGATTATACGTATATATAATGAAGATTTAGTAATTATTACTTTACGATTAAGAATATAAAATAAATACTTAAAAAAAGTACTTAAACACTTACTATGAATGGAACTTTTGATGAATTTATTATGTGTGGTACGGAAAATATTTTTAAATTTTATTAGCACTGTAATGAGACAAGACTATCATGTTATTGGGAAAATTCGAAACCAGTCTGAAACATATTTTGAATAATTCAAAAAATTTTTTATGGTAAGTGTCTGAATACTATCATGAGCCACTGTAGGTAATATAAATTGTTTTCTTAAAGAAGGAAATATTTATAAAAAAATACAACGTTAGAATAACACTACTATAAACAGATTTCAAAGCTCTACAAGGAAAAGTTACCATATAGTATAATACATTATGCAGCACCATGATGTGCTTAATAACTAGGAAACTTTAAAATTAAATCCCAATTGATCACGTGTGATCAGACCTTATATTGAAAAAGCCTGCCGTAGACTTAGCAAAAGAATGACTAGATCTCTTCAGGAACAGCACACTCGTGATCTGTTCCTCGTAGAAACCAGATGCTCGTACAAGTCATTATCTCCGGATGGTTGTTGTCGTACACCCCTTGATGTGTGCTCGTATGTTCTTCCCGATAAAGTAACCTACAAGGGAGCATCGGTCGTGCACGAGAATCAACCTTGGTCGATCGAGTGTAGCGACTTGAAGCCGGACGATATGATCAGATGGACCAGAAACGGACAATCGTTGGAACCAGAGCTGGCTAGTGGTCAGCTGACGGTTCAATCGCCGGTGGGAACAGGAAGCAGCACTCTGCGAGCAATGCATGCCACGGATAGCCACCATGGGGATTATAAATGCACGCAAGACAGCGACGAGTTATTTCATCTGTGGATAAATTTTGGTTCGTATATGTCGAGCTCCCTTCGCTTATAAATTTTAGACTGCGGATTTCAATGCGTTTTTAGGAAATTTAGAAATGTAGAATTCACAGAATGCGCATAATATGAATAATGTATAAAATATCCAAGGTGTATAATGTTTCTATAATATTTGGCAGGCAAAACAATTTCTATTTTTTTAATTATATTTTTAAAAATACGAATTTGTATAAAAATCGGCAGTCTATTTATATTTTGCTGTAATATCACGCTATTTATACTTATATTCTGCTATAATGTTGTATATTTATTTACATGCGATACTGCCCGCATAAGCGTCTAAATGTTTGTTTATCTTGAGTCTCTATCTTCATTAGGGTCCTGTTCCACGATTTCTGCATCAGTTTACACACGTTGCAACATATTATATTTCAGTGTGTATAGGTTGCTTAATCTGCATTTATTTTCGCGCATTGTGATTCTCAGAATATATACGCGACAGGTACGGTATCGCCACGTAGATTTATTCAACTAGCTCTTGGAATTGTTTCTTTTCTTATGCATTTATGGGAAATCCGAAGGTGCAAAAATTCACTCAATGCATATAATATAGAAAAATGTATAAAATATCCAGAGTAGAGTATTTATTATAATATCTGGTAGGTGAAATAAATTTCTATTTACGTTTCATTTCTTCCGTTATGTTTATAAAAATACAATAATGCATAAAAATCCGTAGTATATCTATATAAGATAAATATGTGTGTCAAACACGATGAAGAGAGATACCAGGGATTTTAAAAAAATGCTTTTCGATAACTGGCCAACTTAGTGAAGCACTATCATAATTATGTATCCAGATACGATCTGCAAATGTTTATTCGGGCAGTACTGTAACTATTTTTTTTAATATTTACGTACCTTGATTGCATTTTGTGCTTGTTGTCTGTGTATGCATTTTGAATAATACTTGTTTGTCTCTCCTGCATGTAAATGTAACGTAACAGATGCTTATATAATTCTTGTTGCACACCAGGTTCTGGAATGTTAATTTTAAGAGTAATTGAAGGTGTAACAGAAGATTATAGTCTGTTTGAAATCAACTGGAAGTCGCTCCAACATTGTATGGCCGCAACATGTGTATAACTTGAAAAGCTTTCACCATTCTTCAACTGTATTATGGGATACAACACAATATTGCGTTAATTTGCAGAAAGCAGAAAGATTCATATTAATGAATGTATTGACATAACTTATACAATTATTATATAGAGGTATTTTCATTGATCAAGTATTATTGGACAAACTATAGCAAAAGCGTTATTTTGAAGGATCTTCATATTTTTGTTTAAGTATCAAGCATATTCTTTTTTCAAGTCTCAGTATTTTAAGACAGCTTTATAGAGCAATATACCGCAGGCGGTTGTTTCTAAATAGGTACTTGTCCGAGTTTCAGGTGTCATCACTGTCCTAGATTCGAATTTGTTGAAATTGCGATACCTGTAAATTTCTCGAATCGATGAAGAGACGTATTGCTAATGACTATCCGTCGACTGTCATCGATCAATCCTTCATTCATTAACCCATACGAAAGTTCGGAGTTCACTCTGGAATTAGGATTATGAATCTTATGATGTTCGCCCGTTGTTCGAGCTTCTAAGTATATTTGTTTATGTGAATGATAATTAGTAATAGTAATAATAATAATTATACAATTATTTGAGATACTCAGTCTTTTTCACACGTTACCACATGATGAAACGTATTTTATGACTTGTACAATTAACGTGGAGCTCTATACTATTGTACTCTTTCTCTTCTGATGACGCATGGTTTTATGACTACGTAGTGGTACAAACGTAAATGATAATTAATCGCGACTAATAAACATCCTTGGCTTGTTAGTGCTTGTTACTGCTTTTATTGACTGTATCATATGAGATGGAACAATGGTCCAGAGAGTACAACTGCTGGTGGACATTGCTGTGACTAAACAGAATACGTTTCTTATGATCGTATGTGTGCAGTTCATCTATTTCGAGGATACAGTAGTATTCAAACTACGAAGTATTAAAACACATTTAGAAACCTTGTATGAATATATAGTGGAATATATATATGTAAAATGTATTTGTACACCACTATATTTATTTTTGTATTTATATACCTACTAGTTAATTAATTCCAACTGTAAAAAATTTCACATCATTTAGTAATGCTTTTATATAATTCAAAATTTGATATTACTGAAATAAAATTTAGAACCTAATAAAAAAACGTGTCATGGGAAAATAAGGGTGTGCACAGATACATGTACACTATGTACAAATACTTTTCCTAGCCACTGTATTATGTGTTATATAAAACATTTTGAAATTTCATTAACACTGTAAGGAAATACAACTATCATGGGTGTATTGGTAAAAGTTGAAACAAATGTAAAAATGTACATAGAAACCACAAAATATATGGTCAAACTACATATATATTTCCCAAAGAGCACAAAAATATTTGAACAATCAATTATGCGTTATATTAATAAGCCACAATATTCAGTGAGACTATCTTTAACGCTTACTATATGTTTAGCATTGTATATACTAATTTTTTGCTAAATATATATTTGCAGTAAACGTCTTAGACCTTCAATATACATTGTCAGATTGGTTTCAAATTTAACCAATATAATCATGTCATTCATACTAACTATAGTGTTAATGATATTTCAAAATATTTCATATAACACATACATTATGTAGATAAATATAATTTTCATGGTAAATGTTCAAGTACTTTCATGAATTGATATATATATAATCTTCAGATACCTGTTCTATATACCAGTTCCATGATGTAATTCAAACGTTACAGTGTTTTGCTATCCATTTATATCACTGCTACTGTTTGTTTGCAATTCTTATCGTAGCGAGGCGTTTATTGTCCCGCGAGTGAAGGAGCTTTGAAAAGCCTTGAGTACATTATTTCATTCTTGCAGCTGCCAGTATCTAATTGTACTTGTATTTCCAATTATTTCTTAATATGATAATATTTGTGCCAATTCCGAATTTAATGACGCTTGAAGATTCTTAGAACTTGAAGATTATTAGAAGAATAAAGATGCAATTAGATTTATCTCTGTGTAAAACTGTTTTGCTAATAAAACATTAGCTGACTGTGTTAAGGAAATTGTTGTGTAAAGAAAATCTTTAAAATGCGTATCTTGCATGGAATAAACAATACATTAAGAATCTCTTTATTTTTATTTGTTTAATTAGTGGACTCATAAGGTATTTGAGCGAAGCAAAGATTTTGTACTTTTTGGTAAATAATATCAAACAATATATGTATTTTGAAACTGCTAGTATATTAAAGAACTGTATTAAAGAAGATATAACAGATTGTTTTATCCGGGAGTAAATCGATTCTCATGTTGCTTTTGTTAAAAATTCGAAAGATAACGACGGCCTGAACTGTTCTGATAAGAAATACTATTAAAGATAAGAAATGTAGGATCTTGAATACCTTGAGAAATTTTGAAAAATACGTTATATAATTCGCATTACGAGTACACATTGAATTTATAAACTCGGAGAAACGACCGAAGTTATTTTTGTTTTACTAAACAAAAATTGTGAAATTAACAAGCGTATGAACTGGTGTTGGTTTGTGCTATGCAAATAGCATAGCAAGTTTGTTATTTAACAGCATCTTATGTGAAGAAGAATAAATAACTTTTGATATGAAGTAACAATTTGGTTTCTTTATGAGACAGATAAGAAGATCAGAATACTTACAGCCACGGATGTTCCAATGACATTAGAATGCGCAAACAAAAGTGCAGGGGAAAAGCTGCAATGGTTTAAGCAAGATATCCCCATCCATAAAGCATTAGCTGGTAACGAAGATTTAATTAAACTGGATAACGAAACAGGCACCTTGGAAGTTTTGAAGATCTCAGAAGCTGTGTATGGAAATTATACTTGTAAAGGAACAAACTATACCACAAAGTACGGGATCGTACGTAAGTATAACCTTAAAATCCTTATTCTTAAGGGTTTCAATCCTTTCTATAATACAAAACCTGCCTTCCTTCTTCTTTTTAGTTTTTAAATTTAATTTTAGTCGAATATTTATTATTTTCATTTTATTTTGTTTTTTTTATAACAATATTGTTAAATATTATATCATCTTTGAAAAATAATCTTTTACAGAGACTCCAGAATTCTGATATATTTTTTACTATATTTAATTTTTCTATTAATTTGTTTACAATATTAAAAATCTTGTTTATTTGCAGCAAAACCTACTGCATACCTTCCTGATTCAACAAGTGTGGTGGAAGGAGAGAAGTTGCATTTAACATGTGCCGGTAAACAGAGTCCTGGTATTAAGGTATCATGGACATTTGGAAACCAGAATTACACGCGCAGCGCTGGTCGCGTTAAGCTCGGATGGGACCATGAAAGAAATATCTACGGAGCCGTCTTAATGGTTGAAAATATCGAGATGGACGATCGTGGTAACGTTTCCTGTAGGGTATCTTATAACTGGTCCGATACTGCTGAATCTCACGTGGCAGAGGCCCAAACATTCCTCAGGGTCAAAGACAAGCTCGCCGCACTCTGGCCCTTCTTAGGCATTTGCGCAGAGGTTATTGTTCTGTGCGCTATTATCCTAGTCTATGAGAAGAAACGAAACAAGGCTGAACTTGAGGAATCTGATACTGATCAGAGTCCTGACACGTATGTATATTCTTCACTTTTACTTGTTTCTTATTCAGTCTCAGATAATTATGGCAGTATAGTGTTTTCTCAATTTTGATTATTTCATTCTAGCGCATCTTGTAAAAGAAGTCTTCTTTATTTCATCACTAAAACAAGCAATCTTAATAATCTTAATAACAAAATCTAATATACTTTTTATTATTTCGTTAGGAACCCGTTAAATTTAAAAACTTCTTTTTAAAAAAGAGCTGGAGTCAAACAGTCAAAGTTGAAAAAAGTTGATATACCGCAGAGTTACTAAGATTCTAACTTGAAAATCTGTTTGAAATTTATTTATTAATATATACAGGGATCCGGGTACAAGCACAGGAGACGATAGACTAGAATACTATATACCACTGCGCGGACCTCTTCCACCCTCTAAACTTCCTGTCGATTCCCCTGACACGCCACCGACGCAGAAAATCCCAGGTCACAGGACGATCCAGTTGAATTCCTTCCCCAAAAAACCACGCCGTTTGTCTGCACCGGCGCGGTTGTATCTCTCCCGCTATTACTTTAAATCTTTCCCTCTGAAGTCGTGCCATCGCTTTCAGCTTTACTGGCGCTTACTCAGAAAATTGAAAGTAAAGATATATGAACGCAAAAATTTTTATTTAAAGAGTACGAAGCGTACAGTTAAATTTCCTTTAAACTATGCTTGAAACTTCTTTATATAGATTATTTCATAAGTATGATAGGTAGTCAAACATTTAGATTACATCAATATGGAATTATCTCAGAAATATTCTTATAACTATTTTCATATTTTTTAAAGCAAATAAGTTAAATATCTAAATTTTCTTATAGTGTTACCAATTCTTAAAAAATCTTGTACAAAATAATACGTTACCACATATCGATTAGCGTATCCGTGTCCCGTCTCATTGTGTATGACTCATTCTCGTGACCAGTTTCACCTTCGAATAGTATTAACTGTTTAATAATTGGTTTTATCTCGTCCCGTAGCAAGCCAACACCCAACAAGGATTCTGACGTTAGGCAAAGAAAATGAAGGAAGAAATAAAGAACGGCGGACGAACGAGAGTGATGCAGGATAGTGGAACGGATGTGAGGGAATGATCGTGTGGCATATGCCGAAGTGACAATATAGATAACTGTTACAAGGATGAGAGACAGCGGGGTAGGACAAGAGAAACCAAATAAGCAAGCAAACAATTCTGTAACAAGAGAAAGACATCATCTAGAAGAGCATACACAAGTATAGAGAATAAAAAACGAAATAATAAAGAAAAGAAACGATAATAACGTTTTCAGTGGACTGGTTAAGCTCAGGAAGTGAAGCCCCGACCTCCGGGCGTTCGAATGCATACCTGCGTGGAAACAGGCTTGCCTGTACACAGAGAATGTTAGCGCGCGCGGAATTACAATTTACTAACAGATTTAAATTAAGCCTTATTATCGTGTTCACTCCATTTATCAAATGTTCGCCTGTCCGTACTCTCTTACTACACTGCTTTGATCGACGATCGAGAAGAAATAAAAAAAAGAAAAACGATAAAAAAATATATTGAAGAAAAAACAATGTGCTGCTGATCTTACGCGTCGTATGTATCTATAAAAAGATGGGAGTGCGCGAGAGCGTAGAGAAGATGAAAAAGAAGAGAAACGAGAGTAAGGTTAGGAACAAGAGGGAACGAGAGAAAAAGATCGAGAGGGCGTGAAAGAAATGTTTTACGTATGTGTGTGTCTGTGTGTGCTTGCATACGCTTGAATGAAAGAATGCAATAGCGACGAACAGAAGTAAAAAATACAAAAAAAAAAGAAAAAAGAAAAAAAGAACGAACTAGTCGAAACGGTGCATACTCGCCAAAAGCAAACGTGCACGAGAATGATATAAGAAATTCGTTTTTATTATATTTCCTGCTTGTACGAATAAATAAATAAATACATACATACATACATACATACATACATACATACATACATACATATACCACATTCAAGGCGCATTTATTCGTTAAGGTATTTTCTGTAAAGAGTACTTGTTTCCCGTACTCTTTAAGGATAAAAGTATAAATTCACTGTTCTGTTCATGCTTTTTGGCGGGTATGTCTGGTACGTGATTCAGAGCGTGTAGGCACTTGTTTCTCATACTTCGTACTATGTGATGGAAGAAACGAAAGAATAATTTTATGGCAGGACCGAAAATATGTACTCGATACTAGTTATATAATAAATAGTGTCGAAGAAGGCAATGCGTGCTATAATTAGCTTCCGAATACATCAGACTTTCGAAGGTACAGTAAAAAAACAGCTTACCTGGTGGTGTCGCCTTATAACTATAATTATTATTATTATTATTATTGTTATTATTATTATTATTATTATTATGATTAATATTATTATATTATTATTATTAATTATATTGATCTTAAATATTCCATCGTTCATGGAGAACACGTCGGAAGTCATAGTTTTGCGCGCAACGCCGTTGTTAACGACGTTAATGTAATATTAATTCTGTAATATTATTGCCATCGTTACTACTGCTGCTATTATCGTTATTATGATTATTACAAGTATTATCGTTAATTTTATCACTATTGTAATAATTTATGATCCGTACCAATACGATTGTCTTATCGACAGTATCGTCATTGTAAGTATTACTGTTTCTATAATGATCCATTTAAGAACTAGCAAAAGTGCAATTTAGGTACTCGGTGAGAAATTTCTATTTGCGGGTGCTACTTGTTACGTCTTTTATGTACTTCTATCATTGTCTCTAATGTTGCCATTATTATTATCAGCACTATTGTTGATATTAATAGGAGAATTACTACAGCCATGAATTCGCTCTTTTCGTTTACCTAATATTTTTAATATTTCATTATGCGAGTCATAAATTAAAAGTCATTCATAGAACGTTTTCGCTTTGACGTTTTATGGATGATGATATATACATTTGTGTCACATCTGCCCCGCTTTTGTTTTAGAACACACGCGATTGCATTTTACAGAAGGAATTTTATCTTTAAGAAGAAAGTTCAAACTTCAATCACAACTCTATTTTATAAAATAACTAAACAACAGAGATAATGAAAAAAACATTGTGAATTTTACAGCTGAACGTGACAAACAAAATTCTGTTCCTGTTTGTTCTTTCAAAATGAGGTACTTCGACGAAACTTTATCCTTGAGAAGAGAAGCGTGTATTCGATTAAAAAAGAATGTACAAACATTTTATTGCTCAAACATCCATGCTTGCTCGTAAGTACATGTAAAATGTTGCTGTAATAACGCACGGGTTACGGGGTCCGGACTCCGGACACCGGACACGATCCACGCGTATCTTGTCACGCATCGAGAGTTACAGTGATATTTGTGCTGTGTATTTCTCCACGCGCTTTTGTACAGAACCGCGCATTGAGCGCGCCTTATCGATAACTCTTTGGTCGTAAGCGCTACTTCTGCGTAATTCAGTTAGACGAAACCGTGCGTGTTGCCCCCGATCGACGCTCGCAAGCGATCGAGCAAAAACGGGAAAGAAAAAGATAGTAGAAAGAACCGTCAAATAAAAAAAGGACAGAAGAAGGAGATAATGAGAAAAGCACCGGAGGAAGGGCTCGTTTCGAAGTCTCGTTTCCTCCAGGTCCACTAAACGTGTTTTATGTACAGTATCGCTTCACTGAAGCGAAGTATATTTAATTGTCCGCTTTGGGTTCATGATCGAGGGAAAACTGAGAAGAGGGCAGCACAGTCATTGACGCTGATTTTTCTTATCGTTCGTTGGAATCCCAATTCCCAATATGCTTCCTTACTTTGGCGTCTGACTTCCGTAATCCACATACACGCGCACGACCTCACCACTGTATTTACGCTGACTGGGCATGAAATAAAAGTCAGGTTGATTCGGTTGTGTGGACACGCCACCGCCTGCCGGATTATGCATATTGTTCTTTGATCGCTGATAATGTTCCCTGCGATCTTGGGTATAGTAACCAGGTTGGATGGCGGCTGTGTGCCTTGAACCCGGTGCACGCGGCAAACTGTACGTTGCTCGTGGTCCTACTATCCTATTTGGACCCTCTACAGTATCAGTACCGAGTCCGTTTGCAGTCATCTCTCTGTGACGAGGTAGACTGGAAACTGGTGGTGGCGGAGCTTTCTCCTCTGTCTCGAAAGCCTCGAAAGCAAAATTTGTGTTTGCACCTGAGGCGTAGTCCTTCCAAGCGTTACTGGCGATCAGACGATCCTGAAACAAGTTATCATTAGCCTTATTGTTATTGCAGTGAAAGTTATATCTAATAGAAAGATTATATAAAATAACATCGAACATCGTAACTTCATATAATTTTGTTTAATTTTGTCTATGAAGCTATCTAGCGAAGATCATTTGAATATTATATGTTTATATTCAATAGAATTTTTTTAGACTTCCTAGAGTCTTTTTTTAGACTTGCTACTATTTATGAGCTTTCTTTGGATACATACACAATAAAAGAGATTACATAAATAGAAGAAGAGAAAGAAAAGAGAGAAAGCAAGAGAAAAGTACCACTGTAGAAATACCTGGATTAGTGAGCAAACGAGCGTAGGACGAATAATAATTAGCGCGCCGATTGTATACAGAGGGTGAAGTTCTACCAGCTGGGATTAGGACGATGCATATCGTACGGAGCGTGTTGGTGATGATGCCGGAGATGATGGTGGTGGTGATGATGATGGTGATCGCCGTTTTGTCGATGATACCGCGTCGCGTTCGTGCGATGAATTGGGTTGGGCGCGTCACAAGAAGCCAGAGGCAGCGAGTACACCCTCTTTACACCGTGATGGTCGCGAAGAGCGCGGATCATGCAACACAAGCGAAGCAGAAGATCGATTCGAGTTCATAAGAGTGGAGCAATAGTAGTGAAAGTTGAGTCTGAAGTGACACTAGTGTCTATTTCTGTATGTCTCAATTACAATGAGAGAAAAAAGGACACTTCTTTTCTTATTGAAGTATTCATGCGTTTCTAGTCACTCAAACATGGAGCTTCCATATTACTTTCACGGAGTGTGTCTACATTTAAGGAGGAGGTTACAGAGAGACCTTGTTGCTATCTCAAGTAAAAGCATCATTTTGCATTGGTTAATTTCAATGGGTACATAACATATTCGAAGAGCATATCTATTTCCCAACTATGTACTTAGCAGAATTCTAAGGAACAAATGAACTTTATTGCAAGTGAAATTCTGTAAGACTCTACCAATAGGTCCAAGATTGAAGCAGGTTACTTCTAATAGACAAACATAAGTTGAGAATCAGCATTGCTCTAGACCATACCACAGCGCTAAGATGTTTATAACAAGAGTTAGATGCACACACAATACAAAAGGAAAGGTAATTAGGTTGCGAACAGAAAACAGAGAAACGAGGAAATTACTTAAAAAAACAGGTGGAGAAAACGTATGAATATATAAAATGGTAGGTAATGTCGTACCTTCGTCGCTCGCCTCCTCGATGATCTGTAAAGAGTACAGCTTGCTTGTAGTAGAGCAAGAGCAAGTAAGGCAGCAACGCATCCGACAACAATATATAGCTTCGTTGCGTCGAGGAACAGATCCGACGTAAATGACGTCTCTTCATCCGCATCTCCTCCATCTAAGTCATTTACTGGCGACCAAAACACAATAAAATGTCCAAGTTGAATGGATGCCTTATATATAACTTAATACGTTTAACAATATGATTATACTATATGAAGCTAGAAATATGAACAGGCTAGCTTGTTACGAATAATAAACACGCTTTGTTAAGTTTGTTGTAATGATAACGCTTTCCTCAATCGAGGAAAAAGATATGATATAGAATTAAATACTATATTGCAGAAAAACTTAATCGGTTGTAAATTATTGTTTTAAGCCGAGTATTTTCAGAATTTAAATATTTAATGACTGGCTTAATTGAATTTTTTTGACCGACAGTTAACGGTGATTCTTGAAAATCTTATCAAAGAGAAGAGTCTATATGTTTTTATTCTGAAGGTTAATAATAGCAAAAAATTTCACATTACCTCGAGGAGCTCTAATGATCAAATACTGTGGATCCACACTTAATGCACCGACTTTTCCTGTGACAAGAGCTTCTTTTAATGCCTTTTCCGCAGCTGCACCGGTATCTATAGGTTTCAGTGATCTGCCTTTTACTTCGTTTTTGTCTAAGATCAGATCCATGCGGGCAATAACACCGTTTTGCTCATCATTCCTAAATGTAATAATATATTCAATATTATATAATAAATTCGGAAGTAAAATAACACATATTGTAAGGATACTGACTTTTGTAATTCACTGAGACGAATTTGATAATAGCCTGGTAGTTTGTCAAGAAGTGGAGTAAAGCTGTCAGATATCCTGTTTGAAATAAGTTCGAAATCTGGACTACCGGGAGCAGGTGCCATAAAACCGTCTCCCAAATTTATGAGCTTCACTTCCACGGTGTAATGCAGCCTTGGTGGAGCTGGCGTTGTAAGATCCTCGAGTTCT
Source organism: Bombus pratorum (assembly GCA_930367275.1). NCBI lineage: Eukaryota > Metazoa > Arthropoda > Insecta > Hymenoptera > Apidae > Bombus > Bombus pratorum. The sequence goes on along the minus strand of OV883983.1, from coordinate 5,434,111 downwards.
ACAAAAGTGAGACAAGTATTTAAATAATGCTGTTGAGGAAGCTTTCTGGAATTTGAGTTATTCAATCATTCAGAATTTATTTGTATACAATAAACAAGAACTTCTCAAGGATGCCATAAAGAATATAATACTAATACTACTAATTAGTGATTATAGCATGTATATAATCAAAAACAACAACCTTCGAGACCACAAGATTTTATGCATATCCTTTCAGCGGATACAACAGGCACGGCATCGTGTTTACGTATTTTCTTGTTGACAGCATTAAAAATACCACCCTTGACTGGATACATCATATACAAGCAATGATCGTCCGTGAAAGAAAGATCTCTATTGTCCTTTGTTATCCGTTTTCTCGAGAACTTGAGTGTCGTTATACCATCCACTTTACTGCCACCTGTGTTATAGATATCTTGAGATGGATCAAGCAACGGAGCATTATATCCGCTGATCCAAGTATCCATGAGAAAAGCTCGACCTGATTTCTCGTCGACCCAGCCCAACACCGCATCTGTTTGCGACTAATAACGAGGAGAGAAGTATCGATTTTAAACTTAGAATTTAAGGATAAAATTCATTGTTGTAGAATGGAAGGAGTATTATAATTTAGTAATGGAAAGTTTGATAATATTAAGTGGCTAAATAATTTTTATTAGAGCATAGTGCTAGGAACTTATGGTCTTAATGCATACCATTTTTTCGTCATCAGAGAATCCAACGCCGGTCCAAGTATTCGTGTTAGTAGTGGAAATAACAAACGATAATTGATCCTACAAGAAAATCATTAATGAACTATACGATAGAATCATAACTAAGAGGATTTATCTTTATTATAGGAAAATACCTTTCGTCCTTTGTAAGTCCACTGAATAGAGTATTCACAGGTACCATTTGCAGGAGAGCAATGTCTTGGATAATGCCACTCACCGCTGCAATTTGAAGTTGGCGCTAATGCATCACCCTCACTAGCCATTTCTTGTTTCTTTTTTTCATCTAAGGATATTTATAAATCACTAATCAATACTATATTTAATTCGAAATTAACTATATAATGTCATCAACAATGTTGTAATACAACGTCACTAATGCATGTAAAGGATATATTTTCTTTAACCTACCAAAGAAATTAAAAGTTACTGTTCCTCTCTGTGCTCCATGACCATGATACTTAAGTTCATCAGCCTTATAAAAGTCCTTCACACTGACCTTGGCTTTTTCAATGCCACTGGGTGGGTGATGAACATATTTTCCAGGTTCTTGTCCTTTAGCCCATATCACTTGCATATTACCATCAATAATTTCGTGGTCGGTTAGTTCATTAGCTACCAATTTTCTTCTGAAAAGTATGGTCGTAACCCCATCACGTTCAAAGCCCATAGCAGCAGTCAAAGTGTCTCTTCCGCCCCAATATTCGTCTTTCTTTGGCGTAGACCTGTCTCTAGTGTAATAGTCGCCAATCCTGTGACTGTTGCCTCGTGCTGATCCTATTATAATGTCTGTGCAGTCCATAGGGTTGAAATCGTGTTTCGGCGTGTATTTGTGCACTGCAGGTAGGATAGCTTTGATCATAAAATATTATATTAGATTAAAATGATCTATAAACTTCATTGATTATATGATCAATTTGAAATAATGATTAATAATTTATGATTGTGACGCGAAGGGTTCCCCATTGAAATATTTATCACAAAATGTACAGCTATTAGTAAAAAATTCATTTGACAGTCTTTTCTCAAGTGCAAATGCACTTACATAGGAGTTATTGGGGTATTATGCGAAAGCAACAAGGAAAGCTTGTACCAAAAAATAAGTACAAATTAGAAGTATGAATATTATCTATACTATATGTTTTATTTAGATATGTATATGTTAGTATCAATGCTACTGATTATATGAATACGTTACATTAACTTAATCTAAATTATCTTTTTATGTGTTACCAAATCTACTATTTTGTTAAATATTTTTTATATTATATTTTTCTGTACTATTATCTTTAACCAGCAATTCTAATTTTTGCCAATTAAGTTGATGAAATTTTACACCCATTTAGAAGTATCTAAAATTAAATTAAGAGGCAAATTTTGAAGATTAGTTCAGACAATAAAAAACACAAAATCAAAAGGTATTCCTAGATATGAATCAACGTTAACTAATTACAATATAAAGCCCGTGCAGTATGTACGAGGAGAGACAAGCGGTTGTAATGCTTTATCAGCTTGTTTTACCTTTCGTTGCACTCGACTTAAGACCTAAGATCGGTTCCGGCTCCGAGGTTGGTTCTGACTTTGGCTCCGGCTCTGACTTGGGTTCCGGTTCAGACTTTGGCTCTGTTTCGGAACTGGGTTCCGGTTCGGACTTTGGTTCTGGTTCAGATTTCGGCTCCGGTTCTGGTTCGGATTTGGGTTCGGGTTCAGAGCTGGGTTCTGGCTCGGATTTCGGTTCTGGTTCAGAGTTTGGCTCTGGCTCAGACTTGGGTTCTGGTTCAGACTTGGGTTCAGGTTCAGGTTCAGAATTGGACTCTGGTTCGGGTTTTAATTCCATTCGGGATCTTGATTTAACTTGAGAAATAGGCTCTGAATGAGATAATGATTTGTGTTCATATTGTGTCTCAGAAGTTAAAATAGCCTCTGCTTTTGTTCTTGGTTCAGATTTTGGCTCTGGTTCTGAGCTGGGTTCTGGTTCTGAGCTAGGTTCAGGTTTGGATTTGGTTTCTGGTTCTGAACTTGGTTCGGGCTCGGATATAGGTTCTGGTTCGGATTTTGGTTCTGATACGGGTTCGGGCGTGGTGTTGGTGCTGTCGACAGTGCTCGGCTCGGCGACGGGCTCCCCTGTGCAAGAAAGCATCGATCGTCGTGCCAACTACCTACTGCTTATTGTTTACAGACCACCACCTCGTGCGTAGTGTCTCAAATATAAAAAAGGGACGCCAAATGCTCTACTACTCATTGGGAAGCATACTACATGTTGTTACTATATAAATACGGAAAGCAGGGGTCTCTTGTTCTATATCTGAGTTAAGTATTGATACATACCATTCACAGAAATTCCTGTAGACTCCGGTGATCTCTTTTTGCGTCCTATATGAAGATAAAGTATATCATTTAACATTATTTGTATATAAATTCAAGAAACTGAAGTATACAAGTATAAATTAACTCGAATCTCACCTTGCTTCGTGCTGACGCGATATGTCACACTAGTTTGCACCGTCACATCGACGTCAGATCGAGGAGTTGAAGCCAATGAAGTCACATCATGAGCTTTAGCCGATCGTCTCTTGGTACCTGACCTTTCAGTTCCAGACTCAGGTTCAGGTTCGGGTTCAGGATCCGGTTTAGGTACGGCTTTCGGTTCTGGCTCTGGTTCCGGCTCTGATTTTGGTTCTGGTTGTGGAAGCAGTTCATCCTTTGGACGTTCCTGAACTTCAGGAAAGGCGCGACACATCGGTGTCAGGTCATTTGGTCGCCATCCAACAGCAACCCAGCTAGTACCATTTACCACCATAATGCCCTCGAGTTCTTTGCTTTCTTTCAATATCCGCCAATAGAAGGTAAAATTGTCAGAGAACTTTTTCACTGTATATGCGTCCAATTCTACGTCGATGGTTTTGATCGGAGATTCTAGAAAGTATCATTATATTTACTTCTTACTTGAAATTTATTTATGTTTTATATCTCAAGAATTAATATTGTATATTGTGTTCTATTTTTATTTTTTAATAGGTAAGTCACAAATGATACAAATATAATAATTTGGAAACTATAATACAAGAAAGTTACTCCAATCTGAATGACTTCTGGAGAAGGTACCAAATTGTGATTTAATAAAACTTACTCTTCGCGCAACCTGGTCCAAACCAACCAATATTGCAATAGCAGTGCTTGGTGGGTGCGGTCGTGCCGCCATTGTCAATGCACGTGCCCTGAATACCGCAATCCGAGTCATCCAGGCATTCCTCCTTAAATTCACACCTTGTACCGTGATACAGTCGATCACACCTGCATCGACCTACCAGATATCGACCGTGACCGCTGCAATCCTCTCTGTAAGACTTTCTGTCGATGATCTAACGGGTATAAATTATAAGGTATCAGCGATCGCGATGTAGGTAACCGGAAAAATTGTTTTACAAATTACGTTCTACCATTTTCTATCATTACTTAATACTTATTGTTATTATTCTTACATTGATATCGGCGCAAGACCAAAATCTATAACTCGTGCCCCATTCCTCAGCTTCTCGGAGAAGCCGAATCGTGCAGTCTGTACACGTGAAATTCTGAGGTAATTGTACGGCATAACTCTGTGCCCTAAAAAACAATAATTTATTTCTTAAGTACCGAAAGTATTATCAAAGCGGAAAAGAAAGGAGCGGATAACAATTTTCACTTACGTGGCATCGTCTTCTACGAACTCGCTATTTTTTGTCACAGGAGTTAGATCAATCAATGGTCTGTCAAGGGCATCCAGTATTTGCAGTCGAAATCCACCCTAAAATCAATAATTATAATATTTCAAATGTGTGATAGTAGATATTCAAGATATGGAAATCTTAAAAATAACGATCTTAAGATAGTAAATAATAAAAATGTATAATATAGAGTTCGGTAAATAATAAATAACAAAACATTATAATAACAGACTTAAATATAGAGGTAAGTAACAAAAATTTCAAATAATTAGGTTAATCTCGTTTAATTTACGTTTGGTAACGTAGGTATATAATAAGCAATATTATTTCAGTTCCAATGCGTGAACTTCCGGACAGTTTCTTTCGCTATGACCGTGTCGGAAGCGAGAAACGGTCAAGAGGACGTTGAGACATCGATCGCACGCGCGGATAGCGGTATCGAACGAGCTTATCACAGATCCGTGACATAGAAACCGGCCTTCTATTCCATTGCTCATGTCCAAAAAATAAAAAGTAAAAAATATTATTAACAGCTTTAGTTAACGCTTTCTTAGCGTAGCTGGCAACGTCACCGTTATAAAACCGGCCGTTTCATGAAAACGGCCACCGAATTGGAAATAGGAAGAGAGAAAGAGAGATGTCGCCGCAGGAGATCATCGTTTCGCAGTGGGTAACGACGTAATGACACGAGCATTAATTTAATGATTGCCGATGTCAATCTGACACCTGTATAAAGATACGAGGAGCCAAAGAACCGTTATTAGTCAACTCTTACCCAAGAACAACATTGCGTTTTCTTCTACGTGCCACGTTTTCTAATTATTAACCGCATTCTTTGCATCGTCATAGCATGAAAACTTCAGTCGTTAATTTTTCACCAATATCGGTCGGTAATCTCATAAACGCGTTTTCATGAAATTTAATACAAAGACAAATTGGTCGACTCTACTCTTTAAAAATTTCTTAAGTTTGCTACCCATATAAGTATATGATCAGTATTCTTTTATTTTTTTTTTTTTTTTTTTTTTAGTATTCTTCTTAATTTCTGTAATTCGGACTTTCGTTGGTAAATTAACAAAATGTCCTGTAAAACTTGTTATTTTCTGCTCTATTCTAAATTCAAATATCGATTAATGTTGTTTCTTAACGATGAAGTCTAGGATTTGAATAATGTAATAATTTCATGATACGATGATAAAGTATTTGGAATAAGATATTTAACTTTTTAAAACTTAGGAAAATATATTAATGAAGTCGAGTAGTAGATTGCAGATTTTTATGTATTTATAGGAAATTTGGAAATGGTAGACATGTATAAAAATATAGAAAAAATCCAAAGTAGAATATTTGTTATAACATTTAGTAGATGACAAATACATTTAATAAAAAGCAGATTTCTATTTAGATTCCATTTCTTCAACTACGTCCAAAGAAGTATAAAAATGCATAGAAATCCGCAGTCTCTTTATTAGTGTGGCTTTCATATGACTCATTTATGTTTCTCCCTGTTTTTACAAATTTCTTCGCATATTGTAATATGTTATCATTAAAAATTTTAAAATTTTAAATATTATAAAATTTGCAATGTTTTTGCCGGCGGATAGAATATCCGTTCACAAGAGATGCTTGTCATTTTTGATGAAAGTTTCTTTGAATATCTATACTGAAGAGTTTGAAATGTTTTCCAACAGCGCGCGATTATGCCAGCACTCGAAAGGAGAAGTAGAAAGGGAAGAGACAGCTTTGCGAAGTGGTACTGCTTCGCACGGTACACACCTGCAGCGGTTGCAACGTTATTGTCGAATTTTTCTCGTACCACGGATATTTTCACGGATAGAATTTGCGAGGCATTTAAGTTTATAGCTGCCCCATCTAAAACCAGTTGTTCAGAAAAAGAAATCACAACGATGATTGTATAGGAAATATGCGTACGTATTTATATTGGTATGAAGTTGATTACGAGATCTGATATACGATGCGAAAGGCAGTTTTAAAATACATAATTTTCGAGATAAGTTTGAAATTACGTTACTTCGAAATTATTTAAATATGAAATCCAGACATTCGTTTTAGATATTCGTAAAGATATTTTAACAGATATATCATACAGACGTAAACTTAAAAAATGTGGTGTACCTAACCTTGAAGTTTCTACAAGAAAACAATTAATATGTATTCGGGTGGTACATATTAAATATCTTTCGAAATCAAATTTTAATAGCAGGTAGTACTAAAGTAATTAAGGTAATGTCTGTATTTCTGATGATTAGTTACGTAGTTTCATTATCCTAAATTTATAGAAATATACGTGATTTATAACAAATCATTTCCTTTTTAAGATAATTGATAATTGACGACAAGACAATATTTAATTTCTGATATTTGTCCGCCAAATTCAATCATTTCATATACAACTTAATACATATAATGAAGTAAATCTACCAATCCACATATATAGTATAAGTTTACGTACATACAGTATAGTATAATAGAGCGAAAATATTAAGGTCAGTATGAAAGGACTTTATGCATAAATGATTCATTATTTTGAACTTGAAAGAAGCCTAACGGGACGGCATAGGGGCAAAGGAGGTACTACTGCTCCTTATTGCTCACCGTCAGTTACGTCTTGCCATATTGTTTCATGTGACACTTTCGGTCAATACACGTGTTTATCTTTACGTTGATGTTTTGTGCTGAGTCTACAAAGAAATAACCAATCAGACCCACATTCCTTTGCTTGTCATCTTTTCAGCTCTCTATTATACATTTCCCAGTCATAATGCAGCGTTTGATTTATGTAAAAGCCAATGCGATGGTCCACGGTTCAACTGCTTTTCCAGCAACGGATCTGAGAGCTTTGGCTTCGATCCGAGTCATTGGCAACAGTCGAGTTACGGTACCCGACATACCGATGTGTTCCACCGAGCACAAGCTACTCTCTCGCGTACATGTTCACATGCAAAGCGATTTATATCCCTTACCACCTTCTTTCCGACCTATCTATCTACGTAAGGTATACACGAACCACGTCGAACGTATACGAAGCTTCGCTTGTGAATTATTCAACGAGCGTCACCTTGAGCGACGACGTGCAAAGCGTAGGCTGCCCTCTGCCTCTGTCTTTTCTTTCCCTTTCGTATAGACCACGTGCGGACAAATTCGTGATGTCTTTTACGATGACTTAGGTAGTGCGACGCGTCGTGAAGAATATGAATTTCCAACTGCGTCAGTCGGCCATTGTGCCTGGTTTATGAACGTGCCCTAAGTTTCGTCTGTTACTGGGACTTCTCTTACTCGGAGTTCAGAAAACTTTGATTTGTCGTTGATCGAAGACTTATGTCAATATACAGTCGGGGACAAAAATAAGTGGAGAGATAGCGGAAGTAGGTATCAATGCAGTTTAATGGAACTATTGGGTTGGCAACTAAGTGATTGCGGATTTTGTCATTAGGTGCTAATGATACCCACCTATCATCAAGGGTATCATCGTGGGTATCATTACCACTTAATGACAAAATCAGCAATCACTTAGTTGCCAACCTAATAATATCAGTTCTATGTACTTAAGTTTTATTTACGTATTTCTTTTAATATACAGATTATTTAACAAATAACTGAAGTTAATGTTTACATTCTTGTGTAAACAAATCGTATTTAACAAAACTTCATGGATACCTGCTTTCGCTACATGCCTGCTTATTTTTGTATCCGACTGTATATAGACGGGAAATAAGAGTTTCATATGAAGAGCGACAGTAGAATAAAAATGTCGCTGATTGGTTGATTAGTAACGCCTCAGGCGACGTCAATCGCACAAGGATGATCATTTTTGGTCATCCAGGATTTACGGAACTCTTCTCAAGTAGTTTATGAAGCATTATTAGTCCTGCAATCTTTCAGTATATCCCTACTCAACAGTATTAAAGGAATCATGATACGAAACGTTATATAATTTTTCTCATGTGCTTTCCATAGGAGTGAATCATAATCGCGTCTTCACATTGAAAATATGCTGGTTAAGTAATTATAAAGTTTATTGAGTGCTCTAATTGCAGCAATATCGTCAATGACTCATTGGTGGTGAAGGGCTATAATCAGTTAAATAACAGGCAATCAGATTGATCAAATACGTGCAAATTCCTTCCAATCACGGCACGTGAACAATCAAGACCGTAACCAGGCCAATTGAAAGATGGATGCAGAAAGTTTCCATATTGGAGAAAGTTCATGTAATATGAATTATAATAAACTATGGTATGATTTTATTCAGCTCTCGCGTAACTGTTCATACATCTTTCTTTTTTTCTTTGAACAGCTGTTAGTGCTTATGTGTTTTTTAGGCTTTTGCTGTGCGGCCACGCATAGTATGAGATATTAAGCGCGTAAAAACCACACATGCAGAAATTACCGACTGGTCTCGCGGCAACAGTTTTTATCGCTGGCTAATAAAATTCAATTATTATCGGGGTAAAAGTTGTTTTAAAACGCAACGAACGAAGAGCTCATTATATAGGAAATATTGTTGCTATTATAATCTTTTTCTCCTTGCTATATATAATTAACCAAGTTAAGTTATAATACATTTTTTCTACTTACTCGATGAGGGTAAGCCAGATGCCACGTGACGTTAAAGTTACTCCCAGACAGTAAAGTAGTTTTAATATCGCCTGCAACATAAAATGAGCGCATTATGCAACATTGCGCGCGCTATTCTATACAAATTTTCACGATCGCTCGCCGCGCGTTAAATTACGTCGAGATACGGAAACTTGCAATTTCTCAGGCTCATCGATTTAGACGAGAGACCTTACGAACAATGAAAAGTTAATATTCATTAGAGTAACGAGACACGATAATTCATCACAATCACCGGAAACATGCATGGATACAAGTTCAGCGAAATCTTGCGTGCGAATATCCTTATCCACGCCCAGATAGGAAATAAAAAAAAGAAGGAGGAAAATCACATCCTTATAAGCATTTTCTATTTCTTATTATTTTATGGTGTAACAAGTATCTAAGTATAGATGAAGAACTTTATAATACGTTCAGGTATGTTCTCATATTGTTTCTGCTTTTTAACATATAATAAAAATTTAACATATAATTAAAGTATGGTCAATATTTTAGGGATTCGTTTTATTTAATTACAGTACGTACTCCATGTAAGCAATTTGTTTTCATAAATCATTTTTATCATCAAAAGATTGCAAAAAATCAATTATAAGGTGGGAAAGGAAACTAACATGAAGGCGAATATCCGTTTATATCAGTAATCGTATCGGTTGTTATGAAAATGAATTTCAACTCAACCAGCGATTTCACATTTTCAATTCGCTTGAAGCTAAGATGGTAATCTACGGTAGTATCGTATCGTATCGAGACTGGGTTTCCGGAAATAATCGAGAGTGGCACGATGTACAATTAATTTCCGGAAGCGGACGGGCAGCAGTTCGCGTTCCGCGACCGATCCTTCCTTTTATAGAGTACTACCTTTTTTCCCTACCTGACTCCGAAAAGAAAGCTCGCGTTCCTCTTGTTGAGAACTAACAGTCAAGCGATTAAATTGTGGAACGACATCGACGCAGTTATGTCCGATGTGGTGGGATATACAAAAATTAATACCCGTGACAGCATTCACGACACTGTTATGCGTTTATATGCATTCATGTAGGAGTTTGGAAATACTGTCGATCCGAATTAGCACAGGTAACTGTTTAGAGAAGAACGAAATGTTCAAATTTATGTAGGAATAATTTTTATGTTGGGTGATGTAAAAGTATTGTTGGCATGTAACGAATCCGTGATATTTGTTTAGACTACGATGGGTGGGAAAATTATGAAATAACATACTTACAAACAATAGTGCTTTGCTATCTGACTACATATCAATGAGGTATATTTCTAAGAAATCCTAAGTACATATCTCTTTCCTCTGTTAAATATACACGTATATCTAACACATTTCTTCCTTTTACAGATACATTCTAGGAAATCAGCTCCAAAAACTGATGAAAGTGGTAACTGTCAGTTAACGAAGTAAAATTTCAACCAATTAATAAAGTATTGCTGATAGTAGATAGTTAATAGAATAGTGTTCTCAGTAGGAATAACAAACCGAAATCCTTATGATCAGCACTTTCTACTTTTTTACAACCGAAGCAATTACATAATTTGAATGTCGAATAGGATGATCGATGGTAGAAAGTTGAATAATAAGACCTGCTTCATTTTTCAGATACAACACGTAATTTTACATGAACCGGAAGATTGAGTACTATACATATATACCATCTACAATACCGTAATCAATAGATCAAACCAGATATTAAGGATCTTTCTACATTTAGAATTCGATAGAAAGATGACCGATAATTTTCTCAAGCCTAGGTATGCCCCTTTTCCAGCAGTCCTTCTATCCGATACGACGCGTGCATTTAAAGTTCACGTATTCCCCGCGACTACGCGAGAGCTCGCAAGAAGAAAAAAAGGTACGTGTACGTGCGACTGCAGCGTAGAGGCAAGACGTGGAAGGTAATGGCCGAGGTTCGAGTTCCCTTCGTTGCGAGTCGGTGAAAGTCGCTTCGAATCAGACTAGCGGGCTATCCCCACCGTATCATCGTGTTAATGTCGTTTTCCCATAGAACCCTCTTATCACTTCCACCCATCCCTCGTAACTATATCGTCATATTCCATATTGTCAACCGACGACGTCATCGTCCTTGAATTGACCGCGAAAATTTCACGCGTGCCTTTTTCTGGTCCGTGGATCGTGTGACGCACAGCCGGACCACAGCATCCGGACAACTCGCTTCGTCAGTAATACTATCGAATTACTACATTCGTCGTCCTTATTTTTCTATGCAGCACGACACGATGCGCTGCACCGTTTTAGATTTCACGAACTTGCTTTCTCTATGCGTCGGTGTGCGATTTGTTTCTCCTGAGTTTGTTTGTTATAGCGGACAGGTCAAAGTTTCAAAGAAAGGGACACTGGGTGTTTCCAATGATACCCTACGATTCTCTTTTTTGCAGTTGTCTGCCGTTTCGAGCCTTTGTCAGGAGATCAGAATCTTTGGACGGGTTACATGTTTCCTGGCTAGACAAGACTGACTTTTTTTTAGAATGTTATATTGCAAAATGATATATTATTAAGCCATTCAGTAATTTGTGTCATAAATTGATAATTGTACTCTTCGCGTAATAGGTAATTCTCTTATAAATACTGAGATCACTTCCTTAGGTATGATATAAAATATGATACTATTTTATTTTATTGCATAGTTATCTAAAACAAAGATTACACGACTGTATTTAAACTCGATCGTGGAAATACTTTTAAGTAACTCTAATTGGCTAATTAATTTCAGAATCTTAACAAACTACTATCAGTCTACCAACTGTTACACCATTCTAATGATACACCAATTTAACTTCGTAACAAACTAATATCTCCACTGTAACTAATGCTCCAAGAAGGCAAACCAATCTGTCATATTATACCATATGTTATATTATACCACAAAAATACACCTTCACGTTATTCTCTTCATGTTAGTATAGCCATAAATTGCAGGTATGTACATACTTCACAAATTCAGTTATTCATTTGTAGGCTATTACTATATGATAATTGTGCAACGAAAGGAAATACTCACCACGAGGCATTCCACATGGACCAGGTGTCCTGGCATTGTCCAGAAAATCCAAGTCATATTTCCTCGCCTGTGGAAAAGTCAAGGCGACGTGTCCTTGCACTTCTCTGAATGATACCACTGCTAATACCAGTAGAATCAGTCCTGACATAATCACGGAACACGTATTCGATGACATTTTCAAGATTAAACGTGCCGGTGCGCTCACAACCTCGACGTTTTCCTTGAATTCCACGCGGCTGGTCCCTCTGAGAATTTTCCTCTCGCACTCCTAAGACCCTCCAGCTGATTTTTCCTGACGCTCGGCATGGGCACCCCTCGTTGATTAACTCCTTCCGCCTCGGTGAGGCCAATAATCTGAAAAAAGAGAGGAATTTCTTGATTCGTTTGTCGATTTTGTTAAACATTTCACTTTTACCAACAAGTACGAGTACGGAAGTTTCAACAACGTAATTTTTTTCATCGGTTGTTTTGCTTTATAACGCTAGGCTACGTTAAAAGTTAGAGCCCCTTATGGGTACATGAGTATATGCGAAGTCAAGGCCAGTTTTTGAAGCTCGTGCAAACTTGTTCCTCGACAACTTGATAGGCCAATATCGAATAAATTACTACGCGATACCGCATTCCATGTAAATTAACTATTATCACAGAAAGTACCAATATCAAAATTTTTGTTGCCCAAATGTGTATTTTTAAAGTGGTAACTTGATATTAATTAATGGTTTCAGTTAATAGTTTTTAAGAAGATACTTGTAGATAACAAGATTTACGTAATTACTTCATTTGAAAGGTAAGTGGAATATCGAGACAAGCGGTTTTTGGAAATTTAAATTAAAAATCAGTAATTTCTTTTAAAAGAAATAGTAATTATATTCCCACTTATTAAAAACACACATGTGAGCTTTCTGAAGCGTGTAATCACGCACAGGTAACCGTAGGAACCGAAAGGTTAAATTTTATTGAGTTAATTTTATAATTAATATAACTTTAAAAGATTAAATTTTATTAATCTTTCGTTTCCTAAATAAAAATTAGTAAATTATAATTTTTTAACTCAGTTATTATATTAATCTTTTTTCTCTAATATGAATAGTAGAAAGTGTTATTTTTCTAAAATAAAGATAGATATGATTTGTTTACTATGCTTTATATTAAAACTACTGCTTCTTCAGAAAAAAGCTAAGCCCACGAGAGAGTTAATTTATTGTCGTAAATTACACGATCATAAACCAGGAACATAAATTCCGACGATCTGACGATCGGTACCGTGGTAGAATATTTATCTTTCGCGCATTCATCATCACGCAGGAATGTGTTAACCTTTGCCTCTATCTCAAATGATATAATAACAAGAATCAACGAGGAACCGGTAGATCGAATTGCAACGTGTCAAATGGAACGTGTCATTTTCTCTGTTTGTGCTTCCCTTTTTCGAAAACATCGTGATTAAGTGGAAAACCGCAAATAACCCATGATTGTTACAGAAAAGAATAACGGTTCCCGATTGGAAGAACGAATCGTGAATTCGCACGCAAAATATTTCTCCCTTTCTTTCTCTTTCACTCTAATGAGAAAGGACATAAGCGTGTAAGATAGACAAGGACAGAAGATATGAGCGTGCTCAGACGATAAAAAATGGCGGCACAAGTTCCTGCAAGCAGAACAAACCAGGGACAAAAAATAACAGTTTCTAAATTTTTACGAAAAATTTCAATGAAATAGAGTTAGACTATTGTTTAAATTAGTGTTATTTGTGTTTAATTTAGTGTTAAATTAGTGTTGGTGATCACCAAATTTTAAAGAGATTTTTCAAGAAATTAGATGATCAAAAGGTATTAATTTTTAAATGCCTGGTTACGAGTACGTAACCATTACATAAGACTAAAACTTTTGTATGGTAATTAACTATAATGGCTTTTATAATTGAGATTATTGAAAATAAAATATGAAATCCTATAACATAATCTTTTTAATTCAAGTTACAACAGTGATAGTTCCTGGAATAAATATAGAAGTATCTCGAGGTTCCTTCGAGATACTTCTATATTTATATAAGGAATATAAGGAATCTCGAGGAACAAAGGAGGAAGCGTGAACTCGAATAGCTAGTTGTGAGAAACGAAGGGATAGAGACGAAGGACACGTGCACATTGCGCATCGAGATAAATGGAAGAAATAATTATAAGGAGCCGTCGAGCGAGGTGTACGAAACTTAACGAGCCGAGGACATAACCTTCTCGAAAAATTAAACTGCAAAGAGATATCATTTCCCTAGACTAATTTTGTAACAAGATAATAACAAGACAATAAAATGAAGATAAAAATATTTGTATGCAGGTGATGAAAATTTTTAGCAACGACGCAATAAATGGTAATCGCAGCTATATGTTGGGCAATAACATTTTGTTTAATGCGTTTCCTGCCATTTTTAGGTTTGAAAGTGAGTATGTAAATTATTCTAGTGAAACAAACTAGACATCAATGAATCATCATTAACAAAGGCATTGTCGATTGATGAAAGATCAAAGTATATTAAGTATTTCATTGAACTTCGATTTAGAATGTCTCAAATATATAACCCATTTTTTTATTATACGATAAAAAAACTAATAAATTATAAAATATGGACAAACTTTATATGTGTAACTTTGACATTAATAATCTTTGCACTTTAAAAATACTGTTTTTTAATTCTACTTGTCAAAATCTCATATAAAAAATCGCAAATTCGGTGCGCCTTAAATCGGAGTTCATAAATTATGATAAAAAAGTATAGTTGAAACATCTACTAAGAAGTATGTATTACGAAAAACAGCATAAAAAGATAAACTATCGAGCACCTGTAAGCTAATGAAAATCAATATATTCGTTAAAGATTACGACAACCGTTTCTACGCACATTGCGACACTCGGGAGCGGATCTCCTTCTGAGGAATCTCAATGTAGCCTCAGTGTGGCCTCAGAATGGCCTCAGGATGGCCTCACCGACGAAGTACGCAGCTCCTACTTTGAAGGTGCAATTCACTCGCAGAGATGAGCGTTGCTAGTGGGAGGATACGACATTGGAGAAGGGAAGAGGAAGGAGGGTTTAAAAGGAATGGGAGGAAACCGACTTGCAAAACTCGCGTATGGGGTACTTTTTTCTCGCCTCGTGGAAACCTGACATTCTGCGGAATCTCGATCTCCAACGCGACATGCTTTTTCACTTGTTTTTAAACTATTCGCGGCCGTTATGCAATCGCGAATAGCGTAAGGTATACGCGTCTCGTTGTTCAATGGAACCCACTTTTATTTTCTGTTTCAGATCCGGAGTCTACGAATTCTGACATTGGCAAAAATAGAAATTATCTCATCACAGGTAGAGCTCACAGGTTGCTTTCGAAATTTGTTGGTTATTAATTCCGAGAAACCAACGGTTCTTGGGATCTTTGGGACATACTAATGGTGACTTGTATGACTCGGCATTCCATTCGTGTTTTCGTAAACATGGATGCTATTTGGCGAGCTGAGGATCATGGTGATGTTTCAAAAGAATTTGTATTTAGTCACACATCTTGACTCTATAAAGTATTATCCTACCATATTTAGTTCTAGAATTAACGAAGGTACAATTTTATTCTTTGTCGCAATACGTTTTCATAATATGAACAAATATAACATGAATCTTTGTATTGATAAAAGCAGAACAGAATTTTATAAAAAAGACAATGTACTGACTTACACCACTATGTTCCTCTATAACCAACCATTTTATAATATTAATGTAATATAAATAAATATTACAACTTATTATACTTAAATGTTTATGTTGGAAGGTGAAACTGATTATTGATACATCGAGTTATTGAAAATGTAATCTTTTTAGGTACATATTTAGTCATGATGAAGGAAGGATTGATTAACATTTCAGTTGATGGTACGGTGATCTCAATCGGTGCCGATGAACAGCTCACTTGTGCGTGGAGTTTTGACTCGTGTAGCCATCGAATGCAGGAAGGTGAGGTAAGAACAGAATCATGAAGCCAGAAGACTCATGAAGGGAAAGGAGGTAGGTACGTAGGGAAAACGATCCTTGGACGGCTCGTGGAAAACGAGTTGACATTCCAGTGAACACCGATGACGTTGTCCTTAACTGCGATGTAGTCTTTCTTTCTGGTTTGCAATCTAAATGCCGTCGATCGATTTCATGCACTCTTGAGAAATTTTTTTTAGCTTCTTTCGTGCTCTCGTGCCAACCCTCTTTGGAAAAATTTACGAATTGATGAGAAAATATTGAATATACCTTAATTGGTGTGTAATCATGATAAAAACATCTGGTATAAAGGAGATTAAAACAAATTTTGTTTCAAATTCCTAAGTAAACGAAAACATAAACTAAAGACGTTATAAATTATGGATGATAATTAATATGACAATTGAAAGAGGAATTTTTATCGAGGCTAGCTGGAACGTTTCGGAATTCTAAAACATATACAGTAGATATTTTGCTAACAAGAACTGTAAACACTATATTTTTCTAGCGAGGTAACTGCGCAGTCAACAATTTGCGCAGCTAAACTTTCTCGAATTCCTGTGTTTACATTCTGCGTTCCTACATGATCTCACGGCTGCATATTGTTTCGCTAGTCTCCTCCAAGAAATTACTCACAATTCTGTTTACAATCGCACAAAACTATACATAAGTAAGAAAAAAAGAAATAGTTGAAAGAAGAATGAAATATGGATGGTTGTAAAACTTATATGTACAAAATTTTGATAAACCGTGGAATGCCAAAACAGGTCAAGTGAAACAAAAAAACAATGGCAAAACTATAGCAGGAGAAGAAATATTTCTCGGATTACTCCAGAGAAAATGGTAGCGTTTCTAAGTATGTACGTCGCAGTGACTGATCGTTCTCATTGATCCGAGATCTCTCGAGAGAGAGCAAGAAAAGAAAATTTGTGGCGCGATCGCGGGAGTAAGCGAAACTACGGAGTTATAAAGAGTACACCATCGCGCCATTCTCCTTGACGTGCCTTAGAAAACAAGCTACGGTTCCAGCGGACACTCATTCAGTTTTTGTTTCGTTCTCACTGTCTAGTCGCGTTTTCACCTGGGAAGATATTACGCGATCCGACAGTATTATGTCGCATGATAGAGGCGATATGATGAGGTGGAATGACGAATTTCGAGAAAGGAATGCAATGATCAAGGAAAAGACTTTCATCGAGTACCAAGAATCCGTGAAGAAATACGTAAACACGACAGATAATAATAATGGGTTATGTCGACAATGCTGCCTCGAAAACAGGTTAGAACGAAACGAATGTGCATAATCAGGATGTAGGAGGATAAATGAACGAGCTTACAATGCAGAATTATGCAGATGAGAGAGGCGCAATTTCTTCAGGCATAATTAAGAAAAACGAAGAGGCGAGGTACGCCGATGACGTTGCTGCCATTAAACTTCCTCTCACTAGCATTCTATGTATAATGAGCTGTTACGCCATACACACGATATTACCGTAGAATACGCAGGAAGGAATACAAATACAATGTGGTGGATGGTGCAGGAAGAGCGCGACGATAAAAAAGGGAAAAAACAAAATGTCCTTTGTGGTGGATCGATTGAATGATTATCGATAGCTCTTCAAGCTGAATGTTATTACTGGATCAAATTCCCTCGAAATTATCCTAAACATTATATTGACTTATTCTCTTCGGACCGATTTCATTTTCATCTAATTCTCGACAAGCATGCACACACTTTCGATTTCTTTTAACGATCACATTAATAACTTTCTGTCTAATCTCAGGTTTGTAAACTATTAATATAACTTTATATGTATAACATAATAGTTAACGAAATAATATTTCAGGGACAAAATTGGAAAGATCCGTACACGAACCGTGCAATCGCTTCACTGAACCATCAAGAAAGATCCGACAATACAATCTCCCTACCTGTTGAATTGTCCGAGAAATTTCCAGCTGATGCTTCGGTCACGCACACACAAAATCACTGCACCAAGAAGTCCGTAAATCTCAGACGACGCATCTCTGAGGCGGCGTCATCGTCGTTCAAAGAAAGAAACAACAAGATCGTATGAGTGATTCCACTCCAGCTATTGCCGAGACGCAAGAAAAGTAAACGTCTGTCCGCGCGATCGGTGAACCACGATGATTAGTGAATCATCCAGTGGGATAGTTGGAAGACGTGACTTTAGGACGTAGCCATTTCGATATTGGGCGGTCAATTGCGGCGGTGCACGATAAGATCGTACAATTTCGACAGGTGGTAGGTATACACACAAAGATACCACAGCGGTCGAGAAGGATGCGACGGGGCCACGTCCCAGACTGACTCCAAGAAGCTCGGCTAGGCTCTGTTCGACTCGACTCACCTCAACTGCCTGGCATTGCAAAGCAGCCGCGAGCGAAAACTCACTTTACGCTCTCGCACGGCCCCTTACGTTTACCCCCCGCCATATTACCGACTGCCTGCTTTCTTAAGGCTGCCTGCGAGTTCGCCTGAATACCTGCTTCTATGCCCCTTCTCCTGGTGCATCGCGGCACTGTACCTCAGGCGCGCGCGGCGCCGCGGCCTGATGTTTCTTCCTGCGCTCTCTGGCTCCCTCTGACAGGGAGACTGCATGACATTCAGGTCACCAATTTGTCTCGAATTCTGTAAACATGATTGAGATAACTAAAAATGAGTTCGAGTTTTTAATCGCTCATTTTATGTAAGAATGGATCTGGGGAAGGACTAAGCAAATGGACAGATATTGTAGTATAGCATTATATTGGGAATATTTTGGTAGTATTATTGTGTTTACATTACATGTTTGTAAATAATCTTAGATAGAAGAGAATAGAACATATTTGTACAGTTATGAATATTTTTCTCTGCTTTTATGCCTGATTAATATTTAGCTACTCAACGTTTTTATTAATTGATTATTATCTAAATGATAACACGGTCTATAATCTCGCGTACAAATTGGAATATCTAGAAAAATCTTCTAGTTCACATCTGTATGAATATAATCTCTGTAATGACCTTGACCTATATGTCGCATGCTCAAATTTGGAAGTCGTACTTGTTGTCACCAAGGTTACCAACTCATCTCACAGACTGTCCAAATCCTTTTATCCGATTCTACAACGTGATGTTAACAAAAATGATATTAAAATATTTTTCAAAACTATCATCTATCTTTGATAACAAGATTGTATTATTAAAAATAATATAACCATTCGCCATTAGGATGCAGGAGGCACAAGATGCTTACGACGATTATGGAAAAGCAACGTGAGTTCGGCCGATGAAGTAAAAGAAGGCAACGATCAGCCGCGAAATTCTACTTGCTCAACGAGTTTGCGTTTCTGATCGCGAAAAATTTATGCAATTCAGCCTTCGAGGCAAATCAGTATTCTGATATCGTCGATCCATCGGGAGAGGTATCCTTCGAACGAAAACTAAATTTCATTCAACTTCGTTTACTCGCGTAGTAAACGTGCCCGTCAAGCGCAAATTAGATCTGCTGTTTATACCAGAGCCTGTACATTTTAACTTGTAACAGCATGAGCAAAACCTCTCTATCGGAATGGAAAGCGAGCTGTTCAGGCACGCGGCGGTCTACAGCTTGATCGAGTGGTGTTCATTCGCGCCTTAGGCTGCGTACAGACTGGCAAACAGGTCTTGCGCTCTATGCCTGGTAAAAGTTTGTTACCAAATGGTATCGACGTTTTGAGGAGTTTAAAAATTCTTTCTAGGAAATCGGAATTTGAGAAAATTCTAAGAACCAAAATAAATAGTCTAAAATTTGAAATATTCGAAAGTGTATGTACCATAATTCCAGTTTTAAAGGGGAAAAAGGAATAAATAGTCTAAAGATCTAAAAGCTAAAAAAATCAAAAATCGAAGAAAGTCAAAGTATATAATCCTAGAGTGAAATATTTCGAAGATATCAGGATTTAAGAATCCAGGAGTCAAATAATCTAGAGATACATACAACTCTTTTTGTTCAGTATCTAACTAAATTACCGACCAAATTATCTGTCCGCATGTGTGTACGGTATCATGTCGCAGTATGTAGTTGATCTCTAATCGAAATGCTCTACGCGGTGATAATTTTTCGCTAGTTATCGCTCTGGAAATGCTTAATTACTGAGTCACCAGCGAGGGAACATTTTGCAATCTAAGATTATTGGAGTATCAGTTGCACATATTTCTACACAGCCTCTGATTTCAATTATGGAAAACTACTTTACTTCTGATAGACCGCAGCTCATAACAAATGCTTAGTGAATTACAAAATTCATTTCTTTTTAGATTTTCTAATATTTCGTCATCTCTAAACAAACATGAAAGTTGGAAGTAGATAATTTTTAGTCCATTAAACGTTAAATTTAATCAGAAGCTTCTTCGGAATTTCAATTTCAAAATTTCCAAACACTTATCATTTCGGGATAGAATCAAGAATAATAGATAGAATGAGTACACGAATTAAGAAATTGTTAATCAATAGAAAAAAACTTCATCATCAAACACTTTCTCAGACTTTCAGTCCTTTAGTCAGACACTTGTTATCCAGAAAATTGTACAAAATCCAACACACGTGCGGCGTAAGATCTGTTTACATTGAACTGTTGATAGGTTAGAAATATGAACTTTACCAACTATATTTCGAGAAAGAAGTAACCGGTATCCGATTTTCCGGCATGTAGCCATGGGGAAACTAGAATCAGTAAAGAGCGAACCTGGAAGCCGACGTACAGCTCCGTGGCTATCCTCGAAGCAAGTCAGAGAGCCGGTCAGAGGGAGAGGCCGCATTCCGATCCACGGAGAAAGCCTCTCGCGCATTTAACCACGAGATGACCGCCCAGAGGTCGCGTAAACGAGCTCCATGGACCCGTTAGTTCGATTCGTATTCGTGTATATCTAACCTAAAATTATTCAATTCCATTGATTTTTTTCATTTATTTTCTTCAATAGATCATTGGTTGCCTACTCAAATTGCTTCTATGCAAGTTGAAATATTCACCTGAGGTACATTTAGGACGATTACTGTAATACTTTTGTGCTACATAGGACGATTATAATTTATAGTAATAGTATACAGATAAGCATTCGTCACCAGGATGCAAAAGGTGTTATCATATAAGATTATGAAAAAGCAAGGTGATTCTGATTGATGAAATAAAAGAAGATGAACCGTGAAATTAGATATATGTATTCTTATAGGTTTATTATTAGTATTATAATGTAGTTTTGTTGTTGTTATATTGTTGTTCATTATTGTAATTTAGTTTATGTTGTTATGATGTAGGGCATTGTATTGTGTTATACAGGAGAAGTGTGGAGTTAAGTGTGAATAGGCAGTGAAAAATATTTGACCGCTCAAGGCCACTAACCCCACTATTCGTCGTAGTAGTTCTCTTATTGAAAGCTATATAACGTGTCAATCTCTCTCTGTTTATGCCGTATTCTTTTATATGGGTGCATTCATAAAAATACGAACTTGCATAACTATGCACAGTTCATTAATTAAGGATGAATATCCAATCAATCTTATTTTTTTTAATATCAAAAACCTCTAAAAATCAGATATCAAACAATAATCAATGTTTCAGTGCTTCAATGGTACAACGAAGGAAGACCAATCCCGAAACGACTGGTTCAGCCAGATCCCGTTGCTCCCACTTGCCGCAACGAAGACGCATTTGAATTCAAATCGGGGAAAGTAGGAGGTTGAAATGTTTGAGGACGTTCGGTACACCGTACACCTGCCACAAGGTGACTGCATTCCACAGCGAGGCGGAACGTAAGTAGCCGGGATCCGCGCTGGAATGTATGTCGGATTTGCTGGAATACTTCACGAGCCGCTAGCAATACGTTGGCCAATTATATGTATCGCACGCGGCCGCGCCGCGTGCGCATATCGTTTGTTTTTGCCCAGGTCGGCCTACTTGCGTCGCGTATGATTAACTCGCGCGATTCAGTCTCTGGTACGCTCTTGCTATCCGTGAAATTGACCATTGCTGGTCAGGTGAAATTTTCGATACATCTTCGCGCAACGAACACTACCGTCATTTCTCTTCTTCGCTCTTTTGGTCTGTCTTGGTTTCTGTTCCTGGCACAGAAATAGGTTAGCTTCTTTCTTTTAAGGTTATAATTGTAACATTTTGTTATTAGATATTGATATTATATTTTTCATTACCTTATCATGTACAGTTGGGCTTCTTTTTATTTGTGGTCTTGCAGGATTCTACTGTTATTTTAGTGACTTTCTATACTCTTTATGTTCTTTTAACCACCCTTTTTAGTTCTCTCTACTGTTGGTGCATTATAAGCCACACTGCATTCTTCAATATTTTCTCTTTCTTTCATACTGTTAAATCTATGGTCTCATTAACTACTAAATAACTCCTATATAGCATAAACTAATTTCATATTATTCTAGCTTAAAAATTGATCTATATAAAATATTTTTATGTTTTTCAGTTCAATAATCACTTATTAATATAAAATGTTTTAATGTTCCATAGTCCAGCAATTTCTTACTAATGGTTTCACCATTTATGAATTAAATTAATGAATCAAGGTCATTAAGGATCAACGCTATAAAATTCCTACAATTTTATAAGCCTAGTAAACTAATCTTATAGATGAATTTTTTTGTTATTAATTCCAGCTCAGACTGTCATCACCTCACCGCAAAAAGTCCGATACGCGTGACGCTATATAACTTCGCATATCCAACGATCACCCATCGGGATCTCGTAAGAATTTTCTTACAAAAGCCCGTGTACTCAATAATAGGCACAACACGAGTACCGGAGGCGTGATTGAATACTGAATTCTTTGCATTCGCGTTCCTCGTAGCCGGATAAGAGGGTTCCTTTGTTTCGTAACACCAATGTTTGCTCGTTGATTCTCTCTATTTGGAACGTTATTTGGACGTATCTACAAAGTGTCCAGCATCCAGAGTGGCCGAAGATACGGTGGATAGAGGTGGCTAGAGAAGAATGCGTTCTCTTCCCACGCCGATCGGCGTGATTCGCGCATGAATCAGATTCCATGTAACGGGAAAACGAGATTTCATTCAGTCCCGTGATTTAAATGAGACGAAACGCACAAGGAGCGGTCAAGATTCGTTCTGGATAGCAGAAACTTTGCCGAGTTTTACCTGAAATAATGTATCCAATCCTCAATATAATCTTCATCTTTTTTACACTTAACATTGTTACACTGTGCAGTATTATATTGGATTATCAGATAAGTCTTGAAGCTTTTCTAGTATGAATTATACTTTATTCGAACACTTTGTAATAATATAATTAAATCAAATATGCTCCACTTTATTCAATAATATTCTGCCACCTATTGAATAGTTCCATTATGCCATTCATACAGAATTTTTCTTGTTTCTGAGCAAAAATGTGACCTCTGAAAAGTTTGAGACTTATCTGGCAATCCAATATTTAATACTGCCACGTTTAACGCTGTTGAGGTTTCCGGGTGAGAGCCGGGTGAAAAGATTCCCGTCGTCTCACCAACATTCTATATACATACATAGTTAACTTCAAGGGGTCAGGAAACGCATCGAACAGTGTTTAAGCAGTATTAAGTATAATACTACACAGTGTAACAATGTAGTAGTAACAAAGTGTGACAATTTAAACCGTGCAAAGAATATTAAAGCTTTCATCTTTTTTTTTTTGCAAAATAGAGAAGTTATTCATCTGTTAAAAGTAAATTGGTTTCAGCTTATTTCAATGAGTTCAACATATTCGAAGTTAAGAATCTTTTACTATCAAACATAGTCAAATTTGAACATTACATAAGTGGCGTGATAACATGTTACGGGGGGCTGTAAGGAATGCCTCCGCGGTCCACCATGAAGAAAGGGCAGAAGGACTCCATAATTCTGCCTGCAGAATACGTTTCCATGACAGTGTCGTCATTAAAACATCGACGAAGGCGCTAAGTGTATATGGAATGGCAAGCAGTTGCGTGTGCGTAGCTCAATATTATGGCCAGTGGGTCTGCCATTCCTTCCATGGCCATTCTTTCCTACATTCCACGGCGCACGAACACCTTGCACGCCTCGCATGTACTCGAGGTGCCTTTTTTGGTGGGTTTAAGTTAGGAGATAAGCAAAATGGAAATCTTGTATGTACAGGTGGTTGTTTAGGTTTATCTAGGTGGAGGGTATAAATAAAACATTAGTAGAGAGTTTTGGATTTAGTGGAATTTATCAAACGATAGTAAAGAATCTTAATTAATAATAAATATATGTTTGAAAAATAACAATAATATCATAATTTCTATCTATGAATAGAAGAAATTATTATGTTCGTATGTACCTATTACATTCTTATCTTTTTATTATTAAACAATGTTATTTTTATTTTAAAAAGTTAATAGGCCATTAGAAACGTGTGAATAATAATTAATAGCTTCTGTTTTTATAAAGTCTATTCATATAGACAAAATTATTGTATGCCTATTATTTTAAAACATAGACATCTTTTTATTATTACTACTAAAGAATGTTATCTGTAATGCAACAAATCAACTTGAAAACTCAAAATCATTGAAAATTCGAACAAATTTTATATACTACTGAAAATAGGACTGATGTAAAGATTTAAGGTTAGCTTTCATACCAAACTCGATGACTGGGGTCATAGGTGAATGTGCTGAAAGAAACACTCGTGTATCGCAAATAGATCCACGGAAACAATACAATGGCAAAGTTCCATAACATGGCATTATGGCCCGTGTTACGCGTCCGAGGAGGATTCCGTAAAAAGAAGCATCTACGCGAGAATGCGTTCTCCTTCAAGCACATACAGTTGCTACGAGTCACTTATGTGTATAGTTGCGCAATCTCGGCCTAGTTTATACACTATATAACTCTATAATCTTAAAAATAGAATTTGTGTTTGTGGAAATATGTAGTTTAATGAGAATGTAGATTAATTCTAATTTGTCCCACTATACGAATTCAATCAATTGCAATTTTTTAATCATTTTTATGTGAAATAACTAAACATTATTTTTTACTATTTTGTTTTATACTGTTTAAAAATTATAATGGATATTTAAAATTCGATTAATATTTTTGATAGTTTGTTAGGAGTTTTATTGTTTATAAATTTAATTGAAATGTTTGTTATTTGTTTTGAAATGTTTTTTATTGTAAATAATTAATTATACATGTTTATATTTTTTACCAATATTAGCAACCAGCGAAGTGTACAATGAATGCAAGAAAAATGCTTCTCGAGAAACGTCCGTACGTCAATTTGCGTAATTGTCCAGTAAAACTGTTCCAAACACGCGATTTACAACGAGGATTTCACTTCGAGCATTTTAAAGCATGGATAGTAGAATCACATAAAACGAAAGAAAAAGTACTTTTTAAAATTATTATGGACCTGCGTTTCAGTCTTTGCCAAAAAAACAAACTGTTAAAAATAAAAAAGTAATATTCCAAAAACGCACAGATACCACCTTAGCCTATCTGAATATTAAAACTCTCTTATCACTCTTTAAATTAAATTGAAGATTTTTCCATTATTTGCTAACACCCAAATATCAAATAACATAAAATTACACCTGTTTCAACACCAGAGCAAATTAAGTCAGCGTTACAAAATCCAACTAAGACAATTTATCATACAATTCTCTATAGATCCCCAGCAGGTCACGAAATCTCCCAAGAAGTTTCATAATTCCGTGTACTTGTTGTTCCTCGGGATTACCATGACATAATCGTATAGTTTCATTTGGGCACGCACCTGTTTGAAACCTTCGATTACGTCGATATGCGGGACATGGATAATAGATGTACGCCATATGCTAATAATCTTTCGCAACATAAGGATCCTTGATCGGAAACGTGTACGTTAGTAGATAATAAATTGGCGTGGCTCGTTCTTCCGACGATTCCTCATAAACCAGAGATCTCTCTCGCGTGAAATAAGAGAAAGCTAAAGAAAGAAAGATAGAGAGAGAAACGTTTTATGAGTGTAACAAGTAGACGAGATAGTGGCATAACAACAGACGTTTGGTGCAGCCGAGAGAAACCACTTTCGCTCTTTTCACTGCTCAACCGTGCGTTTTCATTTTTCCCCTTCTAATCGGATGACAAGCACAGTGCAGTTTTGTCTACTTAAACTTCATGCTCAATGAAACAATAACGAGTAACTATTTGCTATACAAATATATATAACATATGTATACAACAATATACCACAAGTTAATAGTCGTGCAAGCATTTTGTTCATACTGACAATCATCCTAATTAGGTAAATATTTGGGTTCTGTTTTAGTTTTAAAACGACATTTGTTTTTAGAGACAGAAACATAAAGAAATATGCATCGATATTGTTACTTGTTGTTCCATGTTCCAAACAGTATCTAAGAAGTATGTATCAAAGTATCAACTTGTAGAAAAATTTTCTTCACATTGGTGCGACATAATTAAAGGAACACGTTTTTTATTTTGGTTTCAAAGCCATTTCTGTTCTTAGGAGTAGGAACGTGAGAAACATGGAGAAATACTGGACAACAACCATTAACTTTTTCAACAGACATCAGTATAATATCAACACAAAATTTGTCATTGTTGCTTCAATAATGATACAGCTTTAGATTTTGCCGTTGGTAAAATGGTTACTGATTTCTATCGGCTGCTTCGATTGTAGGTTATCCCACATTTTGCTCCGGTGCAACGATCCTCGAACGAGACATTTACGATTTTTCCGAACATTGCTTCGCTTATGGTCGATCTTACCTTTAGGTTGGAGGAGTAGAAAGCGAGTTTTCATGCGTTAAAGATGGTTGAATTAATTCGGCTGATTATTGTCTAAGTGGTAGAGAAAGATGTATTTGGTTGTAACATATATTCTCCCTGTTTTCTCCCTGTTTAACAGTGTATATTTTTAAAGACGAGTATTTGCCATGATCTAATGCTTAAACATATACATTTTGAATTGAACTTATAAATTTTAATTAGAAAGTTGAGAACATTATTTTTAATTTTATTTATTATTTATAAGCTTACTATTTATACTCTATTCTTATTTATTTATTATTTATTTGTGATTCAATGTTAATAGAAAGATCAAAATGACAGAAAATGACAAATAGATTTAGCATAAAGAAATGTAAAAAATGAAGGAAATATCGGGTAAAATCAAATCGTACAACAACATAATTGCTTAATTAGTCTTCGTCTCAATTTATTTTCCAAATACTTTTCAGATTGTCTACATCTCGGCCCGAACGCTCTTCATTTGTACTTACAGCGTAACGCCATGCAGTCGCATCACGGTTAAATACTATTTACTTTGTAGAGTTGACCAACTTTTTTCTTTCGAACTATTATCTAAAAAAAAGTTGGTCAAGACAAGACGATCGAATCTCGAACAAGAACACAGCGCCCGTGTGAACTGTCGTTTACGCAGCGGGAATGGCAATGGTAATAAAATATAACGTTATCATCATCGTTATTATTATCAAATACACCGGGGTATTAAAAATAGAAGGAGAAGCGCGATCGTCGCGATTGTTCGGTCTTCACGAGCGATCATTTCGGAAGTACGTTCATTATGTACACGAGTATATTAAATCGTTTATCTGAGTCTCGAGTGCTGGAAACATAGCGAATCTTACGTCGGTTTTAGGAACTCTTGTATTTTATCGCGTTAGTCCATATTTTTCGCGTTGTTCATCGGTTCGAGACTCGCACGAATTTCTTCTTCACATCAACTGGCAGTGAAGTAAAAGTGTTTCCCTCAATGGACAATACATTGATATCGACGTAAAGATGATTTGAAACTCTTCAGGGGATCATCAGGACACAATACACTTGTCTGCATCCCTATGCGCTTGATTCGACATTGAAGACGTCGGTGTACGTTTCCTCGCGCATGCCACTGCGTCGTTGGGCACGTAAGAAATCCTGACACCGCCGTATGCTCTTCTTGGTGGCAAGGCGTAGGCAGCAGCTTCATCGGAACTGCTTGAGGAGCTGCAGGTAGAACAGCAAGACTCCACGTCGTCGTCGTCGCCCTCTATCCTTGATTTTGAGCTCCCAGCGACACCTGGAATATGTTTTGGAGTTATAGTAAATATATTAGTCAGGAAAAGGGTGATAGTTATTGTGAATACAGAGACTATAATGGGCATTTTTAATACAATAGATATAGCACATATTCTTTACAAGGCAAAAATAGTTGGTATAATAATTTGTGCTATAAAGGCAATATACACAGTGGAAGTATTCAGTACATTCTATGCAGCAAACATATCAAATATATTAAATATAAAAAATATAACAGAGAACGTAAACACAACAGGGAATTTATACTTCCTATTCTCTATAAATAGCAAATATAGCAGAAATAATGAGTATGTTCACTACAGTACAACAGACATCAACCTCAAAATATAAAGAGATCTAGTAAAAATCATATATATAAATTTGTTTTAAAATTTCAGTGCTCACTAGACTCAAATCCAACCCTAAAAGACTCAACACCACACCCATATTTTTATAGCTTTGAAGATCCCTTTTTTCAGGAAGATGGGCGATTCTCCGAAAGAACCGTGTTATCTTATGCAAAGCGGGAAAGTTTACGCACCCCAGGCGGACGTGCTAGCGACTTCCTCCGGCTGCAGGCTTCTCGATCGAGACACATTCGTTCTCGGCAGCGACGCTGGGGGAGGAGAGGGTGATGAGGATGAATTCCTATCGTTGTTGGGCGATAGGGTGACGCGCGACGATCCTGCAGCATGGTCGTTCACGTCCAAGTCGCCTTGGAACCGCACGCGCCGCGACGTCGGCGTCGGAGGGTCCGTTTGGCTGACAACAAGGGTCGTCGGCGACGTCGCCGATTCCAACACGATTCCGGGAATCGCGGTTGCGACGACTCCGGTCGATGTGGACGTTGACGCCGACGCCGACGCTCCGGACGGAGGCCGGGGAGGTGGAGGCAGCTCTGGCATGCTCGACGCGTGGGAAGGAGCACAATTTTGAATGCATCTCAACGGCTCGCGGTCTCTTGCCTGCATTAACCTACGAACAGAAGATTTATGATAGCTAATTGGACTGATATGGTTGCTTAGATTGTCTCATTAGTCATGTTGCAATGCAATTACAGCTGGAGATTGCATGGTTAGATAATTACTTTCGTGGAGAAATTTGTATTTTAAAATAATATATATATGATGGGTAATTTTATGCAGGGTGCGTAATTTGAGAGACAGGTGGATTCGTTAGGAAAAGAATGGATGCTAGATGATGGAAGATAAGGCAGAGCACCGCCTACCGATTGGCAACCCATCATGCATATCTAAATATCTGTTTTCTTTTCAACTTTTTAGAAACATTTAGATAAATTATAAACCAATTGAATACAATAAATTGGAATTTCATTATTTAGTTGTACAATTTCTTGAAATATGGTAAATAATATGCAGATAGAAATATTTGTGTTTTAAAGTTAATAGTAATGTCAGAATTGCATGTTGATTCATAGAGAAATTAGGTTGTTGAAAAATTAATTTACCTTCCCAATTCGTTGCGGCTTTCCTCTGGATGTGAACTACGTTCCTGGAGGAGTCTCTCAAGATTCCTCTCGAGCAACACTCGGTCAAGGCCACTCGGTTTGGAACCGCTTGAAGGGAATCCTTCAGTAGGGAATTCAGGACTCAAAGTGCTTTGCGTAGGTGTTGTCGCTAGGGAAGCAGACGTTTGATGATGCTTCCTATTCATTCGAGGCGAGTTACGAGGTGAACAGAGGGTGTGTCTGGATCCAGGCGGTGGTGGAGGCGGCGGAGGTGGTGGTGGGCTAGAGGAACCTTCGCTTGGTGGCGGTGGTCTCCGACCAGTTCTGTAAATCAGGTCAATTTCAAAGTGAATTTAAGCAATTAAATTTTATCTTGTTAGAATGTTGTTTCTAAAGAGATAATGTACGAATGAAATGAAAAATTGTCAACGTAGAAAATATTACTATTAATGATTATATTATTATTAATAATATTATTATTAATAATGTTCTTCAATTATTATTTAAAATGACAATTTTAATAGAAAGAAAAACTCTTGAATCTTCAAGTTTTGTTTGACTCTTTTATCTTACCGGAATACCGTAAATAATATAAACTTAATAACATATATACTAAAGTTGAGTTCTACGTTATTAAAACATAAATCATATATAAATACATATTCAGAATTATTGACCTTTAACCAACAAATAAGTATAGCGACTAAATTAAACTCAATGTATGTACGCTTTTGTAATTACACTTTCTTCTTAAAAATTCTTCATTCCTTTCTTAACTACATGAGAGTCAGAACAATGACTACCTAAGGAAGGAAGGTGGTGGTGGCGGTCCAGCAGAAGAATCGCTCGGTGTTGTCGGGGGTTCTCCCTTGCTACAGGCTATGCTGCAATAAATAGCACCTCTTCGGGGAAGAAACGGTCGTCCGAGAAGGGACGTACGGCAAGTTGCGCAACAGAAGCAAGCTTCAGTCGCGTGCCAATGCTGACCCTCATGTGACATTTGCCCTTGATCCACGCCGATCGGTTCACCACAGCTGTCACAGTACTCGGCGAACGAAGCATCGAAACATCGGAGACAGTAAGGTCTACCTTCCCTCATCACGTACCTCTGACCACCAAGCTAAAATCAAAATTTTATAAAAATCATTGTGTGAGGAAAATTTGATTTGTGACTTTATTTGAACATTTCATATGATAGAATTTATATAATTTTTAGAGTGGTTAGTAGGGAAAAAATAGATGAATAATGGCAATCTTCTTTACAATCACCTTGATTAATAATCAACGGAATTCAGTTCAGTCTATAATGTCTATGTATATCTGTATTTCTATGTATGTCTATTCAATCATATCTTACGTTCATCCAATATAACCTAAAGTTTCAATAAAACAGAAAATCAAATCTATTATTGTCATAACTTTAACCATTCGTACAAATCAATAAAATGTCAACAAACAGACCTAAGGACTCATCAATAGTAGAATAAATCGATTTTCTGAATCAGGAGCACTCAATGTCATCCATCATCCCATTCATCAATCGGATCGCCTGTAAAGGTCACTTTTATCATCACGCAGATTCTGTTCATCCCATTAATCCACTCCATGGGCCAATGCATCGTTACAAACGTGCACTTTGTCTCGGATTATCGGAAGATCCCCAGAGAGCAGAAACGCCGGCATACGGCTCCTGATCGTAATCCAGATTCCATCGTTTATTATCGAGCTGGTTCGGCCGATAAGAAGCTTTGTCCAGCATATAGCCGACTGTTCGTGACATTTATCGACACCTAGATTCAATGAATTATCGCGTTGCATGCCGTGGACAGTCGTCACGGGAATATAAAGGGGACAGAACTGAGGCTGACAGCTAAATCGTCCCAACGCTCCGGACTAAATGACTCTCGACGGATGTGCTCGTCTGGCGTAAATAATTGTCACGCCGCAAAAAGCACCAACAAACAAACCTGCTGCCCTCTGTATCGCCCGATAGAACTACGAATACTGCTATTAGACTTTTTTTGTCGAATTACTCTAGGGTATACCATCTGTGTTTCTTTTCCTATGCTTTTACTAAATGTACAGTGACTACGGAAAGTATTTGCATACTCTCTTATTTTCCACTAAAGCGCTTTTTATCAGTATCCTCTTATAATTTATTAAACTAATAAATTATAATATATAATATTATGGTAATAAATATTTTACCACAATAGTTTAGCAATAAACCTTCATAAGCAATTTTTACAAATTCAAAATTAATTTTCTTCATTCTGATTACCTTCTATAACAAAAACTTATGTAATTGTAAGCGAGAACTTTATAACATAGAATTTCTAACTTGTCAATTTACCAAATTAATATACAACAAGACCCAAATTCTATATTTCATTTTCATAGTCTCCAATTTTTATTGTATTTTATTAAAGATACCTAATTAATTAGTATGTAACTCCTATAATAAATACAACAATGTGCGAATACTTTCTGTAGCCATTGTATTTGTGCATTGTTGGTGTATTCAGTAAAATACTAGTTTCTTTATAATTAATACATTCTCGATGATAAGGTTACATTATGTACGGGTATTAAGTGCGATTTGATCTGACGGTGAGGAATTAAGTAGGCGCGTGTGTATTGGTCGACAGGGAATCTCGATTAATCGTCACGATAAGTGAGAGAAGTTGATCCGCGTCGGATGCAGATCAAAGGAACGATGATAAATTGTGAACCCAAGTTTGTCTTTTTTGATTACGTTAGCGTTCCGTGCTAACCTTTTCGATTTATTTTCAATAGGAAGCTATTTTTAGATATTTTTGGTGTGAGCCAAAGTCATGATTCTAATAAAAAATCAAATAAAAATAAGAAATGTTAATTGAAAAATGATACAGAAAAGTAGAAATGAAGTTGATCATCTCGTAGTTTGTACATGAAGTGACCGGTGTTTGAACAGTGACGTTGAAATGCAGATGTTCGTTTTTATACATATATATACATAATTCATGACTTTCGCTTAGTATTCATGAAGAGTCAGTAACATCAATGACTCTGTACTTGAAGCTTC
Source organism: Bombus pratorum (assembly GCA_930367275.1). Classification (NCBI taxonomy): domain Eukaryota; kingdom Metazoa; phylum Arthropoda; class Insecta; order Hymenoptera; family Apidae; genus Bombus; species Bombus pratorum. The sequence goes on along the minus strand of OV883983.1, from coordinate 5,401,403 downwards.
TGAACCGAAAGAAAATCATATAACTGACCTTAAATAGCAAGAAACGTCCAATAGGTCTCAATCTATTTCCATACTCTTATCCTATTATTTTAATGTGGGTAACTATTCGCATAAATAATCCACTAATAAATACACATCACCGATTATAAAAAATTCCTATCTGTATTATATTCCAAATACAACAATGATCTCGAACATCCTTGAGCATAAATCTATATATATCTAACTGCGTATATTAATAGATGTCACATTATGAGTTGCACTAAGCTGGTTAGAACTGAAGACCTGATTAGATCTTAACTCGTCCGAATCTAACTTGCAATATAAACAAATCTATCATTAAGTATCTAAACACAACATAAAACTACAAAAAGAAACGAATTTCAGTAAACCTACTCCAGATCCTAGACATGGCCTTGTATCGTTAAAACTCTCTTAGCTATTCTAAATCTTTCAGTGAAAGGAAAATGTTAATCGATTTCCTTCTACCTACGTCTTCCCTTACCATCCAAAAAGGGGTCAGCCATTAAAATCAACATTCACCCACCATTTATTAAACTATCTTCCTACTCGTTCGACCTTTACCTGACGATCGCACTCGAGGCACGCGAAGTGCCTCATATGCCACGCCCTCCCCTCCGCCTCGGTGCATTCGTCGGCAAGTATGATCTCGTCGCAGGCGCAGCACCTCGGTTTCAGCGTTTCCGCGTGATGCCGGCCGCAGTATAACCTGCCGTCCCTCCAGAAGTATATCAGGTCGACGAGCAGCTGCCTGCACACACAGCAGACGAAGCATGCCGGATGCCAGAGGGCGGACGGACCGGCGCGGCTCGCAGCCACCGCCATCTCGCCGGCCGCGATCGGCCTGGTACATTCGCGGCATCCGGCGCCGTGGGGCCTGTCCAGCTGGCTCGCGTGTCCCCGTCCAAGCGCCTCGCGTTTCCGTTGCGCGGCAAATACCCTAAGCTCCCGCTTCTCCTCCTCGCTCAGGCCGCTGCAGTACCGCGCTTCGTTGTCGTGCGGTGGGAGCTGCTGTAGCAGCTGCTTAACCCGCTCCCGCTCGCCGGCGCTGCCCGCGTACGGGATCTTGTCTTCCGGTAGCGCGCTGAAGTACAGGTGTACCTGCGACACATGGCGCGAGGGAATGGTAATTAAGAGCGATTGGGACAGACGTGTTGTGAGATATCGGGATTTTACGCGTATCTTGATAAATGGTTTGATTGGTTTAAAGGAGCAAACAGGTTAGAATATAGTGTCTAGGGCAAAGGAGACATGGTAAACTGAAAATGAAAAATCTTTGAATGGAAAACTTCTTTCAGTAAATTTAGTGACTAATTTAGCTTGTCTTGATTGTTTGTTGATGTTATAATATCTTGATATGTAGATATGATATATGGTTCGGTTGGTAAAGAGGTTAAGGAATGAAAAGGTTAGTATATAGAGTCTTGTGCAAAAGGAATGAGGTGAATTGGAATTTCTTTTGGTAGATTTAGTGATTAATTTAGTTTCTTTTCGTTGTTTATTGATGCAATCAGTTTAAGTGCCCGGCTTTTTCGTATATTTGTTAGAAAATGAGGAGAATATTGTAAGTTGTAAAGAAATGGAAGAACATCATTTTGAAAGGTTAATAAGAGGTATGTTCTTTTTATGAAAGATGAAACATTATGTCCTATAATATTTGTTTCTTGTAATTGTTGTATGAACTTTATGTGTTTAACCAACGTGACATAATTTAAATTAATAACGATCCTTCTTTAGGAAAAGAACTAGAATTCAATTGATTAATGCACCTGTGGGATTGATCAATCAAGTTAGCTTCCATATCGATAACGTGATCAAGGAGTGTCAATCGATCGACGCCTCTTGGAAACGCTTTGCGATCAAACAGAACTTGATATGCTTCGATTTATTCGATATGGAATATCGAATATCTCTTTGATTTCTGTGACGGTGAATCTGATAAAGATGCACGTGCATAAATAATTTCGATGCTTGAGAATGATTGCTTCAAGAATTCGCCGTGTCCCACAATAAAAAGAAAGATAAACGAATAGAACATGATTATGAAATTTCCTATATCGATTGTGAGGAAAATAAAAATAAAAGTTTGAATTACACAAGTAAATTTTTAATGGAAGGGTTAGCAAGTTTTACGAGATGAATCGAAAACCTTAAACGTTTTATGTATCGGCGATCACGATGGTCGATATTCATCATTCATGAATAATTCAGAAATGAAATGCTTACAGTTACACGGGACACGTGACGGACTCCTCCCTTGGACAAAACACTGGAATGGGTCTGCAGTGTTTTATTTCGTTTACGGGATCGACGTTTGACCCGAATCTTTTCTCATTTATAATTCGTTTCTACTTCTAACGTTTTTATTATGTAAATAACTAATTGTAAGTAGGAGAAAAGAAGAAGAATAATATAGCAGTAAGTATTTGCGTATTTGCATTTGGAGAAGAATTGAATTGTAAAAGTTCTTGATATCCCAACCTCGCGAATTCAACATTTTCCGAACGAAACGTTGTATCCTTCAGATAACCTTAATACTCTTGAATAATATGTAAAACTGTTAAAGTTTCTCAAAATTCTAGGCGTCGCGGGTATCCTCTTTGTAACTGTCTCGATAAATCCTACGGAGAGAAAGTCAACCTTTATGTAAATCTAAAGTCACCACGTATGGCGCATGGAGTATCAAGGTGCGCCCATATAGCTAAGTTCTGTATGAGTTTTGTAACGTTCAAATCTTTGGGTGACCTTTTTAAAATTCTTTTGTTTCGTGAGCATAAAATTCTCTTGTCATGATGTTCGTTATTTGGAATTGATATTTCACTTGACATTTGTATTTTAATTATTTTCAAGAATATTTAAATTACCTAGACTTTTAGAAACTAAAAATTACAAAACTTAAAGAGAGTGAAAATTAAAAATTAAGAAATTCTAAACAAAATCCAATCGCTTAGAATACATATGTATGTGTATGTAAAGTATTGCAATGTGTAAATTATGCGACATACAGGGTGTCCCAATGTTTTGCGGTGAAATGTTAGTACATTCTATAGGTCAAAGTAAGAAAAATGTGTCATATAAATGTATGTCTTTATTACTATTTACATCTAGCAATGGTGAGAAGGTATCATAATACTTCTACAACTCTAACTACAACTCTATTTCAAAATATTCATCATTTCGGTAAAAAATTACTTTTTGAAGTTCTTGTTTATTACTGGTTGAAGTTGGAAAACGAAGAATTTCGTATATCATTTTTTTTCCTTTGTTACAATTCTTTGACAGTGCTTTCAATGACATATGTTTGCATGATATTTTGTTCTTATCTTGACATATAGGACGTACTGACAATGTTTGGCCGCAAATAACTCAGACATTGCATGTAAAAGATTGTAAACAATAATTATTTTTATAGGTAGTGGAAACACAGATCACATCATGAACATCATGGTCACATTACCGTTAATCTAATTTCTGCAACTTAACCTAAAAAAAAAATGGACATTTCAACCACCACATACAAGAATATATAATCGATAAATATCATTAGATATATCTTGAGTTAAAAATAAGCTCTAACGGTCAGAGTACAAAGATAAAATCGAGGGACCATAGTTATGTCAGTATTCTAAGCATGTCGAATAAGTTATTTTCTTACTTGATCTGGCCTGAGGCCTGGCGGGACCCACGTGTACTCTTCGAGCGCGCATCCGCTGTCATCGTCGCTCTGCGAGTGCCTCTGATGATGCATCAGAGCCTCTTGAAGGGCGAGGCCTGGCGGAGCCGGTTGCACGGGACTCTTGAAAGGTTCCTGGTGAGAAGAACCAGCGGCCCCGCTCTGAAAAGCCATGGCCATGGCCATCGGCGGACCAGGACCGAGGCCGAGTCCCGAGGGACCGCCCGCCTCCGTCGAGGTCCGTTGATGCTCTTCCCTGGGACACCTGCAGCTTCTGCACACCTTTCTGAAATCAGAATCGAGTGCTCTGGGTTAGAGAGGCTCAGGGCAGCGAAAACGAGGTCATTGGTCTTCTTTGCGTTTTGTTACGTGCTTTAATCTTACATAGGGTTGGGCGGTAATCGTAGTACAACCGGGCAGGGGCTGATATTACATGAAAAAATAAGTTGGAAATATAGAATAAAATTTGTTCATATGACGCTCCGTTCCTGAGAAAACAAAGTTTGAAAATTTATCAAATATACTTTAACTTGGCTAAGTACAGACTAGGTACGAGTAAAAAATCAGAAGGATGTTATTATACACATGGAAACAAATCAAAAATGTAAAATAAATTTTTGTAAAATATATTTTCAAATTTATTTTTCTCAAAAATGAAGCATCGTCTGAAAAATATTGTTCTACATTTTAGACTTACTTTCAAATGTAGTTTATATCCCTGTTGATTATTTTAAGTATACTTGTCAAATCTTCGAAGACGATTATCTCGAAAACGATGCTTCAGATGAAAAAATATTATACCAAATTGTTTTCTTATTTTTTTATTTAAAATCACTTTCTGCCCGGTTGCACTACCATTAGTCCTACCCTGTATACTTTTATAGCTTTATTCTGTGTAAGGTTTCTAACCTAGCAAATTTATATAGTTTATACAGTAAATTTATTTTAAATAAACTTTATTTTCATTCTATGAAATCATAATTTAGATTCATGAATTTTAGAAATTTCCTGATTTTGTTGCAGATTGACTTATTTAATATTTATGGAAGTTTATAAATTTTACCAACATAGGTAATTTAATATAGGTTATGTATAAATTACAGAATAGTGTATTATTGATACTTTTTTACAGAGATTAATAATAAAGCATTGAAAATAAAACAATTTAACTGATTTGGAAGTATTTAAGAATTTCTAGTGGAATGATTATTCCAATTAATGAAGTAATGCTCTAATTGGCAAATTAACATAATGCTAAATATAAGTTAGGTTACGATTCCGCATACCTAAACAGAAAGTATAAATTATATGGTTCTTTGGATGGAAAGTTCGCTCATAAAGGCGACATATTAATTCAATTTTACAATTCGCAATAAAACCATACAAATCGGATTCATTACATGTAATTGCTAGAAAAAATTCCTCTAATTTGATTGGTGCAGAAACACTATCGCTGATCGTAAATTCAAAATCATTGACCTTCTCTTACGTTGAAGAAATTAAATACTATCTAAGTCTTCCAAAAGCAGAGTATTGAAATACTTCTAGTAATATGCCCTAAATTCCGAAACATTTCTATAATGTGATGAAGCTATAATGTGATGAACGCTTCAATCCACAAGAAATTATAAATAGATATCTATTAACATTGAAATATGTTAACAAATGATATATACATGATTTTTTAAAACGAATAGCTTTAAATATAATCAATGCAATTAATCGCAATATGTTTGATTTAGAACTAATTAGTGTGTTAAATATGTTTCTACACGAGTACATTGCAACCAAGAATTCATAGTAGCACTACACATGTTGCATATAAACGCAGTAGCGTTCCGAGAAGACATTCTTTTCCCACAGGAAGCGATAAATTCGCTTCCCATCAATTCGAAGAAACGGAAGGACCTCGATCGCCTCGCAAACCTATCAATTTAAAAAAAAAAGTATAATCAAAAAGAAAATTAGTATACCCTTTAATTTCAACTCCAAAAAGAGGAAAATAAATGCAGTGAAAAATAAAATCAACGAACATAAAGAAACCCTTTAATTTTCATTAAAAAAAGAAAGAGAAGAAGAAATATACCTGTGCAATTAAGAATAAAATTAATATCTCTTAACTTTCACAACCAGAAATACTATAAGACCGACATCTAGTAATTTCCGTTCAATATCAATTAATAACCTCTCAACTTAAAAAAGAACCAGACCTACACACAATTTAGTTCATTTTTCCCATTAGGAGAAACGGAGGAGAAAAACGAGGATATAGCATTGATTCACTTTCAAAACGAAAAGTATGCATGTTGCAATTTAGAGGGCAGTATATCATTAAGATGTCCTGCAAGTGAGAGAGAGAAAGTCTCGTGGCACGACAAGAAACCCTATTTGCATGAAAGACGATGAATTGGCAGCGAGTGGTAGGCCTGATTACACGGTAACCAGCGGAGAAGCATCTGTTCTCATCGCAACTTCATACTGCTTCCAGACTGTAAGACGTAAGACATCAACTAGTCTATCGTAATTTAAAAACTGATTCATTCGACTTATGACCAACACTGTGTGAGATAGAAAGGGAGGAATTTCATTTTCACCGAGAAAGTGCGAACATTATTCCGTAGGAGATTGATCTGACTATGTTCAAGGAAAACAGTATACACTTTGCTGGTGTGGTCAATGAAACGCGAAACGTGCTAATTTCACTTTTTTCTACTAGTATTTCCCATGTCTAATATTATGAACGTTTAATGATGCTTTGATTTGTTTCGTTCTTATTGGTTGATTAGTTGGTACTTTAACTTGATAACTTTCTATAGTGGACTCAAGTTAATAGATGATTTTCCGATGTTCTAATGTTTTTTTGAACTATCCTACGTAATCCTAACCTTAAATATTATGAGCCAAATGTCAATCTTCATTTCAATTGTAATAGCTTACTTTGCAGTATTTGAAAATGAAATTTTTTTATCTTTAGGTTAATACAAAGACTATCACGATTAATTCAACTAACATTGATTCATATATTTTAGTAAGATTATAACACAATATCCAGATAGTTATGAGCAGAGATATAATTTCAACCAAAAGAATCTTAAACCAAAGGACCACCAATAAGTATTAAAAAATACTCGCTTATTACCAAAACTGTTCAAAAATTTGTTATCCAATTTGAATTCGTATGTATATCCTTTCCTAGTAAAACAACAAAATGTAAACACCAAACCTTTCACACCAATCAACATAACACGGAACACCTTTCAGCCACTCTCCACGCACTCTTCTGAAGAATATAACCAGCTCGCCAAAAAACAAGATCACTAAAACGACACCCGTATCACAAGCAGGCTACCGGCCAAAAAACTTTCCCTCGAACAGGCCAATCGGCAAAACGAGATCAACTCACTCTGCAGAGGCGGCGACATCATAACCCGAATGCAAGGAGCCACAATCAGGTATCACTGGCTCCCCTGTGATCCTGCGTTCGGTTTCAAACACAGCAACGTCGTGAGCACCGTTCAGATATTCCACACACTTCTCCGTAGGGCTAGCTCTCGTTGTAGCCAAAGCTGGACACCCGACCATAACACCAACCACATCATCTTCCTCGTTTCCATCTTCACGATTCCTCAGAAAAGCATCCAAATAATGTTCATCGGTGGAAGGTAACTCGTAGACGGCGCCAGGTGTCCAATTACTGGGTAGATCCCGTCGATTGGCAGATTCATCGTCAATTTTGTTAACTTGATCGTTTTTCCTGGCGTATAGTTTACGGAGGTAAGCTTCTTGGTGGCTCCTGGTGGCCCAGCAGCCACCCTGCCACCATCTTTTTGAGCCTAGCACTGAGGTCTTCCGTCTTCTTGCTAGACTTGACATGACTTCTTAAGGAGTTGACCCATGTAAATATGCCATCTGAATTGTTGCTGGTTTCAAAGGAATATTCGCTTGGCAATTTGAAAGTAGCATTGGAATAACTGTTCTTCTATAATTGATGTATGTAAGTTAACATCTTTTGTTCTCGTTTAGAGGTGGCCGATGTCAGTCATTATGAAACATTACCTCTTTTAGTAGCAAAACCTTCGTTGTTGTGTTTTGTTGTTGTATAATATCAGTATAGGAGTAACTTTATTATCGTTGATGAATACTAGTGTATTGAAATTAATTTCTGCCTGATCTTAGTCAACAGTATATCATCTCTTCCTCATTGCTTCTCTTACAGTCTTACAGAATCGTGTCTGGAATCCTAAGATTGGAAGAGCCAGGCCTCGAAAGTCCACGATTCTATGCATGTCATCATCGACCCAATGCTTCATAAGGATTAAAAAACTCGGTGGCTCCTCCAAGTCTGCCATTTACTCAATACTTTAACCATTTTGAAAGAGCCAAAAAAGTGGTATTGGCATTTGGCTGACGGTGTACCATGTTTTTTTCAGTTCCTCGGGTTGGCACGCGCTGTTGGAACACCAAGAGATTCTCCAGGATACGACAAGGACGCGTCGAAGGGACAGGGACAACGGAGAAAGCGAGCGTCGTAAGGAAGGAAGGAGGAAAGATAGTAGGCAGTGAAGAGGAAAAGAAGAGACAAAGATGCAGCTAGGAAGGAGGAACAGAGAGAGCTAAACCAAGAGGGAGAGGGAAAGAGCGTACAATGTGCAGAATGGGAAGAGAGCAAGAGAAAGGAGAGGGAGAGGCAATCTGTACGTATAACCGGTAGTACAGCCAGAGATTAACGTTTTAATACGCGGCACCGTGGTCGAACGTACAAAGGGAATCAGGCGAACGATAACGTTTCATGCGGATTCTCCAACCCGATCTCTGTATCGATCGGCCTGCTTCTCTCTTCGCCTAGGATTCACACAACCTAACTCTCTTAAGCGTCAGTTTCCGATCGCCGTTCACTTCAGTCGTCCTCTCCTACGGATCAGATTCGATTCACGTCGAAGCCTTGACACGCGACGTGTCAGTCTATTCCGGGACCAGTCTGACAGAGCGAAGTCACGAATACCTTCATCCTGTCAATCACCGATGCAGTAGAACCACCGACAAACCTTCAAAGCAGCTCATATTGACCGTAACAATTTATCACGGAATCACAAAAATGGATATCAACGATGAACTGTCAAACACCACCACTAGAACCTTCTCTAACTTCACTTAACTTAATTGATGTTTGGTAAAACAATGACAAAACTCTCGAGGACATTAGGGAATAAACAGTGAGAAGAAGGTTCACGGGGTTAATTGGCGGCAGTATCGTGACCAGTCCGTGAACGCGTTAAAAAGCTTCTAGAAGCGGCGTTTCCGTCCTTCCTACTCGGGCGTGCTGAGGCCGAGCGGACACTGAGCGTGCTCTGGGACCGCTTGGCAGCCGGAGAAGCGCGGGGTAAAGGCGGCTACTCGGCTGGAAAGCCGCTTCAGGGAAGGGGGAACGAGGGCCCGTTCTCGAACTCTAGCTGCTACGCCGCTGCGTGTAACTTCCACGCCGCCAATACGCGCTCGCTTGTCCCCACCACCACGCCGCGGGCCCTGCTGAGCTTCCCGATATATTTATATTCGTTTCTAATATGTGTGGCGTGTCGGGGCCCGACGCCTCGCCGAAGGGCCCCGTTCGAGTACGCGCGCGCGCTCCAGTCATGTCGGTCCAGCATCGTTCCACGAGGGACTGTGCGTGCCGTGACCACAACCGCACCCCGAGGCTATAATCTGCTACGACGCTATCGCCCGAATCGATTCTCTCCTGTGGATATCCTTGGAGAATACAGGAACGTTTCTTTGGGGACAATATAGGGGTGATTTTTGTTGCTCTGGGTTAGATTAGTATTCTCTGAGTTTGAAGTTGAGGATTGTTTTTTTTATTTGATATTGCAGAAAATAGTTAGAGGGTGTAGTTGAAGAGTTTCAAATGGATTTTATAGAATTTCTGATATTCTTTGGTCTATAAGAATCTGTTTTAAATCCTTTTTTATTTCAGCTTTAGATTAGATTAGTGTATTACGATTCTAATGCTTAGTTCAAACTGGCACGGCTCAGTTGTATAAATTAGATCGAAATCTTGAGGTCTGTCGTCTTAGATTAATTTACGCTGAAATGGAGGTTAGGTTCATAAAGTTTCTCTAGAATCTTGTCTACATGGAAAATAATATCAAACATCAATGTACTCTTCCAATTGCCATAATTCTAATCCTAATTGCTCCTTCTAATCTGGGCATGTTAGGTATCCTACCATGTTGTACTATTTTACTATTTTACGACAGAAAGAAGACTAAATTTATCTACAACGATTTCAGCACTCTCAGTGACACGTAAACTGGACTGCAGAAGCGAACATAGCCTCGTCGTTGGCGATGTCCCGCAGGCTCACTGCAAGTGGTTGCAAATGTTCGTCGTAATGACGCTGCCGTTTTTCTGGAGTATATCCACTTGATGCCCTCGCCTTGCCCAAGAAACACGGTAATGGTTCTTGGCTGATCGTTAACCGACTGGTTCACTTGGAAATGCGATGTTAATTGGTTATTAATCGACCATTAACCAGATGGCCTCGATAAAACCGGAACATTTTGCTTCGTATATCGGCAAACTATTCTATTGGATCTTTTATTGCATCGAACAGACGCATACGCACGAATTCATTAACGTGAGATGGTGTAAAATTACTGGTTAATTATAAATTGGTCATTAATCGATAAGAAATACCGAAAACAGGATACAGCAGTTCTTTTGTTCCTACGTTTCTCTCGAATCTATATTTAAATTCATATTTTACATATTTATCTAAATTATTTACAGACTCTTATCAGAGGTTAATTAATCATCCAACAACACGTGATGGATTTCAGATTTACATATCATCATCATGAATCTTGAGTTCAAACTCGTTCGCATTTGAGTATCAGACTGCTACCAAATTAATTGATATTCAATTAGGTCCCAGGAGTCTTTTTACAGGAAAGTTTTAAACTTAATGGGAATTCGTTACCCGAACACATACTCCAAATTCCCAAGTAAAGTGGCCAAAAAGCGCGATTTTAATTAACACTTCATTAACCAAATTGGTAAAGCATAATCAGTTTCAGCAAATTTTTAATTTACCAAGAAACGTTAATCACGATGCAGTACGTATCTTATATGTCCAAACTAATTATTCAAAACGGTGTTCCTAATTAAAAGTTAATTAATCAATTAGTAGAAAACGATTCTCTGTATCAGAAAACATTGAATACATTGGAACGAATCCTGATCCATTTCTGAACGTTGCATTGGGCAAGGAGACCTGGAATAGGCATTCTTACGTAATCCAAGTGGAACGAGTCCTTTTCCGGACTCGATTCTCGGATCGTCCTTAATGATACGGACTATCCGCCGCCAATGAGACATAAATCGCTTAATCATCGTTACCGTACTCTCCAACATTCCACCGTTTCTCGTTGCACTCAGTCTTAAGCATGGATTAGCAGAAACCTCTAGTCTCCTTTCTGCTTATTTTACCGCGATACACATGAATGATTTTTCAGGACGATTCCAGGAGTATAGGTTTGTGATAATAACACCAGCTATGAATCATGCTCGGCTCAATTAAGTCACAATTTCTCCGTTTATTTCTCTGACAAATATCTGTTTAACATGCTGTTTGCTGATACATGGAGAAATGTAGAAAAGGAATTTAAGATTACGGAGGATGTGAAAGAGTAACATCTATTCTGTAAGAAAATTGTCCAAAGATTAGAGAAAGGTGTAATCGTGAGTATTCGCGGCTACTCGGTTATCCCCACCTTCTGCGTTATCATGAGAGGATCACAGTGCGATTTTATGCTCAGCCAATAAGCATAGAGTTTTTGTCCCCTCTACTTTACAGCTAATATCCTATAGAAGTGGTAATATCCAAGGTGTATGCCTGACTTAACGTTTATTCTTACTGGCTATAAAGCGGGAACTATATAATACGTTTTTAAATAATTTACCTCTTCTTCAAAAGCAATCTTTGTATTTTGTTATTAATTGATTTTTTGTTTCTGGTAAAATGAACTGGGAGGAGAAATTTCTGTTTACTGGTCATCAATTAGGCAGATTCGCAACTTATAGTTGGAGTTCCTTATTTATGATGGCACGCTGTCTGTTCCGTTTGACTTGAGGTTAAAATAGATGCATAAACATAAAGCTGCATCTGGAACGAACTGTTAATACCCAGTAGCATTTGCTCACGCTGCTTCTCTTTGATTTCACATCATGCATACGTAAGAAGTCGCAACGATGTCTGGATAACGACTGAGTAACACGACTAATCTTCGGCAGTGGTTTTTAGCATTTAACACGAACAACTTGTGCATTCTAATGCCTAGAAGAACGAGCGAACCGAGACAAAAACCTTTCATTTGCAAATGTCCATAAATCAATTTTCTTCATTAACAGGTATTCTCATCAATCTTTATTTGATATCTTTTCCTCGCTAAAAATAATGTTTTACAAATTACAAAAAATATATTTAATACGTAATTATCTCGTACAATTCAAAAAAGCTCATATAGCCATTAAATATTATTATATATCTGTCTGTCCATAATTACAGATATTTCGCTAGTACTAGTAATTACAGTCGACCTTATATTCGAGAATTTAAAGTTAGCGCTTTTAACGTCTCCATAACCTCACTCGCTCAACATAACCGCAACCATAGCGTGCAAATTTCATTTCCTCCTTACTTTTTACTTTACTGTAGAGGTCGACTACGATTCAGCGAGATTCTTTCCTCCACAGAACTTACTATAAGGGTACATGCCACTAATGATCTTTATTGTATCAAAGATCAAAGATACTTTAGCAGAAATATCGATGGTGGTTTGCAAACGATTCAGTACATGATAAGTTGCTGCCGAGATACTGACTCGATTCTCGTTCGTCGAAGAGCCGATTAAAAGAGTGGATCGAAATTGACGACTTAATTTAATTCAGAGGGCAGGCATACAACGTTGCAACATCTCTTTTTGGTTCAGCCAGGACATTCGCTTCCGAGAATGCCATGGAGAAATGTCTTCATCGAGCTGCTTAGTGGCAACTGCCACATCACAGTTTTTGCTCCTGTCAAGCTTTTTATCGTTCATGGAATTGACGAACATTTCTGGTTCACAGTATGATTCTAAACGAGACGATGATTCGATCTAAAATCATGGTTTTAATTAATCACCATGTTCGGTAATTGAGAAATAAAATTTCTGGTCCAATATCTATAACGTTTGTTTGTATTAGTGAAGTAGTATGGCTTATTCTATTTCAAGGGATTCAGCAAAAACAGCTACCTCGCCACCAGGGTTTCAATCAAAGCTGTACTTCGTCTTCCTTCAATCATTCCAAGCATTTCCTTCATTTGAAAAGGATGAAGGTTTCCTCAATCAATTTTTTGTCGTTATGAATTACCCTTTTTCTATCGGTCTAGAGGTTCAGACGTCAATGGTCCGCTAGTTCAAGGCAGATTGAAAATTCTGTTAGACAATTGAAACGTGCATCTCTGTAATTGAATCTTTTTACTCGAAGACTCGAATAGATAACTTACAGCACAAATTTAGTGGTCTAGTTCTTTCATTCCTAATTCATTAATTTCATTTCAATGGTCTACTATTCAAAGAGCGTTCATCTCTATATTCCATCAAACAAAATGGTGACTGTATCATTACTTTAACAGCAGGAAATATTTCTAACGCCTAAAGTAACAGGATCGCTTCTGACACTCTACTAAAACAGGTGGCACACGATTGTCTGAGAGAAACCTGGTTGGTTATGCGCATGCGCATGCGCATACGCGCGCGAGAACACCGTGTAGTAACCGGTATAAGGCACACCATGTACCGGAATTATTAACTGTTATGCAGATGAATCTCTTATGCTTCTTCCACGCATAACACCGAGTGCTCGAACTTTTCAACCTCCGCGCCGAAGGCGTTCACTCTATCCGACCGAGATCCTCCATCATCGACAACGTTGATCTGAGTACCGCTGCCGTTCTAGCTTTATACGGTAGCCGCGACTGCTCTCCGCGTTAACGAGCTGCGAATGCGTGCGTGTCACGAGCTGGGAGGAGAGCAATTTGCAATTCTTCTGGTTTTTTTTATCTTGGATTTTCCGTGATTCTATATATCAACGAAAGATCTCTCATAACTATAAAATATGGGTCACTTTTTTATATAGAAGTTTAAGTTTAAGATTGAGGGAGTCCTTACTTCCTTATCCCGGATTTTCTGAGATTTGAAGAATCAAAGGAAAGTTCTCCTAATTTTGTATAATATTATAAATTACTTTTATTGAGAGGATTTTAACATTTTATTAGTGGATTGACAAAATTTTCAGGAGTATATAGAAACTTTTCTTTGGTTTCAAATGATTAGAATCTAAATTCTAATTTAAATCTAGATATTTTATACCTTTACGTTAAGAAGGTAGAGTTAATGATGGTTTTTGAATTTCTAGGTTACCGTGACAGCGAGACTTTCCCACAATTTCTCGACTTTTCCAGCTACTTTCAGTTTTATTTAAACATACTACATTTCTCATGGGCTTTTACTTTCGGTTTTACTGGTTTTATACTGGATTCCAGTGTTGAACTATTGAGATAGGCATTAATGGACAACGCATTAATCGTCTAGACTTCACTAAACATAAATCACACAAATACTTAAACGTTATCTTCACGACGACTATTCATTGTTATTCCCAATTCTACCTTATATATTGACAAATTTCATTCTGTGAGGTTTGTACAAGTTTATTTAAATACGTTAGAACCATTTTGTAATGATCTAATGATCATTGTTCAACGAATGAATCAGAAGTCTACACTAAACACTACGTATAGAATACATAACGTATCATATTTGAAGCGCACTTCCTGGATTCTCAGAATAACAGGGTAGGTGACAATTATATGTGTATACATATATACACATATACTTTCCAATTTCAACTTCATTCCAACAAATACAGTAAAAACAAAACAGTCCGTTGATTCTACAATTTTGTTCAATAGTCATTCTTTATCATTTTTAGCTAAGCATCTGGAACGAAGTGAGAAATACGTTAGTATTATTCCAGGAAATAAAATCTAACTTAACGTTGACCTTTGATTCGCCGATTCCAACTGTTCAACGACTCCTCTCCACCTCTACACCTGTCGTCTAGTGAAACAGCTGGTGCAAGCCGAATATCCAGTGGTGCATCACCGAACTTCGCTATGAGGTGACCGGCCTACGTTTTCCTCCGTTTCCCGCGTTTATATTTAGCACGGTCGCCACCAGTTTACGACACGCGAGGAATTTTTCGTCCTGGGGAACTGGTTTCTTTCCTTGTATCTAACAAGCGTTGTGCATTCGATCTGAAATGATTCTTTAATTTCATTTGTTGATTATACTTTGATTAACAATCTGAACCATAAGTAGCCAGGTTCAGAATAGGTCACAATGGTGTTTAATTTGAAATGTATTCTTTGCTTTTGATTAGTCACACCATTATACATATGTGTGTATGTGATTCAACTATTCTCTCTCTCTCTCTCTCTCTCTCTCTCGCTCTCTGGATGTTTATTTGTGTGTGTGATTTGATACAGTTGAGCTCTAAACAGAAATTAAAGCGTTGAACTGTATGTTTAAGGTTAGATTTACAGCTGCAAAGATACTGAAAAAATATTTAGTAGTGCAACATGATTTCTTTCCTATCTAAATTTGGAGCTTAAAAAATTGTAAAAATCGTCGATTCCTTTTGTTCAAACGTCTAGTTGTTGGAGATTTATTACGGTGACGAACAATTGTTCGATGCAGCTATTTCTTGTCCTAGACAGACCTGAGATAATAGTCTACTATTACAGAAGAGGGCAGAATCTTTCCGAAGAATCATTGTAGCCCTCGTACACCGGAAATGCGTGATCAACAAATCGTTCGAGTCTGTTTACGGAAAGGAGAAGTCAATGGATGATGGTTTTTATACTACTCCGAGATCATTTTCTGTTCGAACGTCCGGTTTTTAGTACTGTGCAGTATTGAGCTCGGGCAAATTGACGGTATAGAACAGTCGAGGATTAATCTCTCTTGAGATTATGATTTTTCTACTTGTTAACGGCTACGGTTCTTCAACATGCGAGTTTGCGTTCCTAACCTGTACATGTAACAGCATTATTATTGCAAGTTTTGTTTCGCAATTGCATCTGCAGAACTCATAAATGCATCACTCGAACTTCATGTGTTAAATCACTTTTCTTTTCACGATATTTTGAATGATTTAGTAATACTTATTATACCTAATGGAAATATCAAACAGAGTAGTTCTTAATTAGAATAATTAGAAAAATTATTACCTTCATTAGAAAAATATTGGAAGACTCAAAACTCACAAAAGGACTTATTCTAACCTTAGTATCATAAAAATGAAACTAGTATTTGGCGCCTAAAGTAGGTGGAGTTGTGAACCGCCTTAAGCTACTAGATATTCCATTCCGACTATATTCTACCCCAAATTACGTATCCAATCACCAATGTTGTACCCGAAACAATTTCCTAACCTAAAACAGATTTCAATCTAAGTTCATCATACATGAAACTCTTAAATTTTATTTACCATTTTACATTTTTTAAACTACAATCTTATCGAATCTTATTTAATTTCCATTTACATATTATCGTTAAGGCAGTTCCATAATAGTGCAATTATAGTATAATTCTTCTGTTTTAATTCATGAAGATTGTGAATCCACGGTGATGTGTGCGCGCACTTTCTTTCCCGCGCTTATGCGATCAGCCCTCCCCCGGTTCCCACGAGCATTCTCCTGCTCATTACGACTTCCCGAGGCAGAGGTGCACACGGAACCAAGTCGGTTTCTCGAAAGGAACACCGGTAACAACTCGACCCTCGACTGCTCCGTCAATAGTAGCTGCTCGAATGCGGCCTGTTTCAATATTTGTAAATCCTGCCATTCCCCCCCTGCCCCTGTTACGTCGACACTCGACAGTTCTCTGCTCGTCAGGATACAAACAAGGCGATTCGACTTCTTAACCGGGGAAACTTGTTCAGAAAGGATGGAGAAGGTTAATCTGGTCTTTATTAAACATTTTCTTTTTGTACTTCTATAGTTGGACACTGGAGAACTCTTTATGGTTAACAAGAATTTTTTATATCTTTCTTTTTGCACTTGTTATAGATTCTCAAATTAGCTTATATAAATAATAAATCTGGTTTAAATGTCCTTCTTTTAAATTTCAGCTTAAATAATATCTGGTAATATTGAAAATTGAAGGTATAGAAAGAAATAAGTACATATATAAAAAGACAAAGCTATTATGTGCTATAGATTAAACAAAATATTTAACGAAATAAATTAAACAAAATAAAACAATTATATCCTCTAAATTAAACTAAAACTAGCTATCTTTTGTCATATAAGCAATTACAATTGAAATTATAAAGTTATTAGGAATAAAAATATAATATTAAAAAATTGTCAACGACACAAACATTTCATGTACGGCAATAGTCAACTAACACGACGTTTCAGTTATCCAAAGGTTTCATGAGAGAAAGGATACAGCGGATATTTATCATGATCACCATAATTACATCAAACCACTCCTATCCGTAATTGCCACGAAACTCCGTATTAGATATATGCAATAAATCCCCATGAACGTTGAGCGTTCGTGAATTTATTAACTTCTTGTTGTCGACTCACCTTACATAAACGAAACACGTTTTCAATTTTATTCATCAAATATTTCTAATATTTCCTTGTCATGCATTTATAGTATCGTAAAATACATTGATATTTCGTTTTTATTTATTGAATTCAAAGTGATACATAATTGATTGTAAAAAGCTGTCCATATTCTAGATTTCAGATCTTCAAAGATGATAGTGTATAAAGTGTCTAATTTAATGCATATTACATGAGCCTATGATCAGAATTTTAATTAAGATAGAACCTTTGTAAGACTATTTGAAAAAAGGAATACTTTCGCTCAGAAGCTCTAAATACTATAAATTATATTATATACCCAAATTCTTCCCAACATTCGTCTCTAATTTATTATTTACATTTAGCATTCTACCAGTTTAAAAAATCACTAGAAATCAGTTCTTCCAACTCAATAGGTTTCACATTTAATCCCACCAAAAACTTAAAAAATTACAAAGAACATAAAAAATAAATGCCATTAATTGACTGAATGTACTACAATTCCTTAACCTCAGTCGTTCCAAATAAAAGCACACCGCATCCTAACCTCAAATCGAAGGTCGAATCGCGCCGTGTAATCGTAGACACTCGAAGCGCGTGGTGTAAACAATACGTTCCGCCTGTGAGAGAGGCACTGCACGAGCCTCAAGGTCCAAACGCGATCGGTAGGAACGCAAAAAGGAGTTGTTAATGGAAGTGGAGTTCCATCGGGCGCGAGCGAGCTGGCCAAGTATATAAGGAAATCCAGTCGGGGAATTATGCAGATTGTAGGTTGGAATCCATCTGCTGATGGCTCGGACAGGGCATACTCGAACCTACGTGAGTTCATCCACGGCACAGGACCAACTACCCATCAGTTCTGCCTGTCGGTTTCGTTGCCTCCACTAGCAGGACGTTCCTCTTTCTTCTATCTGTACTTTTGGCCTCTCCATCCTTTCCTTCTACAGTATACGAAACGGTACGAGGGAAGCAGGAGGTTGGTGGAAGAAGCTTGATCATTTCCGTGGAATTACGGGGCTGTGAACGGTACAAAGTTACCTAGGGAGAAAGGGGGAAGAGTTAAATTAATGAAATCGCGACGCGCAAGCCACGACGCGCAGCTATTAGCCTGGAATGTTCAAATTGTTCCTGGCTTACGGTCGAGGTTTTATGATTGAACTTTGAACCTATCTTTTGCCTTAGAAAAGACGATATCCCTGTAAAGTTCAGGCAGCGAGGATTTGGTCGAGTTCTTTGGTGATTACACGGGTAACTATGCGAAGAATGTTCGATAAAATTCCCTAGGGAATTGGAATGGCACGGTTGGCTGTGTGATTGGAGAAACAAGTTTTGGAATCTGTAGTAGAATTGTTTGCGTGTAGCACGGTCTGTATCGTTAGAGAGGAAGTTCAATGTCCCTATAAAAATTCCCTGTGGGGCTTACGGTTGGTTATACTACTAGGGAAAATTATAGAATGCTTTCTGAATAAATACTTGAAAAAGCTTTACGGAAATTTGTCGATACTCTCATCAATCAAATTTATAGTAATATATTACGAAATGTATAATTAAATTTCCTATAATACTTAGTTACACCTTCATAAGAATATAATTCTTTAAAAAATGCTACGGTACAAATGGTTTCTACATTGTTTTTGGCAAACTGTCAATTACACAACGGAATTTATTATCGCAATAAATATCTCTACATTATTCAGTCATTGTAAATTATGGATTATAACTCTCTCTGAAAGTGTTAAATTCCTGTGTTATCAATTAAATTATCTAGATACAGATCGGAGGAGATCGATGGTATCGTAATGTTCAACTGACGAAACGATGTAAAGGCAAGAGGAGAAGGGACGATAGACGAGGATAGAAGAGAAAGGATAAGAAGGGAAAAGTTCTCCAGAGCGACAGGATGATGGAAATTTGCGCCCAGTGAACCTTGTCCCGGAGCGTTGGGTTATTTCTCTATTTTCATTCTTCTAAGATAACTCTGGTCTGCTCGTGATCCGGTTTACCTATCTCGTCCAATAAATATCGGGACATCTCGTGAAAACTTCTGTTTAAACACGCTGAAATCGCGTACACAAACAGATGTCTCTAATAATCAATGTTTTCTATGCTGTATTATAATGAACCGTTGTCATCGAACCGTTAAGTGCTCTATGTTGAGAAGACTGTTACTTTTACTGACAAGTACTGATGACAAGACACATATATGCGTATCTTAATAAATGGTTTCTTCAATCGATTAACTGGAACCTAACCTACATATGTATGCAAATTCTTCTTCTATTACTCCTATTAAATTCCTATTTCTCTGAAACAGTTAACCACACACAGATACCAAACTTAGTAGCGTAGCACCAGCAAAATAGAAATCTTTCGTCAAGTGTTTAAATAATGACTAAGAAGTTTCTAACTTGAAACTCTTTTTAAGATGATCACGAATCATGATTAAAAACATTATCTAAGGATTCCCATTGAATCGGAAGATATATGTTGTTCACTTGTCACTGCTCATTAACTGGAACCTAACCTACATATGTATGCGAATTTTTGTTTTGCTATTCCTACTTCAAAAACGTTAACTACACAAAGAGACCAAAATTAATAGTTAAACAGTAATAACATAGAAATCTTCCACTAGGTTTCTAAATAATAATTAGACAGATAATCACAAATTACGTTTAAAAGAAATGATTTAGGGAATTTCGCTGAATCGTAAAATACGTCGTCCACTTGACACTGGTAGTCCTGTTGGTGAATTGAGGGGACCGGGTCACATGCAATAAGAAGCTCGACAAAACAACAATGACGGCGCCAACCTGATCGTCGCTTGTCTTTGACGTGTTCGAGAAATCGCGAGCGTGAGCATGCGCGTCAGAGAAATCGGGAATTCAGGTAGTGGTTGGACGAGAAGAAGCGAGTGTGGCTTGGTCGCTCGCGGGAAAGGCTCGACGGGGAACGAACGAGTCGAGCGAAGCTGTAATTTAGAGAAAAACGTTCCCCGGAGCCGCGGGGCCCTACTTTTCGTGCGCAGCGACCCGCCTACCTGGCCTCTATTACCGCGCTCACTTCGGATAGCGATGGGCTTAACACGAATTCGAATTATTTTTGGTGTAACAGGAAAGATTCAACTCACTTTAACAATCATTTTTAATAGTGTTAAAAATATTAAATTCTTGTTTTTTTACATAAAAATGGTCAAAAATGTATTCTAGTTTTCAAAATGTATTCTAGTTTGCTCGTATTGTAGCTACGTTATAATGGCCAACCCCGTATTAAGATTTTGATATATTACTATTTAGCAAGTATCTAGTAGTATTTCTTACCCGTGAAAATGCAAGCATAATTAAAGTCCAAAATTTAAGATAGAAAAAAAAT
Source organism: Bombus pratorum (assembly GCA_930367275.1). Taxonomy (NCBI): domain Eukaryota; kingdom Metazoa; phylum Arthropoda; class Insecta; order Hymenoptera; family Apidae; genus Bombus; species Bombus pratorum. The sequence goes on along the minus strand of OV883983.1, from coordinate 5,380,638 downwards.
GCATATCTAATTTTCTTGAATTGTGACTATGCTATAATAGTGAACCTTGTATTAAGATTTTGATATATTACTATCTAGTAACTATCTAGTAACATTTCTTATTCATAAAAATATAATTGCAATTCAAATACTCTGGCATTATGAAATCGAGAATATACGAGAAATCAAAGCTGCATGGCTAAATCGCGAAAAACCTGTACTGTATCAGTGGAACTACTTACGTTTCTTGCCCTCTCCTGAACAGAGATCTTCCTCCCTGTACCTCTCTAACGCACGTTATTTCTTCGGGTACGTACTTAAAGGCTTGTGCTCGAATCATCTTTTGCACAAAATCATCGCCGCGGTAGCCTCGGATCACGCTTGTGACTGTCCTTGGGACTTTCTTCTTAGAAAGGTCTTTATTCGGGAACACGATTACAGCCACTACGTTGGAATTACGGGCAATCAGTTGGCGTGACTTCGAGGAATTGTTTTTTGGGACGTATAACCAAAGGCGGAGGGCCAAGATTTGTGAATTCGATCTTTCCATTTTTTTACTTTGTTGTTAGCTCTCTGTTTATAATATAGGTTCTGTTATATGTTCCACATAAACTATACAAGACAATCTAAAACTTCATTGAGGATAATTACTAATTTAAAAGAATGAATACCGTATTTATATTTGGAAAATTTTAAACAAAAAATTTATTATTGAGAATAAGGTTACTAATTTCAGAGAATATTATTGTACTTGTATCTGGATATTTTGTAGCAAACAGAATTTTCAAGGTCATTGGTGAATGCATACAACCAATAATAACCAATTTAAATGATTACGATGAAAATAATGGTACCGTATTAATTTGCAAATTTTTTAATAGGCATTGATTTAGTATCCGCCTCATGAATAAAAAATGTGATCACGAATGTATAGTTACTTTTTTCTCGTAGAATAATGATTTACGACGAGACTTTCAGGGCCTACTGCGATTACGTTTCACCAATATACCGCGCTAAGTCGAACGAATGGATCGAGGCGATAACCTCGAGACGTGTTTACGCCTGTCCTTGAGGGTATACTCTCTTCTCGTTTTGTTTTTTCCCAAGACGGGAAAAAAACAGCAGACTTATTCACGGACAGTGATTGCATGCGTATAGTTGAAATTACAGAGGGCGGGCTGATCGGGATGATCGATTTCAGAAATTGTCTCTCCGGATGGAAAATTAATAAATGATTCTTCATCACATGATAGAAATTATGGTTACTCTGGTAATCATATCCCTCGGCATTTCACGCAGTTACCTTCCCCAGAAACTTCGATCCTTCAGTTTAGGAAATTTTCTCAAAAAGCTTCCTACATAGTTCCAAACATTGATCATGCTGAAGATCAAATGTGATTATGTAAATAAATTTGATAGTATGTATATGAAGTACTACTTAAACAATGTCACTCACTACGATCAAATTGGAAATTTTAAAAAAAATTTTTGCAAAAAATTTAGTTTAAATGTAAACGAAACGAATGAAATTTTTAAGAATCAACAGTAATATTTAAATGAAACTTAAAATCTAAAGGATGACAAATATTTAAAAAATATACTAAATAGTGAATGACTGAAGAAACATTACTAAAACAGAGTACATTGATTTTAGAGAAATTTAATTAGTTAAATAACCTCCAACATAAATTATGCACTTTTCCATTTAAAAAATGTCTTAATGTAATTTACAAGAGGAAATATTTCAAGCAACATTGGCATATGAAATTATTATAAATTACGATGGTATTAAGCAAAGCAACGACGTGTTAAAACATAATATATTGAGCAGGTGTACGCAGATGTAAATCTATCCAATTGGACAGACATAAATCTGTTCCAAAGGAAAAAAGAAAAAGATACAACTAAATGAGACGGCGATGTTAAATCCTGTTCGCACTGGCGTAACACGCTTGTCATCCGTATTGTCACCCACACCGCCTTTCGAGATCACTATCGGGGCGTTATTGTCAACAGTGTGGATGGTTCCAAGTTTGGAACGCTACTGGTAATGTTAACCAGCCGCATTATCTGAATGATTATTTCCACGAAACAAACTAGCAAACAAAAAAAGGAACGAATGAATCATAAGCCGACAAAGGAGATACTTTTTACTTCTCGATTCTTCATCTCTGTAATCGTTACCTAGAAGTTCCTGCCGCTTTCTACAGGTCATTAGGAACTGCCTTACAAAAACTTGATCAAGTAAACGTTAACAATTTTTCATTTTTGCTTAACTACCTTTCTCGCTCTTCATGTCGTTGCAACGATGAGAAATAAATTATAAGTGCTTCCTCAACAGAAAATAAAAGTTTTGTGAGAAATCTATAATAAGATATAATGAAGGAAAAAGCTGAGTAGGATGGATTTCAGAATTAACCTACATCGTCGAATTCCTTCATCAGATCCATTCTTTTCGCTTCTCCATTTATAAAAGAAACACCACGAATTATTTCCCCAATCAAATCTGTTCCATCATGTCTTAAATCAACCCCTGTATCTTCAAACCACTCCGACTAAAAAATCCAATTCCATCATAACCTCAAAATGCGTGTATCCTGCTCAACACGCACATTTCTCGCCGAAGTTACCTGGGTCGGTTCAGCGCCCTACAAAGAGATGTCGCAGGTGAAAAATATGACGAAGAGAGACAGCACGTAGGGACAGATCCCCGTAAGGAGCTAAAATTCGTCATAGATAGACTGTGACAGATTCACCTTGCTCTGCAGACAGAGTAAAATAGAGGGAAGAAGGAGACGTTAGCAGTCGACGATGGCACTCGTAGAAGACGCGAGAATGGGGTGCGAAAATGTCGAGACATCTGCTACCTCCCTGCCGCTGGAAATTATTAATCCTGTCAAAAGTACTAAATCATATTCCCTGCTGTTGCACACACTGACTGTCTAGGGAAAGAGGGGCGAGGAAGTTAGAGGATGCGAAAGTGAAGAGTAGCTGCGACTACGACGACGTACATCGTTGCTGACCTTGATTTAGGGTCGCAGAAACCCTTCCTCGAAGATCGCGCCAGGTATTTATGACTCGAAGGAACTGGTTGCCGCTGTGAACTCTGGTAGCATCTGCGGCTGAAAGGATTCTCCCCCGGGGGCGCGGGAAGAAATCGAAAATATTCATATTTCAGCACGTCTACGCTTCGCTGCTCGAGTTTGTCCTTTCTTGGGATGGAATTCAAGTGAGGTTGTTGAGACCGAGCACCGAAGTAAGAAGGTTAAGTCTGGTAGAAGTAGAATCTGTTCATTTTTGTCGAACATCTGCGGGTGGATGAGATTAGAATTGGATTGTGAAAAACAATCACTATAATAGCGAAATATTAAAGCATTAACCTTACTTTGAAAGATTCAGTTCTTGTATAGAAGTTCAATGGAAAAGAGGTTAGGTTTAGGGCACTGTAGTAAGGAAGTTAAATCTGAAAAGAAAGAGAATTGGTTAATTCCTGTTTATTGTTTTCGAGATGCAAAAACTAGAATTGAATAGAGAAAGCCACTGGTTACAGTAAATGAAATACTTGGACACTAACGTTATTTTAAAAGACTCAGCTTTTTGTATACAAGTTATGTGAAAAAGAGGTTTGGAATTTAATCAGGCTGATGAAGAACCGATTAATCAAACCAATTTATCTTTTGCCACGTTCATTAAAGGTTGTACTGTTGGAATACGAAGAAAAAAGAATATTCAAGTTCCATGTGTCTGCCACAATAGGTCTGTTTTTCGTTTTTGGTAATAGAAATGAATCAAGAGCTTCAAGCTGGGATGGATAAATAAGTCGTTTAAATAATCCCCAGTATGAATTAATGAATGACTCTGTTAGAAGTGGTTCTCCAAGAAAATGAATGTCCCTGCACTCTAATGACCAGGCTGATATTTTTGAATAATCTTCGATAGACGATTGAAATTAAACCAGTAAATAAGAAAAGGTAGATTACAATATACCTGTGAACGTCAATTAATTATTAGATCCAATATTATTAACATAATCAAATAAAAAACTAGTTAAATGGTAACAAATAAATAAAAAATAAATAGAGAAAAACAATATTCCTACTGTTGCATCCGATCAGCTTACTTTACATTGAAACGAAACGAAAATTACATATTTCATAACCTGCCATGATTAAAATTCAAATCCACTTTTATAGTTACGCCCATCGATGCCCCGGGGGCAGAATCTCGAAGTACCCTAAGCTTCATTATACGTCGAGATTAAATAAGAACAACCTAACCTAACGGGCACGTTTCATTTTCTTTCTTCCCGCTTTCATAATGCTCATTCTTCTCTGATCAGTCCCTTTTCCAACTAAACCGTGACATCTAGTGGCGGCTACGGAGATACGTTTGAAAAATAATGGAGATTAATCAAAATTCCCCGCGTCACGCGTCTTCTTGGCCCCTTTCCTATTCAAAGTAACGCTAAAGCTGCGTCCTCACTGAAACAACGACAAGGGACTTTTTGTTAATGTTCTGTATTTTTTGAGAAGGTTACTGGTTGTTGCGCAATGTTCTTCGATGTTTTTTTCCGATTCTGTTGGCACTGATATAAGTTACTGTTTATTGCCTACTTTTGTTGTTTCACAACGCATTAGTATGTGAACAACGAAAACAAAATGTTCTACTGATTACTTTGCTCCAGTGTGGACAAAATGTTTTTACAAGTTGATAGATGTTGGGTATTATTTGGAACGTGCAACATCAACAGGCAGCAAAACGAGTGAGAATGCAGCTTGAGAGAAAAATATGATACGCTAGAAAACTTCCCCTTTCGAATGGACGTAGGTTAAAACGCCGACAGAAAACATACCTTTTAATGAATCGCCTCGTGCACAAACCTCATCTGGTTTCGTAATGGAATTTCAAAACACTCGTCTCCATCTCCCATATAACGAGAATCTTCCACCATTCGAAACGCGTGCCTTTGCACGACCATGCGTATATTTTTCGTTAGACAGAAATTGCATTTTTTAATTCCCTACGCGTATCTCGAATAACAGGCGCTCATATCGAGTTACATTTTTACGCTGGGTAATTGGAGGTGGCGCCCTCTCTGCGCAATCGTGACGAAGGTAAATAAAATTCGCCAACCTGGGGATTTAATTGAACGCGAAAGCCCGTAGGGATGATGACCAAGGAAGAAGAAACTTAGGAGTCGAGAAGAGGTCAAATCAAGTCTCGTGAATCAGTTTCAGATAACGTAGAAGGAGGCTATGAACGGTGTGCTTAATTCTTATTCGCTCTAAACAGGTGTAATTATAGCTGTTCCATAGAGGTGAGCGGAAGATTTATTAAGTTACCGAAGGAAGCCACGCTTTCAGTGGCCATATATTATTCTGGCAATAAACACAGATAGGCTAAGTACTGCATTGCACGCGGTATCGTGCCTGTCATTGGTTTAATTGAATCGCCGATTAAAGGCTATGTACGTTTGAATTCTTGGAATTGTAATAAAATATCTTATCGCTATTCATAAGAACTTTCATAGAAACTGATCATCATGTATAAGTATCTATGTACACAGTGATGGATATTGGCACAGTAACCCCTCATACAAACATTATTATTAAAAACATTATCTATACTACTTGTGCTTTGTATGGATGTTTATTTATAATGTCTTATTTGCCTGCAATCAAAAACAGGACAAATATGATAGAATAGAGAACATGTAGCTAATAAAAATATTTTTTACCATTATCTTATACCTAACAGGACAAAAACAGGACAAATATGATAGAATAGAGAACATGTAGCTAATAAAAATATTTTTTACCATTATCTTATACCTAGGCAAAAGTATTGGTTTCTACACATTTTCACACTTTTGACAATTTTTATTTACACATATTATTATATTTTACTACAATGATAAATATATTGTTCACCACTTTATATAGCTATCATTCTATAAGCCTTTACCAACAGTAAATAAGCGCGAGATACCATAAAAATTCATTTTCAACAAATTTAGGAAGCATTGATAAGCCGGTCACGAATGAATCATGAAAACCTGGTATGTATCCCAGAACGTGGCGTTCGAGCGACGGTTCGTTTATGATTGGTACGACTCCCAGGGTGGTCGTTTAACGAACGGACTAACGGGCAAATCCTCACCACTTGGGTATGTACAGGATCCGGACGGTAGCAAAGGCTGTGCCTGCCAGCCGTCTCGCTTAGCGAGCTTAATTCGGTAGTACCGCGAGATATATTAATTAACGATGGCTCGACTTGCAACCCAATTTAGAAACAAGCACCTTGTTTGCATACAAAGGAGCGTTATACAACGAGTTCGCACCCTCGATTCCGTGCCGATATAAATGGTGTTCGTTGAAGAGGAACCACCCTGCGAGTGACGAGCAAGATGGTGGGGGAAACGAAAGAAATGCTGATAAAGGTATATTTATGAGAAACTAGTAGCTGACGAAAGTATTTCAATATTTACCATGAAAAAGTTTTGTATATATTTGTGTATCATTTTGAAATTTCATTCATAGGGCATAATAAGACTGGATTACCATGATTTTATTATATTGTCGGATAAATCTGAAACTTTTCCGAGACCACTCAAAAGCAATACAAATGCTACACGGATAGAATAATAACACTACCTAATAAATGATATAGGATTATTGAACTAAATGATACATATTTGATTTGATTGTATTACTGAAAGATGTTGGAATAAAGTTTATAAGCTGATATTTATAAATAAAGTTTAAAGCTGATATTTATAAAATTTGAAACCAATGTGGAAATGTATGCAGAAATTGCGAATTTCATCAGCTACCGTACATGGAAATGGAACATAGATGAAACTATAAAAAAGAACAATTTGATAGTACGTGAAAGAAAAACCATACAATACACCAGAAATATAAAACGAAAAAGAGAAGGAAATTGATGGTAGAGTGAAATAAGGAAAATGGTGGAAACGAATTGAAAAAGTAAGACAAGTGAAAAATGTAAAAGAAATGGCAGAGATAAGAAACTGACAGAGGGAAGGGAGTAAAGGGAAAGAAAAGAAGAACACGGAGGATGCAAACGTGGAAAGAGGGATACACTGAATGGGACTCGTTAAAACGCGTACAGAGTGTTTAAGGAAGGCTCTACTGTTGACCGAGTACTTGAAATGCACTTGTGTGCAGCTCTCGAGAATTCATGCACGAATAGAATGTGCTTCTTCTTCGCTGCTGAGTTCGCGTTTTCGTGCTCACAAATATCGCCAACTTCCTAGTACCAGACTTCCTGAATTTAATTAAGAGTTTCGACAGGTCACGCCGCGTTAACGCTTCCCATCTGGTCATGTTTAACCTCCCCTACGTGCTCAACATAGCTGAGAATTTTACTGGAAATTAAATAGCGCGTAAAGTTAAAGTATCACAATTTTATAGATTATCAATGAAATTGAATATACAATGGCTATAAAAATTCCAAATTCAATTACATTTAATACTTAGTATTATCTGAAGTTAAGAGTATTCCGAGAAAATTCGATATTTCGATCGATAAGTGTGCGAAGAAGAGAATCAAGACTCGGTCGATAATGTTGCGCACTTGGAATTCGATAAATCATAAAGTCTATGAGAAAAGTCTATATGAGATAAGTTCTTACCCAATGACACTAGAAGAACTTTATCACGAAGATGAGATGAATATGCTGGTAGAAGTGAAAATTCGTATTACAAGTCGTTACTGAAACTTATGCGTAATTCGCCTAACTTTATTCATAAAAGCGAACATCAAGCTTTATTCGCATCGTTACTTATGCATACAACATGAAACACAGTGAAGAAGAGCTTGCTAAATAGGACAAAAGTGAAGTCTGAAAAAGCGTATTTCATATTTAAAAGCCGAATGGTCTGAAATTGTTAAAAACTATGCAAATAGTATTGAATATATAATTGCTATACATTGAATAACTATAAAGATGTTGGAATATGTAATGTATATTATATTAAGCAGAAAATAGTCTTTCTTTTACAGCGTAAATATTCCAGTAGAGAAGACATGGTTATTTCGATCTTCTGAAGAAGCGACATGGTTCAATTCCACAGTCGGACGGGTTGCATCCTTAAAGGAGTTACTTATCAACCGATCAGCTTTTCAGTAATCCAATCACAGAGGGGGTTATAAACCTAATATCATATAGAACTTTATATTACATGTATACCCATTTTGAAAATACTTGGAATATTCTGTACAATTTATAGTATTTTTATGATTTAAATCTGAAAATTTAGGAATTATATAAATTACATTAATGACCTTTAGTAGATGTAAAAAGATTACATTCCTTTGCATATTATTCTAATAATTATTGATTATCAAACTTCATACTAAATTAAATAACTATGATTAATCACAATATCTTTCTTTAGAAAGCAAACAAAGTTCTAGTTAACAGAAATATTTCTATTCATCGATAAAGCAAAAAAATTTCTTGATTACTCCACAAAACATCAAATCCGCGAAGAATTGGCGCGTATTGTAGCGTAGCTTAGCCTATAAGTACATCAATTTAGAGCTTCCCATACGGAGAGCGTATACACGCGCTAGATTCCGCGCAAAGGGGCGTGTTTAACTCAATTTTCGCGTCGAAGGGGCACGCTTCGATTCAAACGCAACCACCTTCAATTTATGGCGCGTTGTCGTCTCCCACGGGGCGAGGGGAATTTCCGTCACGGCCTTGGCTCAATTTCCGCCGAAGCTGCACCCTAAATTTCAGATAACACCGCAACTTGTCCCCCGCGTATCCTGTCTACGACAGAGTCCACCGAATTTCTTTCTCTAAAAAGTACCGAACCTAACCTCAAAACGAATTAACTCCGTCAAACCTCCGCGTTTGCCAATTAAATTTCCGAATTGATCAAGCGTCAAATGTATGATTGAATAATATAATTATAATAACTAACTTTATGGACACCCATTTCTATTATTTATCTACTTATTTTTACCCTCGATTGTCAAAAAAATAAATACCATCCATTTTTAGGATCTATTATCTCTTCGAAAACGAAACGAAAAGTGCACCGTATTGAAATCGAAAACGTCAGAGTGTCTCGAAATTTAATCTCAATATGTGATATATTTAATATCTAATCCCTAATATTTCAATCTTTGTAATACAGATGTATTTTTTCCATATTTTTTTTGCCATTAGTATCTTTTTTAAGACGTAAACGAGACCCTGTGACCACGTGACACACTATCACATATTTGATACATAAAATAGAATTATTCTGCAATCGATGAATTTGATAAATCTAAATTATGTTTCTACTAACTACGAAGGAAATTATAATAATGTGAATTGAGGAATTCATCAAAAGTTAAGTTATAAGAAGAGGTTAAGAAACTTCGCCACACCTCCAGCCTCCTCCATATCAACGCGGTCGATGCAGAGCATTTATCTGGCGGAAGTTGGACGGAAGTGGGAGCCAAAACCCCGGTATATCCCGATGTTCTCCGCGATCTGTCTCACCGGTGGTGTTATAGTTCGGTTTACGCTCGAGGCAGCTTCCAGCCTACCTAACCTATAATAGAGGGGACGTTGAGCATTTAGCTTATCACGGTCGACTATCTACCGGTGGCATACGCCTCCGTTTAGGGCTTTTCGCCCCTCCAGACGCGAGCCTACGCTAGGTATACGTGTGCACGCGAGACGCACAGAGATGGTGGAGGCTCTTAAATCAGTCGCTGGTTTGCCTCCGGCGGCTGAATTTAAGCTAAAGCGTTATCAGAGGGCTGGAGGTGAGACTGGACCGGAGATAAACCTTGTATGCTGCGAATTAACAGCGTAACGGAGTGGGGAAACCGTTTGTCCGATGCGTGGATTATTGGTGAAATGGGAAAGATGGTAAGGGAAACGGTAGGAGAGGAATAGAGAGAGAGAGAGAGAGAAAGCGAGAGAGAGAGAGAGAGAGAGAGAGAGAAAGCGAGAGAGAGAGAGAGAGAGAGAGAAAGCGAGAGAGAGAGAGAGAGAGAGAGAGAGAGAGAGAGAAGAGGAAGGAATGTTGAGAGGAACTTAAGGATTCTTGCAGAGTTGAGAGCAGCTGAGGTTTTGGAGGATATCGTGATGCTGGTTTGATGGTATTCAGAGGATATGAGAGATGTGAACTCTTGGATATTGGTTATTTTATGAACTCACCCTTCTTTTAAAATTGCTATAGAATAGGTAGTAACGGAGGGAATTTCTTTTGGAACAAGAGATTGCGCTAATGAGTTCGAAATTGTGAAGTGAATAGAGTAGAACTTTGAGATTAAGCACCTTTTTGGAAGAGGGGTCGCTTTTGGTGAGAAGGGTAACGTAACGCGAAATTGTCGGTAAAAGGAGGAACAAGGCAGCTCTTTAATTATTCCTAAGATAATGTTCATCATACTCTGGGTAAGCTTATAATGAAACGGTTAGCACCAGCATATACTTAAGTAGGAAAAGCTTATGGATTATATTTAAGCAATGTAGTAATGAATAATTCTGTGATGACGATATCGCATAAGAATCACAGTAATTGAATAAAAACAAAAAATATTTTCCAATCTAAAATTCTAACTTAACTTCAAACGAATTCTCCGACCGGTATTATTATATTTTTTAAATTAAAAAATTTTTAAATCTAAAATCATTAGAAACATAACCTTTATTTCATATAGCAAATTGAAATTTCCATACCATTACCATAATTTCATTTTTAACTTAAAGTCCCGTTATCTAACCTACAAGTGCTTCTGAGCGTTAGAACACATGTCAAAGAGCACACTGCATTAATTAAAGCATCTCACAGAAGAAACCACGTATAATCAATAGATTGGAAAGGTTTACGATCGGTCGTCAAGCCTACTCACGATTAATTGACCTTTTCCCTGGAAACTGTATGGTAACACGTAAAACCTAACCCCTGAAAAGGTGCGGCTAGAGCTTGTCTCCTTTCTTGTTGTTTCTCCCTTTTCGGCTATTGAAAAGCAGCTGCTTACGAGTGGTTGCCTAAAATACGAGCTATATACTCTATATATAACGGAAGTGGTTCGACGACTCGATCGATCAATGCAGGAAAAAAGGAAAGGGAGAAAGGGCTAGGTATATGTATAGCTAGTTTTATGGCGTGGCGTGCAGATGGAGCCTTGGAATCTGCGAACCATAAAGACGACGCGACGGCCAGCTCCGATTTACGATGAGAAAAGGGGGCATAACCGAAGCGGATCGTAAATCATTTGGTGCTCGATACAGCCGGCCCGTTCACGAATCTGTAATCTTCTTCTAATTGATACAGTGATTCTACATGTGGGCATCCCTCAGATATAAGCGTTTGAACGAGACAAGTCAGAAAAAGTGGATTAGATAATGATTTCTTCTTCTTAGATATTCTAATATCTTTAATATTATGAGCAATGTTTTTAACATTTTGAAGGGGATGAAAAGAACTAAATAAATCGACAATTTTTATAATATGGGATTGGTTAACAATATACAGCAATCTAAAACTGTGCCTCTATAAAAACTACTTAAGATATTTACTGACTCGTGATATTTGTCCTCTGTAGTTTCCATTTTATACAATTCACTAAGCACGTATTTCAACCAGAAAATCCGTATGTTTTTCACGTAAAAAGCGCAGATATAGAATTTTTATTAGTTGACTCATCGATGTGTTCCATCGTGGTCGTTATTAAAATCTGCCGATGCAGGACGAAAAAGAAGATCCACGAGATGAAAGCGGAGAAGAGAGTAGAAAAAAAGGCGACGGTAAATCCAGATTTAATAGAGAATTCTCGTGTGAACTTTCTTCCATATTGTTCGTAGTCCGGTAACCCCAGGACCTGACGTCGGCATATTGCATTATCGCTCGACTTATGGGAACCCATATTGAATATGATACTGCAGAGGTCGACACAGAGGCCAGAGGGATCGCGCGAAAAGCATATTTCAAAAATAAGGATGGTCCGGTAGGGACGGTCTACAGTCGTGTATTATACAAGATGGCGCGAAATATGAAAAGAGAAAGATATGCAAGGAATGATTTGAAAAGGGAAACACATTAAATACTATCGTATCTGTAATGTTGTGGAACTTGAATGTTACGAAAGAAAACTTGAAATCTACTGGAGTAAATCGTGCAAGTTGAAATCTCGTTATTTTATAAAAATTAATACGGAAAAAAAGATTTAGAAAATCCCAATTCTTCGCACATGTAAAACCATTTTTCGATTAAATCTACAATAAATATAAGTTATGCTTGCTTGATAATTACTCAGATAAAATAATTATATTATAGAATCATATAAGTAAGACTTCATTATCCAATTTATTTTCCAAGTTTGGCATAACACCATAAGTAAATTAGACGAATGAAAATTGTTATGAAGAGAGTAAGTGGATTTAAAAGATCCAATGGCAAATGTATGTAATTATTCCAAAATTATTACATCCATTCAGTGGCCCTAAATACTGTTAAAGCGTTAAAATTTGCTTCTCAATCACTAAAAACGCAATTCAACGACCAATCCCTATAATTATAGGTTCCCTGTGGAAAACGCAAATCCCAGAAAACCCATCGAATTAGTCCACCTTCGAAATCACCCTCCGCATCGCTCTTTATTACCCAAATACGTATCAACAGCTTCCCCTTCCGTCACTGGACAAAGCACGCCTATTAACAATATCCCTGTGACCATTTAACTAAGCAATACGAACGATATCTGAAATTTCAACCTCCTCAGGTAATGATATCCTAAATCTTAAAACTACGTTACATTCTAAAACAAATGTCTCTCTTAAACATATATATAAGTATAATTATTCTTCAATATTAAAAATATTAGAACCTCGCCCTGTAATATGACTTAGAAATGGCACAGATTAAAGACAGATTAAGATAGTTGTAACAATAATTATATCCTTTTTAAGAGGATAATTTCAATAATAGAAACATTCTTGTCGTACCCAGAGTTTTCTATAAAATAAAAATTCTAAAGGATCACCAAATATATACACGGTGATTAAAAAATGAGGTTGAAAAAATTGGTAATATACCGAGTATTGATATAAAAATGTTTTTCCATTGTGCACCGCCAGCCTCCACAAATCAGGCCCCAAACAATATCCCCCAATGCGCCCCATTTTTCTCCCACCAAGAAAGTCTGCAGCCCTCAACAACAAGAAACCAAGAACAGAGTTTTTCCACGTCTCGATCATTACCCAAAGTGTTCATTCCACAAAGACATGCGTTTCCCCTGTCTCAGAGACACAAGAGACCAAGGGATATGAGTTCACAGGGGGTATTCGCGTTATGGTCAACACGTTCGCTATAATAAAACTATTCCTGTCGCAGCTCACGGTACGTACGCAGCAGAGACGAGCCTACTAGAAGGGATGGAGAAGGGGGCAGATCCCATGGGATATAAATGCCGGCAGGGTGTTTCTTTGGATCGTGGCCGGCTACGTAGATTCAATCACGACCCTTCCTATACCGAGTGACCTCGCGGCTCGAATACCAAACAGATCTTTCGTCCACGGTATTAGAACGTCCCGACGTCTTTGATCGTGACATGAATCCTCGCCAAAATTTCACCTTCTCTCGCTTCTACAACCTGAACGTACTGGTAGGAAAATTGTCTGCAAGCTATACAATAGTACCTACATAATACGAAAATTCCAGCAGAGTTGTTTCGTTTCAGCTCAATCATTTGTGCATTATTCAGTGTCTCAAGTTCAATGTGATCTAAATGTAACTAGGCGGTAGATATTTATGTAAATCAATATTTTGACAAATGCATTTAAAGAAATGGATCTCTTACGCAGAGATTTACTATACCCTTGATATATTCTTGTAACTATAAATATTAATTATACAGGGTGGTTGGTAACTGGTGGTACAAACGGTGATTCTACGCGAAAAAAGAAGTCGAAAATATAGAATAAAAATTTTTCGTTTGAGGCTTTGTTTTCGAGAAAATCGACTTTGAATTTTCGCTCAGTACGCGTGCACTTTATCACGTCTCGTTATAACGGATCTCACTGTAGATCGTTGTCTCGATGGAAAAATAAAAAAAAAAATTTTTTATTCTATATTTTCGACTTTATTTTCGCGTGAAATCACCCCCTTTCCGCTTGTACCACCAGTTACCAACCACCCTGTATATTCAGGGCCGCGTCTATACCTTTGGAGAGCCTAGACGCAAAATCATCATGAGGCCTAATTAAACTTCAGGAATTAACGTGAACCCATAGAGAAGGAGATCTTAGCTTACACTTAATGTGCTTTATATAATGTGTTTTAATTTCCCATAAACATGCATAGTCCATTAATGACAAAGACAGTAAATAGATATAGTCAGAATGAACAACAAATATCTATTCCTTTTTAAATGCAGGTTTGTGGGATTTTATTAAAATTTAAGCGATCACCGTACTGTCTACCAAAGTGATGAAAGGAATGAGGATAAAAAAGTTTCGATGGAGACGAAGTTACCACGATGAGGGACGCCATTACGAACATCAAGAGAAACGATAAGGCGACCGTAAAGAGACGGTCAGAGAGAGAAGGTTTATTCAGGACGTAAAATTAAGTTACGGCCGAACATCGAGGATTAACGATTTCACCGTGGTCTCTCTATTCGACTGTATTTTAGGATTGTTTACCCGGAACTTTGTTCCCGCGGTTTCGACCCGCTCTTTGATCTCCCGCCATGGCGACAGAGGGAGCCATATGGGGTTTCGACGAACTGGAGCCGCGAGAAGACATTAATGATGAAAGAGGTAAAGGGGATTCTAAAGTATTGAGTGCTTTGTTACTTTGTTACTGCTCCCTTCTACACTCTGGCAGAGATTTTTTTCTTTTAGAAATGTTTTTTAATGTTTAATATATTTCTTAATATTCACATAATCATTTTTATTTGGTTTTCATACATAAAGATTTGTAACAGTGCTATTTGAAGGACTCCTTAAATTAGTTACACGCATAGACATAGAATATTTTAAATAACATGTTATTTATCATTTTTTAAATTTATTACTGTATGCACTTAATACGTAGGTTCTCTGAGGATCGGACATGAATTTTTTGAAATGCAATGGTCTTGTTTAATGGAATTACAGCGATGTTGAGAATGCCTAAATTAAGTTGTCAGTAAATAAGTTTAGAAAATGAAATCAAATTGATTGTTTGGAATGATTAAAACAGAAAATATTAGAACCATATTGAAGTATGAATTAGAGAAAACTACAATGTGTTTGACTTCAATAAATTGACATGCAGAATTTCTAAAATACTCAGAAAAGATTAAAATAGAGATAAATAAACTGTATCCTCTTTAAGTAATTTCACCAAATATCGTTACTTTTGATAGTCTATTAATTCCTCAAAGTTAGAAGCTCCAACGGAAACTACTGTTAAGCCTCGTTAAATACACCTCATCTCTTGATCGCGATACAAGTTCTCTCTTTCCTTGTTCCACAACGAAGCTCCATTGCGTCTATATCGTCTTGGAATCAAGCTTTCTTCCCTGAATCGAGCTTCATCGCGGTAGACGTCGTCTACATCAGACAAATACCTCAGACAAATAGAAAGCGGATCTTTGTTCTCGGAAGCCTAGAAAGCCAACCACCCGCGGTGCAATCTGCACCTGTAGCCCGGCAACCCGGCGTACATGGCTGTCGGCTGGCAGGATTGGTTGCTGACATTAAGCCTTGCCGAGTAGGAATGGGACCAAGTACATATGTATGCATGCGATGAGCCAGTATTTAAACGTTACGATATACCGAGTGATTCAAAAGCTGCGTACATTTGAAGAATTTTGTTTCGAATATTTATAACTATTTGACTTAATTATTATTCTTTGTAGATCAATTTGCCTAGAATCTATTTAAATGTTATGTAATTTATATATTTTTAGAAATCTTTATTATACATATTTATTATATACTCTTATATTTCCGGAAACATAACAATAACAAACTGAGAAGTCATAATTGGTCCGTTATAAAATTAAGTTTTTTATTTCTACATTAGTAAAATATGATAAAATTAACAATTGTAAAATAAAATACTTCCATTTCCAAATCATTCCATACACTCGAAAATCCGTAACTTTTCTTTAAAAATGTCTTATATCGTGGTTTAAAAATAAATAAATCATGATATGACAAAGATTTCTTGGATACCATTTTTCTCCTAAACGATCCAAACTTTTCCATCAAAATTCCATCATCCGTCCATAAAACCCGATACCACTAAAGACCACGAAAAGTCACTAGAGCCAAAACGACGGACCAACTCGTCCCTATAGAATCGTTTTATTGCCAGGACGAGTCTCCAGCCTGGATCGTCTCCTCCGATCATTTTTCTCAAGTAGACGTCCCTTGGAAGCAACGTCCACGATCATCCCCTTGTCCCATTGGCCGGGTACTTGGTATTCAGCCGACGACGTACTATCGAAACTCGAGCGGCCTCTGCGAGAGCAAATCTTCGACATAGCATCGAGAAAACTGTTCGTCTTGTTTGGTCCACGGTCTCTTTCACTTCCTATTTCTCATTCTCTTTATGTCCATCCGAAGAAAAGGATAAATGAAAGGGAAGAGAATGGAAGCGTGCGGTAACGGCGAAAATCGATTCTTGTATTGTGTTGGTACTCTCTCTCTCTCTCTCTCTGCATGAATTTTCTTCCTCTTCCTCCCTGTTTCTTTTGAAGCCGGTGATAGACATATTTCTTCGCATTTGAAATTTTTGGTGTTCGATGAATTTCATGCAAATTGAAGGTTAGTTTTCTGAGCAATTATTCTTGTATAGTGAGATGGAGAATATGTTACAAGATTTTATTGTTTCTTTCAATTTTGGATTTCGATCATTAACAAATTGTAAATTAATGATCAATACACAAATCATTTTGAATAAAACCGATATCAAATATCTCAATCAATACAAATTCAGTAGATTAATAATTGATTCTTTACTAGTAATTTCCCTTCTCATATTTTACCCTAATAAGTACCAACAAGACTTAAATGGTGAAATATAATCGGACTATGAAGAAAAAGTTCTATCAATCTCACTTTCCTTTACGATCGTGTCATGTAAACATATAACTTAACCTAATCCACCCATTGCAACAGATCATCATAACATTTCTAAGATGTTACACATACTGAAAGTCGCTGTGTCAATGAGAATTCTCGCCACGGTATTCCCTTCGTTTCTGTTTCCTCCGGAAACAGGCTGTTAGTTTAAGACAAAATTAATATTAAGCGTAATTGCGAGAGTGGGATGACTAAACACGCTCGTAGAACTCGGGTAAAACGTATTATATCAGACCGGGGCAAAACATGTCCGACGTGCGCGAACGAGACATTAGTTCGCCACGCGAAGGATTACCGCCAACGCTGTATCTCCCCGTTAATCCTGATTTAGGGATTCCGGCGTGTGCACCACCTAACCTATTCGTCGCGAATTAAGATACCAGAGGCGCAGTCGTTCTCTGCTCAGACACAGCTTATGTCAAACTTAGGGATTAGCTTCTGACATCTACTTTCTGTGCTTTTCATCAACTGACAGCTGGTTAGTAAGAAAATCACGTAAAACGTATCATATATGTACGATGAATATAACATAATGCGTGTTTTTCTAGAATGGATACATTGAACTCAAAATGAGAAAAGATCGTATGGTATTATTGAGATTCCTGTTGGGAGAGGTTAGGATGGTTACATATGTAACCAAGGGTCTTTTGTTGTGTTAGGTTTGAGAGTGAAAATTGATAACTCTATGGGTAAAACAGATATGAATATCAATACAATAATAGTAAAGACGAATGTTATATAATAAAGGAAGGATGAGTGTATTAAATTGACGTAGATTTTTCTATATTTAAGATTAGGAAGATTACTTTGTGCGTACTTAGTACAAAGGTTTCTAGGGTGATCAAATTTTAAAGAAGATTAAATTTCGAATAATATAACCTATACAAGAGGTTCGACTGAAATGTTACTTACAAATAAGTTCTAGAAAGTGATCAATCAATCTAGGGACTAAATTCTTAAGCTGTTCAAAGTTCTGGAATTTCTTCGAAGAACTCAGAATTCTATCCTCATCCTCATCAAAATCACAAATCTCTAAACTGTCATCAAAATTTGCGACTAAACTTTACCTAACTCTACCTAACCTCAAAGCCATTTATGAATAACAAACCTGTCTAATTCACTTCGCCTCATTTTAAATTCAATTCCTCAACTTTCTTAATTCTCCCTTCCATAGAAACCTAGAGCGAATTTTCAGGTTTTCACGGGGATGCGTCTCACCCGGCGAAGATGTTGACACGAGACGGTCGAAAGGCCGATTCACCAGACCCGCGGAGGGTTAACCGGGTTGACAAGGGTAAAGTAATTGATACTGACGCCGGAACGGCTGACCGAGGAGCGAGTACAAGCGGAACATCCGGCGGAATTATAGGATTATATTAATACGCTCTTTCACCGGGTCCTGGCCGCCATTTGCACTTACTATGCTTCTTCGGTGTGCCAAAAATAAATTTTCTTATTAGAAACTTTGGGGATCTTCGAAGAGTGCTATAAGAGGATGAACAAATTAAACCCAAATTACAATTCGAATTATAGATTCCTCGGGCAAATTAATAAGTCAGTCAATCCAACTCAAAAACAAAAAATCAGCTGTCTTATTATCAATCCATTGATCGATAAGAATGCCAATTTTAATTTAGTCACTTATTGAAAGAGATAAACGATTATTCTATTATTTGTTAATTGTACTAGTTACATATCTTATTAAGAATATTTTAGCTCACAATTAATAAGGTCGCAATTAATCAGGTTAACGAGCTGAATATGTTAAATTAACTAAGTGAGTATCTTTAGAAGACCTTTTTCTAGAATTGTAGTAATTGAAGATTTTCACGGAAACTATAGTGGAAACATAAGTGTAATAATTTCGTAGAATGCAGAAGGGTGTGACTGTGTCTAACAAGTGTAAATGCCGGCTGAATAGTACCGTTTGAACACGAACTGAAGGGTGAATTCTTAAGAGTGAACAAAGCATTTAGAGCGAACATATTTAACGAGACTTTGGAGAACACGTTCATTAGGACTATTTAGGGAATCATTATCAATAATATTTTTGAAAAATATTGTACACTATTCAATTCATTAATGCATTAAATATCTTCAACTCAAAATACAATCAAATCCTTCAGATTAATACCAATAGAACAAAACAACAACAACAAGACACAATAAAATAATAACAAAAGAATTTGCAAACAATAACAAAGAAATATTTAAAAGAGAACATAAATTTTATTACAAATTCTATTCTTTTTTCATTACTCAATTATTTCTTAACTTATAAACTATTGTTGAAATTATACTTAAAATTGTTTAAGTCAGACTTAAAATAAAATTTAAAAAAACCGCAAAATAATTTTCATCGCTATACTTAGAGCAAGCACATACCAACCATGCATTAAACTCCCTTCCAAGGCACTCTAACCAAACTCTCGAGGGAGCTGATGATATCAAACTCTAACATCATGAAAATCTACCCATCCAGAGTGGAAGAAAAATTACCTGATGTTCGCGAATCCTATTCGAGAGTGCTGCACGTTGATCATATGCCACCTGACGCGTTCGCCAGTGTAAAACCGCGTGTGAGACAAACGCCTCATCCTTCCACGATCCACGATATTCGAAACGTTGAAAAAATTGCAAGTCCACGGCGTACAATGGTATAGAAGGAAACACTGTACGAGTAAACGCCTCCATGATCGCCGCTACGCGGCGAATTATCGTCCACGTACTCCCCTCGACGCATAAATCCCAATATCGAGCCGAGCTAAGCTGCTTGCCATTTCTCTCTGTTTATCCTCGACTCTTCTGTGCTCGAAATTCAACGACAATGTTTCGTATCACATTTAAATAATATTCTCTTTGGAGATCTTTATCCTTGCATTATAGTTTGTAAGAGTATCAGGTAGTTTTGTATATTGTTATAAATTATTCATATTTTGGTATAAAAATACTTTTTATATTTAATAGAACTTCAGTATTCACATATTTATTTGGTTTTCCATAGAGGAACTTAGTTTAATAGACAGAACTGTGGACAAAATTTTGTTAAAGAAATAAAGCACAAGAAACTCGATTTAGTTTTGTGGTAAATATCTTATACATTCAGAATAATTTTCCTACATGAGTAAGATAAGAGACAGACGCAGGAAAATTCTGTGCCTTTAGTTTTATGGAAGAATATTTAAATTACGGAAATTATTTTAACCTTGTGAAAATACAAAGATACAAAATCACAAATAAGGTCGCTAATGAAATTATTATTGTTATTACCATCATTATCAAATTAATATAATTCAATCAATCGTTCAAAATGGAGATACAAATTGAATTATGTTTATAAAAGCACGGAATTTTGATCCCTACATCTATTATTGTTGTCCCAAAAGTTTCTTTTGCTTTATAAGGAAATAGATACACATAAATAGATGCACAACATTTTTTGTTTTACATTATTTTATTGAATTACGTATGATCCATTTTGTTCTGTTACAACAAAATGGATTATACATTTGTTTTATTACTACAGAATGGATCATACATAATTCAATAAAATTATAAAACAAAAAATGTATTTAATTATTTCCTTACAAAACGAAAGAATCTTTTGGGACAACCTACTAAATAAAATTCTTTCATTCAGCCATAACACTTCCCAAAGAATAAAATTCAGAAGAGAAACTCGTTCTTCACCATACAAAGCTTTGTCAACATTGTAACCCCCTCTATTACAACATTTTCCTGGCATTCTGGTGGCTCCACCATTCAGAAATCCACCAGATGACTCTTCCAACAACACTTCCACACTATCGCCATCCACTGTATTCACCTCCGTAACACTTGCACCACCCTCGAACGCGAAAACCATAACCACTAGCAGGAAAACGGTAAACAGTGGATGATATTCGCGTTATTTCGTTAGGACGAACGCGAGGATCAGGCGACCGGGCGAGCGTCGTGCGAAACACTAGCTAAGGACATGGTATAGCGGGGTGCATGATGGTGATGGGGGCGCGCCCCTTCACGCACAGGGCCCCCTCGCGCGGCGTGCATCGAAGTACATTCGATACGTTGTCCACGAGGGGTTCCCCCGACTACCCATCACGGCCTATGACTAATAAGAAGCCCGACAGACGCTGTCACACGAGTCCAAACGGTCCGAGTTAAACGATGCGAACCTTCGTGGCTTCGCGAGGTCGATCGACGCATTGTATTGCTGCGAGGGCGAGATAATACATAAGTTATAGTCATCCTTAAGAAGAACAGAGGAGATATGAATGAAAATTAATAAGGAACTATCTTCTGTTCGAGAATAAGACGGATTTAAGGGGAAATATAAATAAAAAATACACAAAATAAATGTTGATTGAATTGGTAGGAATTTATTTATCGTATTTATGCGGATGTGATGAGAATGTAAATATCTAAAATTTGTTTGTCATTGGTATTAAAATTTTCTTTTTAATTTTAAATCCAATTTTAGAACAACTAATATGGGATGCTAGGATACAATAAAGTGCGCTACTGCTCTTGTTAGATTGTCATGCCATCTGTATCATCTTTTAAAGAATTCAAAAGGGACTGATATAAAGGAATGCAATGAAGAAGAAAATGTACAAAATTTTCTACACGACGAAAGGATGAACAGAAGAAAAGATCTCGAACTAAACGAGAAGCGTATTTCTTTAGCATCCTCCAGCTCTGAGGACTCATTTTCTCTGGCAACCCGTACACGTATATAAAGATAGAATAGCAAAGAAAGCTAATGGAAAAAGAAGAAAAAATGAAAGAGGAAGGAAAGAGAAGATGTACCAGTTCTTTCAGCAAAAAAAAATTTATATTCGAATTTTGTCTCCAATCCACGATATTCGCCCTCGCTCAGTCCTCATCGACGTTGAATCTCAGTCCATAACCTTCATCTATAGCGCTCACCCCTGTCGTTTCAGACGCAGGAGACAATCTCTCGCCTCGAATCGAACCGCGAGCCTGTCGTTCGACATCGTTCTCTCCAGAGTGTCGTTACCCACGTGAGTACGCAACGCGAATTTCGATTACCGTTTTGCATACGCAGATCGCGACACATGGGGCCCTCCTCGAGGAGAAAATTTGATGTAGAGAACCGCGTTCCAACCCTCCACCACCTTGTTGTAGGGTTGCGGGCGGAGATGCGACGCGTTTCGCATCTGGTGCACGATTTTGATCAAAATGTATCCATATTATATGTTACTGATTGGAAAATCTGCTTATCGGTGGTAAACCATTTTTTATCATCCATTTTCGATAAACATCTTTTTAAATATCTTCGTTGTGGTGAAAAAATTATGGGAAAAATAATTGAAGCTAGCGATTGAATCTCGATGGTTTTGAAAAAAGTAAAATACATATTTTTTAATAAATAAATAATTGAAATAATTAAATTAAAATAATAATTATGGAAACTTATGTCTTCTTATTTATGAAAACTATTGAAAGTATATAATATTGTAGCCTTTGCAACAATTCATAGCAAGTAAATTATTGCACATAAAAAATATTATGTTAGTTGTTTTATGTGAATGCTCATTTCAAATTAAGAAACACTCAAACTACTTCCTAAGATTCTTCTCATTTATGATAAAGATCAAAATTTTTTATTTAAATGACTAGAGGAGATCCAGAAGAAACTGTGTACTACGTACACGATTAGGATGAAGAAACTGGGAAGGATTAAAACGAAATATAGGGTTTAAATATACGCTCTACAATAGATATAAATACAAGAAAATAACTTTGCAAAATTGCATTGTCGTTTATTATGAAAGTAGGGCAAGCAACTCCATTTCTGAAAAAAAATTTGATTCCACCTCGTTTTATTAAACACGAAATTATAGTTTACTACCAAATTAATATCCAGATTTTAAGTATATGCTACATAAAGTAGGTCATTATAAATTCGGTTGGTAAATGGAAAATATGCTTATTTGCTGTGAAAGTGGAACAGCTCCATTTGCTATGTTCTCTCGGTTGATATGTAAATTTTAGTCATTTTGAACGATTTATTGTTTTAAATTGTGTTAACATCATATACTGATATAGGTTATTGGTACAGGTAATACTTTTATATTTCAAATTTTAATTCTAATTTTATTTCTTAATTTAAACTCTAAGGTTGGTATTATTTTGTATTTTAGAAATAAGACACATTAACATAAATAAGCGAAGAATCTTAAAATCGGAAGAGGATAGCGAGTTAGGTAAAGAAAATAGGTGTTTTAATCGAATCGAAAGAAACAGAATTATAGACGAGGGCGACGTTTTAAGTTGACATTAAATTGACGTTTATGATACTGTTGCGATTTATCAACTAAAGACCAACCAGTCAGGTCAAACCGATCGCTCGATATCGCGTACTTTGAATGACTTAACACTCAAGGTGGAGGAGGTTTAGTAGATTGAGTGTTAGCGTAATTCAGCACTTTATTTGCTCTTGTTGTATAAAAGTAAAGTTTGATGTTATGAACACGACGGTGGTAAGGTCTTGTTGAGACTGAAGTATTTCACTCGCCCAGTTGATGACTCTAGTATTTCACCCGCACGGTACGATGTTCTGACGATGACTCTCCTAGTATGTTGCCGATTCTCCCCACCATCTTGTCCGTCCATCGTGCCTTCCCCATAGGGTTTTTCTCTGGGGTTTTCTCCAGGAGTTTTCCCTGATCTCTGAGTCATTAGGTTTACAGCTCGGGAAGGACAGGTACTTCGAAACTTCTTAAAGAAGGGATAGGGCCCGTCCGAGCTATAAACGGACGGTCACTCAAAATCCCGAACAGATACAAAATAATAATAAGAACAATATCTCAAAAATAAAGAAATTGTTGTTTACGATTTTCATAATCCATTAATTACGAAAGTGAGGCAACTCCTCACGTTCTTCTTCTGTACTGTATTCTTACAAGAATCATTGATAAGCTTAGATGTTTTAAAAATCTACAAAACACGATTAAAACTTCTAGCATATACATATTCATACAACTTCTTGTCTACATGTATTTTTTAATTGTATGAGATGCGAATTCTTGGATATCTCATTGTTAACACTTTGAGGACCGTATGCTCTGACAAGCACATAGCCTGAATTCCCGCGTATTTTTTGAGTAATCAAAAAGATTCAAAAGGTCGCTCGGAAAGTTCGTCCCGATTTACATTTTGATTTTCAGTTCCATTGGTAACTGGTGGTACAAGCGGAAAGGGGGTGATTCTACGCGAAAAAAGAAGTCGAAAATATAGAATAAAATTTTTTTTTTTATTTTTTAATTTTTCTATCAAGACAACGATCTACAGTGAGATCCGTTATAACGAGACGCGATAAAGTGCACGCGTACCGAGCGAAAATTCAAAGTCGATTTTCTCGAAAACAAAGCCTCAAACAAAAAATTTTTATTTTATATTTTCGACTTCTTTTTTCGCGTAGAATCACCCCCTTTCCGTTTGTACCACCAGTTACCAACCACCCTGTATAGGTGCCAGTTTGTTCCCCAAGCTTTCTCCATCTTTCACGCAATTTGAATATTCCATCCTTCCAGAACGTCTCAAGTTTTTCGGTGTAAAGCTTTTCAATATGATCTTTTAAGTTGATCAAATTCCTTAAAAATTGAAACGAACTTTCCGAGCAGCTTTTAACAAGTGTAATATTTTGTTAAAAATCAACGATATTTCTAGTAAAGTTTCTGAGTGCAATATGTTGGAAAACAATTTCCCCGATGGAGAGGTACCGAGCAAAATTTATTATTCTACTAAATTCTATTTAAATATAAAAAAATATATTAAAAAAAAATTAAAAATATATCCAATATATTCAAGATGTAATGTAAAAATACATTCATAATATTTTGTTTATAGAATCCATTATTTCTTTTTTACTGTTTTATTTAACAATAGTTAACATTTTCATAGGACACCGTATGAAATATACATATAAGACGTGACTTTGCATCTCCCGTCGCTAAGAGTTGGAAAATAAAAGACGCGAATTCGCGTCTCCAGCCTGCAAAGTGTTAAAGAAAATGTAGTTACCCCATTCTCATAATAAACGGCTGAAATAACACAATAGCTTAAAAATCGTAGTAAGGATGAACAAAATGAATCCTTCGATATTAATTACATTATTCAATAGTACTAAGAATTTCATTAAAAAAAAAAAAAGTAAGCAAAACTTTCTTCCCTAAATGCTCTTTAATTTCATTTTACATTCCAATATGGAGGAAACATAACCTCTCCATTAAGACTATCGATTTTGTATATTAGCGTGAATCGCGTATTCTTCGAAACGCATGAAAGCTTCCAGTGAAGAACGAAAACAGGAAGTCGCTGATTTAGCAATACGATCTTTTTTCTCCGTCTGTTCACAAGTGTTATCCGATCACCACAAATAAAGCGTTCGTCGGTTCTCGCCGATAGGATCGCGTGCAGCACGATGTTCCAAGGGAAGGGTTGTTACGGGGGCGATTTTTCTGGGTTCGAACGCCTCGGAAGAAAGCTGCTTTATTGATTTATCTAAACGTTTGCTTAATCAATCAAATTTCCCGTCTTTCTTTGTCCCTTTTCTAATTTTCACCACTGATCGCTCCAAAAAAAAAAAAAAAAAGAAAAAATCCTGAAGGTCCAAATATTTAAAGAAGAACTTCGCTATACAATTAAAATGAGAAATCACACGTGTCAAGCAAAATTCTTGAACTATTTAAAATAATGATAAATAGTTAAGTTTCAATTAATAATTGAAGCATCTTTCAAAAATATTTTTATCAAACTTAAGAAATGTTTTAACGATAGAAAATGGGACGAGAAGTAACCGAAAAGACGTAGACGATTAATTTAAACGATCAATTCTTATAATGGTAAAAAAGGGGTAATTGAAAAAATCGACTAAAATTCGTGAAATAATATTTTACTGTGTACGTGAATGGTACAAAGAATTATATAGCAATTATAACAGTCATATCAATCAAAATTCCATTAAGATTCAAATTAAGATTAAGGGTATCTGGAATTTCTTAAACGAGATTCTCTTTTTTCATTTTATTACTCCTACTACTTTTTACACCCTATACACGATTATAAACACACAAAGTACATAAAACACTTTGGTAAAACCCCTTTGCCTTACGTACATATCTATTCAAATTGCTCCGCATCATGCAAATCACTCTGAAGACTACAAAAGTCTAATCAACAATTTTATGCTAAAAGCTGACTGACTAATTCAAGAAAGATTCTAGGATTACAAGAAAAACGAGTAGAACTACCCTCTATTCTTTTTCTTCCATCGACGAGAATTCCACGGAGATCATAAAGCTCTTTGTCTTTTCTTCTCTTCTCTTTTTCTTTTAGTTGTGTTATCTGTGCGGTTGAAGCGAGAATCGCAGCTCTTATCGTGCAGTTGTATAGTAGGCAGGAGGGTAGATAAACATACAGAAGAAACCCTTTCCTACCGCGATGATGCTTGTACCATGTGCGCACGCGACACCCCCACACATTTTTACAACCCTTGAAACGGTTAAGGCGGTATTTTCATCGAGTGCGCCGCCTGCGATGCAAGCACGCCCCCCATCGTGATTCGAAACTATCCAAGTCTTCGCAAAAAAGGCAATGACAAAAAGGGGCGGAATGCGTGACTGAATAGATGGATGTGCGAGAAAATGTACAAGAGAGGAAACGAGTAAATGGGAGGCGGTGAATTTTCGCTGGGATGCAGAATTCGTAGTTTTTTTAGATTGGAAATATTACAAATTTGGGGAATTTTAGGGGAAGTTTGAAAGACTTTGAGAGTTTTAAATGGCAATGTTATATGCTTTGGTAATTACAGATGAAAATTCTACGAACTTTGGCAATTTGAAAGAAAAATATTATAAATTGTGAGAATTTCGAGGAGGATTACTTTGGTCATTTCAGATGGAAATTTCAAATACAAATTTTATAGATTTTTGGAAGTTTCGGAATTTCTCTAAAAACTTACATTTGTCCTTGACTATATATATAATTTTTCACATACTTCTCATTTGCATATCTTTGGTATAGGTTTTAGACTTTAATCGACACTAATGATTGTGAATAACCAAAATATATGAATATATTGCTCTGAACAATTAGCGGATTGTTTTCCTTCTCAGCCTGGGTTTTATATTCACTTCCTTAGTTATGCTCGTAAGAACATAAACTTGTATTTGTTGAATGTAGTGAAACTGATTTAAAAGTATAAAATCATACTTAAAAAGATAAATTATTAACGATCAAAAAGATTTCCCTCTGAATCCTAAAAGAAAGAAAGAAATGCAGGGTACGGGGAACAATGGTCCTAAAAGTTTAACAAACGGCGGGTAGTAAGGGATTATCATTGAAAACGTGCCAACTCGAAGGGAAAAATAAGAGAAAGATAGGAGAAAAGGAAGGAACTAAGTAACAAGGGTACGAATCTGATGGTTGTGGATGAACGCGTCAAGATTGGAGAGGGGATGGGTTAGAAAGAAGAAAAATCACATCAAATATTTACCCTGGTGCGCGAAGGTGTCGTGGAGGGAAATCGAGAAATCAAGAGAAGCTTGGCCAGTGACAACGAAATCTGGCGGGGAATCGAAATCCTTCGAATACACGCCCTGCTCGTTTTTCTTTATGCCTCGTGGCACATTCCTCTGACGTAGGGAAGAAGGCACATTTTCGTACAAGTAGCATGGATTTATTGTGAAGTTGTCACTTTTATCTAGGATCATTCTTTTCTTAAGTCGTGAACAAAATATATAATAAAAATATTCTTTCGATAATTTTAAAAATTTCCTAACGTTTATTTAAGTCTTTATAAGATTATGTGATTTGTTACAAATTATATAATTGTATTTATTATCTACATTCGACTATATAACTTCACCGTTTAGTTACACTGTTCCAAATAATTTGAATATTTTGCAGAGTTTCGTGAAATATGTGGCGAATATTTTTATATAAGATCGATCCCAGACATTAAAACAATAGAAATTTTATTTAAGGATTATTTTTCATGTTATAAACAATAGTACTTTACACCAGAAATGAGTATTAATTAGCTGATGGACATTTCTCTCTATCTCATTTATAATTCATATTTCTCAAGTTTTCTCATTGTCTTGATGTCTGAAATCGATTCTATAAATTAGTATTAATATCCCTCAAATATTATGTGACACCTTGTATATATATTTCATATTGTTTTTAATAAATAAAATAAAATATATACATATGTATATAGAGAGAGGTAGAAAGAGAAAGAAAGAGAGAGAGAGAACATCAGACACAGACTTCAAATACTAACTTAAAAAAGAACTAGCCAGATGGCGAGATCGCCCAGTTCGACTTTCTATTTCGGTCGTCTCGCCGTGCTGTGCCATTCGTTTCGGCCGTTGGATATTTTTAAAAGGTTTCAGACTCGCCGGCATGGCAGACCCCTTTCTCGCGTGGAATCTCCTTGTGCGGCATATAAACGCGGTCCCGCCATATTTTCAAGCGTCGCGCCTCGCGCGGAACTTTCTCTTATCCTCGTAACTCACGGTTCATGAAACGTCGTTCGTGCTTGGGTGGAGAACATCGAGGCGAATTGATGCACCGTAAGGAAGGGTTGTCGTTGCATCGAAGGTCGATACTCGAAACTTACTACGTATGTGTCATGCGCATAGATGTTACTTGCCTTGCCCTTAGGGAGTTTTGTCTTTTGGAAAAAGAAATTTTGGTTTAACAAGACCGTAGGACGATGAAGCACTACCAAATGCAAATTTAAAAAAAAAAGCAAACGGTATTCGTTTGTCCAAGGACATAATCTGTCCAAGTTCGTCCGACCAAAATTTTCATTTGTCTACCCTGTGACAAAAAGTTATCATCAAATGAAGATGAAAAAAAAATGTGACCCAAATCAACGAAGAGCAATTTCACCAACTTCGACATCGTATGTATTAATTGCAAATAAATTCCAACATAGTAAAGATTTTATATATACTCCATAAGAATTAGAATTCTTTAAATTAGTCACCAATGAGGAAGCATCGACCAATCAGATCGCTCGAACGATATTTGAACCAATATCTGTCAAATATGGATCAAGTGGTTTCTATTCTTCTCTAATATTTAGAGAGCTGGTCCACGCAACAAATTAGATATCGACATAACCATATGTTTCTAATCCTATACAAGCAATACTGAAGACAGGAAATAGTATGAGTCATTGTATACATACATATAGTTAATGCTTCAAACAGCCATCTTTGTTTAAGCACTTGGTCATTAGTAATTTGATCCCTTGTATTTGTCGATCGTAAACGATCTTCAACGAATCTCTTTTCCTGCAAATCTTAACACCCTCCACAATTCAACCTCCCCTCTCTTTGTCCCAATTTCGATGGTACAACACACTAAGTTAAATATTTGACGCCATATATTTCGTTTCCTTCTTCATTTCCACTGAGCCGTGTCTAATCTGGTCTCGAGGGTTTCAGACGTGTCCCTTGCACCTTTTCCTTTCAAATAACGAGTCCGTTGTTAATTTCACGTTCTTTTTTCCTCGGCCTTATCGCTTTCTCTTTCACAATGGAATCGAAAAAACTTTTCCCATTCGTTACGCGTAAGTGGTGTTCGGTGCTCGTCTATCGAAATTCGAGGAAAATGTAAATTTAGGAGATTTATGTGGTACTTTCGAAGGAATAAATTAGTGTTTAGTGATAGTGTGAGAAAATGAAATATTTGGTAACGATCGATGTGAAGTTTCTAACCTTAAAGGTTTACATTTCTACGATATTTATAGGTTAGTGTTGGTAAGGTTAGGTTGTAATATTTAGTATCGTGTTATGCTTATCGTACTAGTTTATCTTTAGGGAGATAACATTTGCTAAGTTCTGAAAGGTGAGACAAAGGTTACTGAAGGTTGTAGACGGTCATAGTCTGGAGTTGCAAATACTGAAAATTGGCGGTGAAAATAGTTCAACAAAATTTATAACACATGATTAGATCGCTTAAGTTGCGAATGTATCGAATTCAAAAGTCATCAAAAGTTGGATCAGTATTTTCAAAGGAACTTTTGTAACCATAATCCCACCATAGAATCAATTCATAATAATACGGAAATAGAAGTTGTAAATACAATTAAAAGAAGAGAAAAAGAACCAGAAGGTTTATTAACATAATTTTATAACCTCGAGAAGTTTCTAGATCTCGATTCTAGATCTCGACCAAACATTGCACCGGATACAGAAAAAGGTTTATTACCAGAACGCCGGTTTTAAGGTACAACCATGACGATCATTAAAAGCAGCAATTAAAAGCGTATGACAAAGCGAACGGGCAAGAAACGGTTTACATTTATGATAAATCAACGCGTGTCATAGCGAGCTATAAATTGCATTGCGTTGAGAACACGCAGGTATAAAACTACTTCGCCAGCGAATGTTCTTACCAACTGTTCTAAATTTTATGCGTATACACTGATTTTTATGTACATTAATTCTTGAAAGTATCCTCTCGTTATTCCTAATGACGTGGATACCATTTAACCTTCTTAAATTTTATGTAATTTATGTAACAACAATAATAGGATCATACATATGTTAATCATAAATACATTCCATCATTACAAGTCTCCATAATAATTAGAATCTTTTGAACCAATCATTAACAGGAAAAAGAAATGTCAACCAATCAGAATGCACGATTAATATTCAGACCAAAACCTGTCAAATATGCATCAAATATTTTTCCTATTGATTTATTTAGTTACCATAACCTTTAAATGATATTAAGTTTCACTTCACACTTAATTTACTCTATAAAAAAGGATAATTACTATACTCCATTAAGATGATTAAGATTAAGATTCCACGTTAATTCCAGTTTTTCGATTCGCCAAGCGTATCAACGGTGTTCCGCAGTACGCAAACGTAAACGTAAATCGAAAGGTAACCACAAAACGATTTACTTAACGCGATAAGCAAGCCGGATATTCTCCGTACCGCGTAAATCTTCGAGTAGCGCGGGAATCGTCGAAGCGTGATACCTCAGAATTCAGGTTTAATCGAGGAGGCTCTTATCTTCGTAATACATTGTAAGCACTGTTGAAAAACGGTCGAAAATGCAACGTAGACGGTGCTTCCCCCACTGACTTTACGATTTCGCGTGGAAACGGACTTACGATGCGTGTTTAACGTTAGCATCGTTGTACATTGCAGCATTAGCACGACGCGGTGTTAAATTAACCTTTATCTCGCGATGGACGCCAACCTCCACGCTGTTATTTCCCACTCTGCGCGTTAACCAAAAACATGGACCGTATTTACATAAATTCTTATTCGTCGGTGGTTTGTTGTCCATTACTGATGTTTTGATGTTAAGCTAGGGTATAATTGCATGAAAATGTGGCGGAAAGCTGATAGATGGCATTGTTGTTATATGATGACCTGCAGTGGCTATAACAAATATGTATAGATCGTTGTATTTATTACAGCATTTATATACTAATTAATCAAGTCCAAATATAATAAGTTTCATATCAGTTGGTACTATGTACTTTTACGTGACTACACAAATGTATAATAATAACTGAATGAAAATGGAATGAGATATAGAACCTGACAAAAGAATGCTTCATTCAAAAATAAGGGTATGTACAAATACTTTTTGTAGCCATTATATATTTCGTTATGGTTTTGTTTCATTTCATTCTGTCTTACAGTGTGCTGTCATGTGTAGACATTCGTCGCCTGCTATGAAATATTCTACAGAAAAATACATTTTTCAAATTTTGTTCGTAGCATAGATTATAGATGAAATATAACAAAGATAGATTACAACTATTTGCATCAGAATCCAAATTCAATTCTGGGTTTCCTTCCAACTTACAAGACTATATATTACTGAATAAATATATCTATAATTTATGTAGAGAAAAAATATTCATAGTTGAATTTATGGAATTTGAACTACAATTTTAGGTTAAACCCACTAAACCAATATTTCGAGTGTTCTATGTATAATTGTAAAGACATACGTATTGCGTATATATATGTTTACACCGCATTTACCGTACGAAGGAATTAGCGAGTCGACAGTAGACGAAGGGCTGCTGCTAATGGGGTCTGACATTGACGAATCTTCAGGTTACGAAGTCGTCAACCGCACAGAGGGCCCTACCGTCAGTGGTTGGCATTGCAGCTAAAGGCACGCTTCACGCTTACTAGCTTATCGCGGTAATCTAAAGCATTCATTTCCGACTGATGAGACGCCTATTATTTCCGACGTTGTAGCCGTAGAGAGTGGGGAGTACATGGTGTGAAAGAAAAGAGGGGAGAGATGCAGTTTAACATCGAAGATGTAGTACGAAACGGAAAAATGACGTCTGTTATGGATACTTTTTGAATGAAAAATACAAGTTGATAAAAAAGAAGAAAATTATTTGGATAAATTGAAGAGAAAATAACCCAATTAACTTTATCATTTATTTATCACTGAACTGTCACTTTATTTATAATTTATTTCCAATACTGAACATAGCTTTTATTTTACTTTTAATCAAATTTCTAATTTTTAATTTATGAAGGAGCCAAGAAAATACATACACACTTTAACCGTTTGGATTTGAGAGGCGACTATCAGTCAACATGGCGTTCCGTGCTGCAACTTCAGTGGCGAGCGAGAGGCGACAGTCCCTGTTTATGGTAGATTTCGACATCTCCAATTGTTGAGAGTGCAATATTATTTCGTAAATTGGTTCCTTAGCTCTTTATGTTCTTTGTTAGAAAGTGTAAAGTGTTAGACTTTACAATAGAGATAAAATATTTAATCTCATATCCCTCCGAAACTATGGTTCTGACAACGTTTCCAACGTTAGTTCGGATTCGACGGTCATAGCAAAAGTATTATAGCTTAGAAACCCTAAAAACTGGTTTTCGGAAGTGAAATTAACTCAAATGAAGATCAACTTCATTTTGAACTGTTGGAAAATGAGATCAATTATATTCAAGGATACATCTTAGTGAATGCTTTATAAATTATCATACAAAAAAATACAGAAATTAATATTACAAAATTAATTTTACGCTAGCTGTAAGACACGCGTCACGTATACGCTAAATCATCCAGAGTAGTAGCTACGCCCGACCGAAAAAATCCTCGAGTGCAAAGGGTTAACAGAGGTTGGATTGAATGATGGAATTTCTTTTGTTGAAATGTGTATACATCTTTTGGCCCCCTAAGTATCTCTTATTGCATTTCTAATTGTTAATTAATTCTCTATAGAATTTCTAACCTACTTTTAATTTATTCTTTGTTATAAAAACAAATAAAAAAGAAGATAAAAAAGGGCTTGTAAAGTAGTATTGGCAGAGAAGTAAGCGCACTTTGAAGTATTAGGTAACCCTGCTGGTAGAGGTAAAAATTGAAGAAAAGAGAGGGCCTCTGCCGGGTCCCTGATAAGAGGATCCACCTCGGGGAAAAATCACCGTGGCGGCTTGGACAGTAGCACCGGCTCGAGTTTCGACTATTTGTCCTCGAAAGACAAGATCCTAATGGGAAAGTAATCCCTTTCGGGTAAACGCCGGGAGAGATAGGTTGAAGCGCAAGAGATCTAAGGAGATTCGTATTGCATGCTCACGGCAACTTGGATGAGGTTCGTCGTGATCAGGTCCCTGATAAGGATCCCTCTTTTCGTAAAGCTCGCCCGGAATTTGTCTTCAACCGACGTGGTTCAACCGTTGGAACATTTTTCGAACCTGCCAGGGTAGTTTCGCCAGGATTAAGACAAGCAAAGATAACCTAAAATCAGGAACTATTGTATATCTTGACATATATATGTTTTAAAGCGAAGTTTACGGAAGTTATGAGAATAATATAGTTATTAGAGATTACTATGAATATATATTATGAATTTATGGTTAAATAGAAATGAGTAAGAATGGATTAGTTTCAAGAAAAATGTGAATAGCCTGAGTAGTGTAACAATTAATTCTAGCTGAAAGATAAGTTTGAAGATAAAATAATGTAAAAGAATCAAACGTAATATAGTAGTATCTACTACAAATTTATGAGCAAAGACAAATAAAATAAGGAATCAACTTTTAGAAAAATGTAAACAGTCTCAGTAGTGTACTAGTTGGTTACAGTTCAAGAATGTAGTTGCAAATCATTGTACAAAATTATTGAATTTAATAAAACATTTTCACCATCCCAAAATCAAATACATTTCAGTTATATTAATAATTACACATGCAAGCTGAATATGATCATAAAGAAATGAAATATTGTTACTTAACAGAATTTTCTCCTTTAATCCTTCGTAATTTAGTTTCTTGACTTTGAACTTTTCACTCGTCCCGCATGAGAAAAATTATTTCTTTCACTCATAACCTTAAAACACCGTGCCGCGCGAATCACAGTATTTTCCAACGGGCGGAACACCAACGACTTAACCGCAACAGTGAATATGCATGCCGCGGTACTTTAATCTCTAGTGTCGACCGGGAGCTAATTAAAAATCGCAACGCGAAATGCGTTGAAAAGAGCTACACCACTAAGTAACGGTCCTTGGCATTTCGTGCGACAAACTCGAAAACTTGCCCGCTAATTGGCGCATCTTCAAAGACTGTCGTTCTCTCTGTCATCGTTCCGTTTCAATTTCCGTTCCGCGTTTCTTGTCACAGCGAAGTCGGCCGTCGTCGCAATAAATCAAATGAGAATCACAGAGTATTCCTTTCGACGAACAGAGTGAGATCTCGAAGTGATACACAAAAATGAGTCCTCAGAAAAAGTAATATTATACAACCATGTCGGCTTAAGTGAACTGGATTTTACTTTATTAACCAACCGTCGCTATCCCCACCAATTCTTAAAGCATATTTCTAAGAATGAACCTTTGAGTTCTCCTCTAAAACAATAATTTAGTACGTAATAATAATAAGTAATAATTGACAAATAATAAATTGAGGATTGTACGTTATAAAATTTTATAACTTTACAATCTTAGTTGTATGGTTGCTTTTGATTTGTGACTGAAATTGTTACTGTAATGCATTAGGGTGTCATTGGTAATTGGTAAAACTAACTTGTAAAATTTCGTAGTAGAAAACCCTAGTGTTGTATATGTAAAATAAAGAAATATCTCATCTATCCATATCTCCATATACGCTGGAAGAAAATTTATAAAAAAATTCTTAAGCAGTTCCTAAAAAGGTTCCTAAAAATATACCGCTTCGGATAACTGGCCAAACAAGTCTTAAACCACGGCCAGTTTGCGAAACATTACTTTACCAGTTCTTTCTCAGCTTACCTCTTATCTGATGTATCGTTGTTGTTGCCACCGGTACATTCTTAAGCGATTCTTCATTTCGCTTCACGTGACACTGCACGTCACTCAATCTTTGAAATTCGTCATTCGATAAATTTTCGAGTCGCTAGTTCGATATTATTTGACCACTTAATCACTATTTCACCAATGATAATGTCATAAACTCATGTCGGCTTATAGATTACGAAAAAGTTTGTATTTGAGCTAAACTTAAATTATATAAATTAATTGGATAAATCGATGAATATACAGTTGGTAGTAAATTATATCGATATTTGTCGACGATTTGTTAAATAAAGTAACACGCGAGTAGCGGCACGAAGAGATATGTCAAAACGAGGAAAACGAACAAACACCCACACTTGGTGACACGGCGGTACGTGGCACGCGCCTACGACTGAGAGCAAAGCATTCCGACACTGGGTTCTGACATGAAATCTCGCGTTCGGCCATGTTCGGTGCTGTTCGCCACTACTCGACTCGAAGCACGTGGCGGCTGCCGCGCGACCACGCTGCCTCTTTCCGGTCCACCTTCCTCTACCATAATATATTGTCGGTTTTTAGCCTTTATACCTGTTACATGAATGCGTCTGCCGCTCTCATTTGAACACTTCCATACAATTCATTTAAATATGTAGTCATTCTTTATATATTTTTACATTGTGTAATTTAATATTTGTGAAATCTTTTTCATTTAATTCTTACATGTCGTAGAAGGTTATAATTGTATATAGTACTTTAAAGATGTTATTTTAGTTAGTAATTTTTTAGTATTTTAGCTAGTAACATTTTCGCTTCTCTAAAGAGCAGAATAAAGAATATACATTAAATTAAAGCTTTTCGTCTAGGTTCCTCTTATTTGTAAGTATTCTATTATACGTGTCTTATGTTTGCTACCCATATGATATAGTAAAAGAATACAATACTAAAATATTACTCGTATTTAAATAATACAGTAATATATGTAGTAATAAAATAAAATAACTAATAAACTAGAATAACTGGTAACTAAATAAATAAGAAATAAAATCTTGCAAAATAAAGCTACACGAAACTCAATTTCAACGCAATTCCAATTTTATTATTTTACAATTACATCACAAAATTCTACCACATGATACTAGGAACCCCAAATCCAAATTTTTGCGTTACAAATACCCAACAACAAAATATCTGGAACAAAATCAATCATTCCAATCAAATTCCATACACGAAAATATACCCCCATTTCATATTCCCTATCTTATATTCCGATAATCCCTGTCGGATCATGCAAACTCCCTGAAGAAAACCTGTCTCCCCACTCTCCAACATTATTCGTGTCTTCCATTTTCAGATAACGATCGCAAAGGCGGTTTGAATATTGGAATACAATACGAGTGATCGTACGAGGGAAACGAACTCATCTTCCGTGGAAAATAGGAAGAATCATAGCCGACTTCACTCAACCTAGCTACCGGTGGACAGACTGGGAATTATGGGGGTGGGTAGAAGCTACCCCCGCGATCGTGGCACATCAGTATTCACGATGGGTACTCGTTTTCTTGATGAGCTCGCGTCTAACGTATCAACCCCTGACTCCTGAAGAGGCGTCGCGACGTCGGGGCGATTCCTTGGTTATGTAAAGCTTTTGAAATTCAAAAGCCCCATAAAAAAGTTCATCTTCCATAAAAAAGTGGGTAGATGTCCATAACGAGATCGGGACGCTTGTCGATTGAGATGATAGAATTGATGATTTTTCTTACGTGGAAAGTGGCTGTATGATGGATAGTGAATGTTCTGCAGATTCCTAGGGGAATTTAAGGACGTTTGTCTAGAGCAAAGACTAAGGCGCTGTCCAAGATGTGGAAATTTGTTTATTAGGGAGACTGGCAATGAGAAGTGGTCCTGTGGGCGTGGCTTGTGGAATGGATGACAGCATGAGATGGAATTTAAATTAGAATTTGGAAACTTGAACTTCAGATTGAATATATACATTCAGGTATATATACAGGGTGAAAAAAGAGGTCGAAAATATAGAATAAAAATTTTTTTCTTTTTTTTTTTAATTTTTCCATCGAGACAACGATCTACAGTGAGATTTGTTATAACGTACCGCACGCGTACCGAGCGAAAATTCAAAGTCGATTTTCTCGAAAACAAAGCCTCAAACGAAGAATTTTTATTCTATATTTTCGACTTCTTTTTTCACGTAGAATCACCCCCTTTCCGCTTGTACCAGCAGTTACCAACCACCCTGTATATCATATTATATTATTATTATTTATTATATACATATTATATGCATGCATTATGTGTGTGTTTTTTACTTTATTTCAATTATTTTATTCTATATTTTTTATTAAAAAGAATTTATTCTATGTGTTTGATTTATTGCTTCTTGATATATTATATCTTGTGAGTTTGATAATAAGATGAAGTGCAGTTTGGATTGGAATTTGGAAACTTAAACTTTAAGTTGAACGTGTATAATCTGGATCTAAGCTTCGTTGAGGTCAATTGAATTTGATGTAGCATGTGCAGGCTTGAACTTAAATTTAAATAGAAGATTTTGAATGTAAATTGACATTTTCGAATTTGAATTTCAAACTGGAAACTTCATTGTATATTTGAAACTAAAAGGTTACATTTGGATGCGAATACATGAAAATATAAATTTGAATATTTTTCTTAATACGAGTATCATTTTCCACGTGTTTTTCTCGATATGACGATGACCGTATACCATAAATTAACCAACATATTGCTACCATAATGAAATTCAATCTTCAAGTATGCAGCCCATATTCCGGCACCATTTTCTGGCCGAAATTCCGGCAACTTCTATTTCACTCATAGAAATTCTAAGAGCAGCATCCTGCGGAAATCTCGTCTATTTCTGCAAAATCCTGTCCACGTACCGGTGAATTCTAGGCAATGATCCTGGATTTCGTATATACTTAGATAGAAGTTCGGTGTGTACGGGTTGTGTGCAGAGATTGTCGCAGTATTCGGATGGAAGAAAGAGGAGGCAGCAGGTGGTCCTCGGTTTTACGAGCGGTCGCCAAAGGGCAGTATACCGGATGTCGTTTACATGCGAATCGCTCATCGGGGAGAAACTCTGCCGCGGATAAACTCTGGATTTGCGCGTGCCCGCAATTTATGCTAACTCACTGATTCGACGTCGTTCGTTGAACGCCGATCATGACAAACAAATGGAGGCTGGGCCGCTATCTCCAATTTCATTTCTCTCTTTCACGTTTCATTTCGTTTTTTGTTTTCTTTGTTCAAAGGAGATTGGAATTTTGTTCTATACACTGATTGGTAACCTGTATTGGTCAAGTTTATTTCTGACTGAAACAATAGTCTTCTTAATATGTTCAAAATTGCATCAATTTTGATACTAAAGTGTTGTATTTTGAATATATATTATAGCTTGGTTATAAGAAGAGTTTTAATAACATTTTATTCAAATTTAGATTCAAATAGCCAGGCTCACATTTGAATATAAATATTATATTATTTCTGATTGAAATTGTAGTGGTTGATCCTTTCCCCAAATTGCTTAAGATTATATCATTTTGATAATGAAGCAAATTTTAAATATTATAGTTTGTTTCAAATTTGCAGAGAGAGTTTTAAACAAATTATCATTCATATTTACATATTCAGGTTCAGATTTAAATTTAAACATTATATAGACATATTGTTTCTTTAAAATTCAGATAAAAAATCATATGAATTTAGAGTGACTGAGGACAAGTTATAAACCTATGAGTTCAATATACAGGGTGGTTGGTAACTGGTGGTACAAGCGGAAAGGGGGTGATTCTACGCGAAAAAAGAAGTCGAAAATATAGAATAAAAATTTTTCGTTTGAGGCTTTGTTTTCGAGAAAATCGACTTTGAATTTTCGCTCGATACGCGTGCACTTTACCACGTCTCGTTATAACGGATCTCACTGTAGATCGTTGTCTCGATGGAAAAATTAAAAAATAAAAAAAAAAATTTTATTCTATATTTTCGACTTCTTTTTTCGCGTAGAATCACCCCCTTTCCGCTTGTACCACCAGCTACCAACCACCCTGTATATTCCATATTTTTGATTGCAACAAACGATTACCAAAATTATATTAAGGAAAAAACATATTGCCTATCCAGAAACGTTCTCTGTATATAAAATTGACTGTCTATTGATGCTCCTTAGTTGTTTATATAAAATGTTTCTTAATAATAAAGAACTGTTAATTAACAACAAATCTTCATTCCTTTATACGATATCCTTTAGATTAAATTTTTTATATTACATTCTATTATATTACGTTCTTTATATATTATGTTTAAAACGGTGTGAAGAAATCCTTCGGTATTATTATCTTTAATCTGAAAGCGTATAGATAAGTCATTACATGTGGCAAAATCTAATAACCCGAACAAAAACCAAAATCTACGTAAGAAACAATTTAAGAGGATCATAAAACCTGCACAAAGAAAACAGAACACCTGTAAGAAATAAGAAATACCGTAAGGAGGGTAGAATATTCGCAGAAAGAGGCTTCCTAGGAATAAGAGACGAAATTTCTACGAAATAGAAAGTGGAAAAGAGATAGGCTGAGCATTTGTAGAGGTTCCGCAGGGTGGAACGACGACGGTGACCGCAAATTCTATTTGGCCCGATGGAAAACGCGCGCCGTATGCCGCGAGGGGTTGCAATTCGCCGCTTCCACCCTGCAACCTTCCGTATTTCCTTGGTTGCGCGCGAGTCGCTGGATTCTAATGGATCCCCTGCCCGTAAATCCTACCCCCAGGAAGTTACCCCCGCCGTGGCATCGATTACCATCGAAGATACTTTTGAAAATAACTGCTATTGCCAAGTTGACGGTAAACAGAGCAATGGAAACGTGCTGGCCAAGTCTTTCCTAGCGTCCTGATTGGATTCCAGGGAGAATTATATTTGCCTTTTGAATATTGGCTACATTGGATTTGAATTTCAATCCAATAAATATTCAGAGTGTCTGCAATGAAATGTAATGGAATTGTGACGGGATTAAAAGAAATAGAATACTTTTAAGAAGTAGCAAATATTGGAGAATACTGATTTTAATAGTATAGAGATAATAGAAGGAATAGAGAATTTGGAAATTTTGGACAGATCTATAACTTGAATACAGAAAGAGTAGAATTTGGTTTATTGTATATTTGTAATATTTTCCAAACAAAGTATTATTTATTTTTCACTTGTTTGTAAACAAAATTTCGATTTCAGATAATTATGAGAATACATCACATAGAAAATTGGAATTTCTATGATCATTGCATCGACGTTAATATCGTCGAATGAAGCTTCGGATGCTGGAATATTATTTGTAGCTACATTATCTCCAAGAAGAAAGTACTATCTAGGGAAAACGATCTGTAGTTGACACGTGACTTCTAGCCTCGTAATCCAATAACATTCTATACCCTAGCTTCAGTGTCCATCTAACTGCTAATTTATATTGCACTGGTCCAATACAGTACATTTGCTCCAATTTCCCTTAACCTCACAGTCGAAGACTATATGTAACTATAAACTATAAAATTACGTATACAGGGTGGTTGGTAACTGGTGGTACAAGCGGAAAGGGGGTGATTCTACGCAAAAAAAGAAGTCGAAAATATAGAATAAAAAGTTTTTTTTTTTAATTTTTCCATCGAGACAACGATCTACAGTGAGATCCGTTATAACGAGACGTGATAAAGTGCACGCGTATCGAGCGAAAATTCAAAGTCGATTTTCTCAAAAACAAAGCCTCAAACGAAAAATTTTTATTCTATATTTTCGACTTCTTTTTTCGCGTAGAATCACTCCCTTTCCGCTTGTATCACCAGTTACCAACCACCCTGTATACATAGCTATAACAATTTATTATTTCTAAAAAACAAAATATTCGAAAAAAATTATTTTATATTTATTTATTGATATAGAAATGGAATAGAAAATAATAAATTAATATCTTAAGCTTCTTCTACTTAAAAGATATGAGTCGTGGGGTGTAGCGTCCAAAGGGACCGTTTATCCGCTAAAAATCGAATGGCTGGCAAGAATCTTGGCGGCTGGAGAGTGTTTGTCGTCGTGATAAACGGGTGAACGAGGAGAGTTAAACTTTCAAGGGCGCATTTCCGCGGACGTTAAACCGGAGGGAAAAAGAGGACGTTTCATTTCCCGCCGTTTATCGGCCACCCTCTTAACCTTCCTCGTTATTTTTTATTTTTCTGGCACAGATCCGACCGACTTTCTCTTTCGTTCACTCTGATGTTCTATCCAACGAATTTTAACGAATTCCATCGTGAAGAATCGAATGTCATAGAAGAATCTGCATAAAGGATGATCCCCCTAACTTCACGCTGCTATAACACCATGAATGTCGGATCGATCCAGAAAAGGTATAGCATCTATGGTATGTTACCCGTAGGAATTTTATCATTCATGGTTTCACATAGAAAAAGATTCTAGGTGCAATTTGCAGTCAGTAATAGAAATGGTAGAGTTGGTATTTATTGTCAATGTAATATGAGTATTTTATTAGTGTTGGAATGCCATGTATTTTGAAAATTGTATAATTGTGTTTTAGAATTTGTATGTTAATCATAAAAGATTTATTTAATTACTTGACTAGCAGCACTCACATTGTACGGTGTATGTAATAAAAGTTAATGACAAATGAACATTGTAAATGAGGAATGCACGCATGCCTGCGACCAGTAGGAATGTACATAAACCGTGCAAAACTAACACGCTCATTGAGTTCTCGATGCAATTATTACTAGCTACCTTGATGGACATTAAAAGAATTTACTATCTAACATACTATACATACTATACGTAGAAATATTCTGTAGTTATGCACTTTTTCAAACTTTATATTTGACTTAAATCAACATTTTTTTATTGAGATTATTCTAACCTCCATAAGAAACCATTACAGACTTCTATATTTCGATTAATTTTCCATTTCTCAAACAGTCAAAAAATAAATGTCACCGGGTGCATTCCGTCGTGTTTACTATCCTACATAGTATACATAGAAATATTCTCTATTTTCTCAAACGTTATGTTAGACTTAAATCAAAATTTGTTATTGAGATTATTTTATCTATTACAGGCTTATAAACTCCTGCATTCCGATCAGCTTTTGATTTAGCAAACAGAAAAAATGTTCATCAATTAATCTATTTCTTCGTGGGTGTACGTTACGTGTTATTCTATGCCGTATACGAACGATCTGTTTACTTATATATATCGATACCTAACCTATAGATAAGCGATGTTCTAGAGTGTCATATATCTTAAGCGGACAGTCTACGCTCTACACCATTAACGGCCATAAAAATGTATTACGCATACGAAACTGGCATGCTATTATTATCTTCTGCGATATTTCTTACGTGGGTTATACGATGTCGTTTGAACTGCGTTCGCTTTTTCGCCCCACTAGTGAAACACAAAGATAAGAATGAGACAGGGAGAGGTTAGGAATAGAGAAACAACCGATCCCCTTCGATATTCGGTGTGACGCATCAGTATTCCGAAATCGCGTCGACCGTTCGTCTTCCGAGACAAGAATTCAAACCATTTTGAACGAATTTTCTGGCAGTACACGGCGAAAAAGTTTACCGTGGCTCCCTCGTCTTCCAATAGCCGCCTTTTTCCTGAAGCAGACGCTCCCTCTATATCCCTAACCTACTAATTGTCGTTGAAACAATAAGGAGTCGTGGAAACTTTCTGGTCCATCTCCAATTTTCTGCTGATGGTGGACGTTGTTCTTTCTTTTTCCTTCTCTCTCCTTCGATTAAAAGAGAGATATTTTCATTCTTAATTCGAAACCATCCCTTTCACAGTTCCGCTTCACTTTTCCTTAATCCGTTAAGGACCAACATTTCATTTGCAATTTTTCCCAGTTAATTTATATTATCGAATTCTGTATTTTAGCATTGCGATTATTTTAAATTGTTTTATCTACAAGTATTATAAAAAGCACTATATCTTAAACATTTCATATATAATATCTTCTCATGTTATGTGCGTGCTGCAAAATTTTGCACTTTCAAATTTCCTATGAAAAGTCCGCAGGCTAGTAATTGTGAAAGGAGTCGCCAGGATTTGAATAAAATATCTTCTTTCATCACTGTTTCCTCTTTCACCCAGTTTAAATTAAGTTTAATATTTTTTCTTTATATTACCTTTTACATTGACAAAATAATAGCTTACTTTATTAGCATCTCCTAATAATGTCGCGTTTGTGCAACCTTTGTGAATTATTTCGGCGTTTGGTCCTTAATAGGTTAACCTGAACCTGTGAAAGTGGCAAGCAATGATTACATTGTCAGAAGAAACTTGCGAAGTGAAAAATTTGTAGGTCCAGGTGGCGCTGCGACAGCTTAACAAGCTTCATAAACGACAACTCCATTTAAATTTGATTTTCAATAATTTTTTACGCCGCTACATTGCGTTTAATTGGTTCGTTTAAATTAATTACCGGCTCCCCTTTATTTATGACTACAAAAAATGCAATATGAAAGTATGGTTAATTAAAGCCTGTAGCAGTTGCGTCTCGTAAAATCTGGAACGAGTTCTTTATGGCTCATCAAAGGCCAGGCCATGTCTTCGATTCCAGAGTATACTTACACTGGCCTGATTTTATAAATTTGATTAAGCCTTTTGTTTCATACGTACTTTCTTGGATATAGAAAAACATACATATGTATTACTAACTACAAAGTTTTAACTTTACGCGGCTTTTGCAGAGATAGATGATAATTCAGATGAATTTACATTTTAAAGGTTTACATACACGCCATCAGTTTCTACAGATCCAAGTTGATGATGTTAATCATCCGTTGGATGTCTTTTAATGTCCATATACTTGCATTTGTAGTGGTGCATGCGGTAGGTTAAATTCGGTACGATTATGGTTCTGTGTGCCC
Source organism: Bombus pratorum (assembly GCA_930367275.1). Classification (NCBI taxonomy): domain Eukaryota; kingdom Metazoa; phylum Arthropoda; class Insecta; order Hymenoptera; family Apidae; genus Bombus; species Bombus pratorum. The sequence goes on along the minus strand of OV883983.1, from coordinate 5,336,281 downwards.
GAGTTTACATCTGGAATTAATACCTTGGTTACCATTCAACTTTTATGCGCTTGAACATGTTGCAATTTGATGTTTTACAACTATCTTCCTGCATACGATTTGAGAGTTTTAAATAATAAGCTGACCACTTATGTAATATTCATGATTTTTCCTCATTCATATACAATTTATGACATAATCTAATCACATTATTGCAGACAGATGAGATATTTAAAAGAACTCGATTAAAGTTGTAAATAAGGAGCGCAACGTAGGAATCATATAATTCACTGAAATAAATTTTTATGTTATGTATTTATCTCTTTGAATACATGAATCCATAAATATGATTATTCCTTCACAGAGATTGTATGCCTTTTTCATTATAACCGTCTTTATTTTTTTAAACTAATAATGTTTGTTTCAATGTCTACACTTTATTTATGTCTGCAGAAAATTTGTCCCCCTATATCTCCTTGATAAAATACATAACCTAAAAAGTTCAATAAATGCGTCAGAAGTTATTGTTGAGAACCTAACCGCAAAAGTTTGAGATAATTAAGACACATATGAGCTAATACGTATGAACGTGTTAACGTAGACAGTAAACAACACTGTCCGATGATAAATCTGTCTAACTATTCATGTATTTACTTATCTATCCATCAGTAAACAACTGTTTTTTCTCTCGGAATTCGACCCTTCTCTATATTACTTTTAATTGAATTCCCGTGATGAAATTTCATCCGACGGCCATCTCGTCACTCTATTTCTCTTTTTCTTTCCTTGTATTAAGTCAAGAGACCATTTCTCGGATCCTCGAGACCCTTTCTTTCTCGTTCTTCGCTCTCGACGTCCCGCTACCAATCTCATTCCCCGCGATTCTTTTTCTCTTTTGTATGCTTGATTTTCGAGGCATTTTAGACGTACTAAAGCGAGAGTTTTCAAGGTGCGTCGAAATGGCACGAGTCAGTCGTTATGAAAAGGGAAGAGTTCTGAATCTCGATAACTTGAACTGCAAACCACTTCATTCACCGTCATGATATTTCGTTTAAAAGGCAGATAAGTATGTGTAATGTATAGTCGTCCCAATTGTGTCATTGAAGTGACAAGTTACAAGTTGTAGGTTATAGACTCTCTTTTTATAACTTTACAATTTTATGTTAAGTAAAGTAATCAAATGATCTCTATATATATAATTGTTAAAATTTACTTGTAACTTGTTATTCATAAGTTACAGAATTCTCTTTTACAATTTTAGAGTGATCAAATGTTTTATAATTGATAAAATTTACTTTAAAACTTAATTATAGGTTATGGAATTTCCTTTTACAATGTTAGATTAAGTAATACGATCAAATGGTAAAATTTGTCAAAAAATCTTACAATGTCCTTGGAAATATAGTTTATTAGATTCACATATAAACTCTAACCCATTCCGACTCTCTAGAGATTATTTCCTCTACATCAGCATCGTGCGTCTTAGTTCTAGTTCCAATCGCATAACTCTAGAACGCCATCTGTTATTTGCACGTGCCGCACACAACTGTTAAATGACATTCATCAGTAAGGGTTGATAGTTGATTAATGTATTTGTAATGAAAAGAAAATGTACTTGAAAACTACTTTCCGAAATTATAAATCTGTTTACGCAATATACATTTCTAAGTACATACAGGTAAAACTATAACGTTTGATAATATTTAAATCAGGATTTCCCTCATGGAGACAGAAGCCATTTGGAACAGGTTTATACGATAAGTACTCACATAGTAAAGGCAATGCTGGATGATTGGAACGACAGGTGCGATTAACGAGCATTTGACTGAAGCTTGGGTCTACGCCGACCACTAATTAAATTAATTTCAAGATAGGCACCGTCCTGCTGCTGTCGCCTACATCTAAACTGCCAGTCACGAATCCAGTAACGATTGGTAGGTGGGGGAGAAAAGACGGTCGAAGAATGACTAGGGGAATTCGACCTCGAACAGCGGCATTAATACGATTATTTAATTAATTCTTTGAGGGTACCAAGAAGATAATTGCAGGGTACGAGATTGTGATCGATTGAGTGGGCGTTATTGGTAGCTCATCCTATTGTTTCACAATAAAACATTTTCTTAAATGATAATAATACAATGGTATAAACAACCATCAAAAATAGCTTATTAAATCGTCAATCACCTAAAAAGAATATCTTGAGGAAGAAATGTATCAAAAGATACTACTGATAATAATGACAATAATATTTAAAAAATGTTATGTTTCTTTCATATTCTATTACTGTTCAAACAAAATTTGGAGTTCATCCAAACCACTGAAGGAATTCCACATAAGAACGAATTTCTCTCTGGAGTGTACCTGGAGGGGTCAGCACAAGCGAGAGCTTAAGAAACCATCCTCTTCGGCGCAAAGATCGGGAAATTGGTGCTGGACGTTCTTCTCGCGCAGGAATAACGAAATCTTATTGGGCCGAACCTTGCCTCCTTTCAATTAACGCCTTTCCCGTCTTTGAGATACGCCCCCCGTTCCCTTTGTTCCGGGTGAGCTTCCACGACAAAGAACGACTTCGTAATGGTAAAAACGAGACAGGCTAACCTAGCTACATTACCGTCTGAGAAGGACAGAAAATCAAAGGGAGAAAGAACATCATCGTATACTGTGCAATCGAGGGAGAAGGAAAGAGCAAAAAAGAGAAGTTAGCGAAGATGATGAAATGAGAGAGACGGAGATTGAGGAAAGTCTTTATCACGGTGAACGTCTTGGCTTCGAGAACGGCAATGTTGAAGGAGTGGTAAAGAGGGAGCAGGTGGAAAGGGGAGGGGTATAGAAGAGAATCAGCGAGAGGATGGCGTGTTATGGGGTTTTCACGGGTGCTCGAGAATTTGCATACAGAGCATCTGTCACCAGCCCCTTAGCCAGCTTCGGCCATTCTCGACTTGGAATATCTCCCGGCGCGGATCTACGGGATAATGGGGACCATTCTTATGGTAAATCAGGGGGGTGTCTGCCTGTGATTCGGTCTTCGCCTTCTCCCGGTAAAGCTACACCACTTTCTACGTGTCTCCGTACGCGAATCGTTTCAGACGTCGTTCCTTAAGCTTTCTGTGCGTGTATGCGCGCATTGGTATAGTTTCGATCATCCGCGAAACGCCTCACGAGCGGAAAAAGAAACTTTTCGAAGCGCAGAAAGAGGATAAAGAACGCGCAATAGCTACCTTGTATGGTTTCGCGTGACACAAGAGTTGGAAGGAACAAGTTCGCGTGATCGATCGCGATCTCGTGCAGAGAAATTTCATGGAAAACAAAAGGGAATCCGATCCAAGTCTATGTAAGTAGCTGTGTAAGAAAAATGAGACTACAGCACTACCTAACGAGCGGATATCGAAGCTCACGAAACCGATCCAACTTTACGTAGTACTAAACGATTATTATTTTTGTTATTAGTCTGAACGAGGTAAATTACTGCGAATCCAAGAATCCATGTTCATCCATGAAGTATGAAATCGGTAGTTAAACTTTTTCATGCCCTTTCTTCATATACTACCACTTATCGCCATTTCCCTCGGTATTTAACAATTTTTTCTATCCCACAGATTAAACGCAACCATGCTGTTAGGTATATACATATACGTACTTCCTGTATTCAAGGATAATCGGGGGAAGGGATACGGAGATAGTACAGATCGTGGCAGGAAATGGTAACGGAGATGAAGATTTTGCTCGCATATCCCTTTGGTATTTGCATAAGTCACATTTCCTCATCAGCATGCACGAGTGCAGCTATGTTTTGTACGTACACCTGGTTCCTAGCTTCAGGTATTTCGGTTATCCTATTTCTGAACCAAACATAACCTCTAAAATCGATGTTGGACCCGATTTTCCTTCATTCCACTCCTGTGTTTGTAATTTTCCTGATCCATGACTCGTTCTTTTTTTAAATTGTACAGCTCTCCTCTACTTACACCTTTCAACCCCCCCCCACCTTTTTGTGTATTACCTGCATACCTTTTCTTTTCCGTTCAACTACGTACCGGAAAATGGTTTTCCAGGCACGAATCGCGGAACACATTGAAATTCACTGCGAATCTTCGCTTTCCATCTCTATTCCCGTCAGCCAACAACGGTGCGGCAGCCACGCGCTTTGATCCAACGCGAAGAGGCAAACGTAGACACACCCCCAATGCCACCTATATAGCGTACACCTATACTACACGCAGCCTGTTTTGCTCTCGAAGCACATCCGCCTTTGTTCACGACGCCCTTTAATTTAGCTCACTCTCTTTCTTCCCGTATTTTTCCGCAGATCTCCCCTCTGCATCCTTTATCTTGCCACCCTGGAATGCTTTTGCTCATCTGCTTTCCCTTTCGTGCGTTTCCTATCTGCTCACTGTCTAATTTCTATGTGGTTTCCTCCTGTAACGGTCATCGTTTGTGGTTTTCACTTTTTCTCTTCTTTTTCGTAAACTAGTATATTTTCTACATTGTGATTCATGTCATCCGCTGTTCCTTTACGTGATTTTTGGTCATTTGTGTCTAGACAATTTTAACTAGTTAGGTTAATAGCTTCAAAATCATAATTTTTTTATGTTACCTAGTAACTAAATGTGTACTGTAAATATTCTCTAAAATCAATTTTCCCCTTATCTTAACTAAAAATCTTTCAATTTGTAAAATTCAATTAAAATTACAGTTATATTTAGATTGTTATGAATCTAAAAACAGTTGAATATAATATCCCATGTGTTGAAACGTGCTCCATATTTGAGCAAGTAGACCGACTGAACAATTAAACAGAGAACCATAGTTATGCTCACTTCAAGTCCATAATTCGCTCCTCTAATAATCACACAATTAAGACGAGAACAACAGTATGCTACACTTTCCTCATTGTTTAACTTCCTCCCGTACAAAAGCACTCTCTAATTTTAGCATGGAATATAATGAACTTCCATTTGATTATTTATGTACCACTTAACCTCAATCTTTTCTTATATGACGTTTTCACCAAGCTGTTTGATTATCGATAAACAATATTTGATTCACTATAATCCAATATAGAAAACATTTCTGAACACGATTCTAATCAAACTTAAGGAGGGCGTAGTCTCTACTTAGTTTCTCCTCTAAGGGAATTTGATATCATTATTACGATATAAATCCGGATAAACTGCGCATAAAATAAGCCCACGCAAGCCGATAAGTACATTCATGTGCTTAGAGGTTAACTTCCGTTACCTTCAACTGAACTACCAATTTGAATGTTTCGTCGAAATGCTCATTTCAGTCGGGTTACATGCGACGTGGGTGAGAAATGCGAATTTCCTTTCCGTCATCAGTCTTCCTTCGACAGGTTAGGAAAGATTGAAGACGGTTTCGGGAGACTCATTTGTTGCAGGCATTTTTAATTTGAACGGGAATGATGTTTAGGAACTTTATCATTTTTAATTTTTCTAGATTTTTCTGACGATATTAAAACTCAAGAAGAAAAACTCATCTATATTGATTACGATTGTCGGAAATATAATCCTTCGTTGACATATACTTACACATTTGGAAAAATAAAACAAAAAATTAATAATCTCTAAACAAACAAAAATTCTTTAAAATAATAAAGCTTATATAAGAAAATATATGGACAATACAAAATTTATATATTTATAAATTTACATATTGAAAATTAACGATTAAAGTTAGAAAAATTTAAGGACTAGATTAAATATGAATTGCAATGTGGATCCTCCTTTATAAAACTAAAATTATATGACAAATATTTCTCACGATATTTAACATTTCAAAAAGTCCTGTCTTGAACCTAAAAAGAATTCTAAACGAAATTCATCGCTTAACTACTGTATCTATAGACCAAAACATACTCTAATTGCAATTGCAACAATATTCAACACCATACGCTAACTTTCACAGCACCACCACATAACCTCTTTTCCCAAGAAATTCATCGCGTATCGTAAGTCCAAGTTCCTTTTAAACGTCACAGACGCTTTTAACGCGAGTTTGAAAGCGAAAGTCGTTTTCACCCTCCGAAAAATTGTCGATCTTTCCCTTTTCCACACTCTGTCTCTCCGGACGCGGGCTGTTGGAAGAGTGAAAAATCGCCGAGACTTATTAAACGGAAAAGTTGGCCATAAGAGAAACGCAGAGAATGTGATATATGTGCGGCCATCGGGCAAGAAAGTTTTGACGAGCGACCGACTGCCGGCTGCGTTATTATTGCCGATAAATTATCCTGACTCTGCAGTTACCGGGGGCCAACACTGATCGGGGTGTAAAGTTCGCTCGCGCGCATGCGCACGCGAGTTGCTTCGAATTACACCGATCCGGTCGATTTACGAGTTATGTGCCGCTTCGATCATTTCTCCCACTACCATTATTGGCTGAAAAATTCCCCAGACGATTATTCTAAGATAATCATGGCAAAATTAATGGTACGGTTTATGGCATCTTTTTTCATCGTATAATACGAATTATACACTTTTCTAATCGAGTGTGGAGTACAAGAAAATAAACAACGAAGAATTAAAAAGGAACTAATTGTATAACCAATATGATTAAGTTATTTTTCAAAAAACTACTCTCACAATCTTCATTGATATATTTGATTCGATTTATTATGAAATTATATAAATATAGATATACGTACACAGTCAAATACACCCACATAGATCCATTTTGATTTGCGAAACATAACCTATTCCTGTATTCAGAAATCAACTAGCTTCATCACAAGTGTCATTTCTAAAAAGGCCCCATTACCAAATCTTAAAAAATTGTAACAATTAATCTTCAATTACTGTTTAAGACATGAACTAACCTATAAATCTTTATTGATCCCCAAAAACATATTAGGTTGTCCCAGAAGTTCCTTTCGTTTTAGAAAGAAATAATAGATGTACAATTTATTATTAATATATTGAATTATGTATGATCTATTTTGTTCTATTGCAGTAAAATACATAATTCAATGAAATAATACAAGACAAAAAATGTTGTGCATCTATTATTTCCTTATAAAACGAAAGGAACTTCTGGGACAATCTAATATTTCCATTCCAAATGACCGGAATTATGACAGTTGATTTTCAATTAATCTTTAAGCAACTTAAGCTAACCAATCTCAAGGAATCATTCCCAAAACATCCAAATCGACTTCCCATTAGATTTTTCTCAATCAACTTTCATTAGATTCTTTTAAATCGATAGTCGAATTTTCAAAGAAACGACAATCTTCCTGTTCCTAACCTCACTCTCAGAATCTCAGAGTTACTGTCCTTCTCTTCTTTCACAGCACGGATAATTCGAGGCGATAAGCCCGTCGTCGATGAGAGGGTTTATCGTCAGAGGGGGCCCTGTCGTCGTCGACGACAGTCACTAGCTGAGATTCAGAGACAAAGAGAGAAGAGAAAAGTAAAAGAGAGGCGGTCTGGGTGGCTGCGTAAGTAAGCAGCAACCCGAAAGAGGAGGATCGCAGGGTTTAAGCTGACTGCTCGTAAATCGCACTCGTCCGTGCCTCGACGATTGGCTCGCGCGATCGATCCGAAAACGGGGAAAGCTTTCTGCAGAAGGTTCCTCGAGAGAGAAACATCGGATGAACGTTGGAAACGCGCAGAGGAAGTTAAAAGGAAGGGGGCGATTAGGATAAATATAGCAGAGACGCGTATCGCTATCGCTGCCGGGTAAACGGCTTGCTTCAGTACGGTAGAGGGGGTTCACCCTGGTTCCTTGCTTTGGAAATTTACTTCAATTCAATTTCCAGAGTTCCACATTCTCACATTTTTTAGTTTCCACTGCGAAATTTAAAATTTATCAAATTTCTTATTTTTCAATTTTATATTCCTCAAGATTAGAACATCGAAATTTAAACATGCACATTTCAAAGTTAAAAATTTTTAACATCACATTTTTCGAGTTTGTAATTTTAAACTCCTAATTTTAATTTTAAATCTTCCAATGAATTTTAAATTTAATATATCAAAGTATCATTATATTCACCTACGCTTTTTTAATGTTTAAAGATTAAAATTATCTAAATCTTTCCAGAGGTTCAGAAGGAAAGTAATTAAAATGTAAAATGAATGTGTTTAATCAAAGTTAAGAATAAATGGAAAGATATGACTGTATATGGTTTGTATTTACGATCGTAGGAACGGAAAGTATAATTGTTTATATTCAGTAAAATGAAGGGGGAAACGCTCGAGTGTGTTAATTAATTTCACTATTATTATGCCCAGTTCACACGTACGATGAAGAATCAAGGTGGCAAGGTTAGTAGCGTTACTACTACAAAATTTTATGTGCCACTGCACATGATTCTGATCTGATGCAGACACGAAATGCGACGCATAATTTAATTCGCTTTAACATCACATCGCTTATAATATCAAGCGTTGCTACTATAAGTAATGGTATGTATTCGGAAAATGTCTTACTTAATATCATAGCACTATAGAATTCTATAAAATATAGAAAATTTTATATTTGTAGATTTTTATTATACAGGGTGGTTGGTAACTGGTGGTACAAGCGGAAAGGGGTGATTCTACGCGAAAAAAGAAGTCTACAATATAGAATAAAAATTTGATTTTTTAATTTTCTTTTTTAATTTTTCCATCGAGACAACGATGTACAGTGAGATCCGTTATAACGAGACGTGATAAAGTGCACGCGTACCGAGCGAAAATTCAAAGTCGATTTTCTCGAAAACAAAGCCTCAAACGGAAAATTTTTATTCTACATTTTCGACTTCTTTTTTCGCGTAGAATCACCCCCCTTTCCGCTTGTACCACCAGTTACCAACCACCCTGTATATTCGTTTTGTATTTAAAATTCATTAATATAAATATAACAAATCAGTTTAGGAAATTAATAATAAACGTTATAAGGAAAACATACATACAAAATTTATTCAGGTTCATTAAACTGCATTTTTTTGTGAGAAGAGTATTTTGTTTCTTTCGAGGAAAGCTATATTTAAGAGATAGAATGAAGCTGCAAGTAATTCGAGTCGTAAACTTGCTAGTTAATGGATTCTTAAGAGTAATCTGTGTAATAAAGACTTACAGGCATTATCTGTATAGGCACAATCTGGGTTTCTTCCAAGAATTCGATAATTCTCACTTGAACGACTTAATATACCTGTGTACCAGAACTTACGATTGTGAAACACGAATATCAGAAAACCGTGGACGACATCTTTCAACGTGAAACGTATTTGCATTCTTAATGATTCATCAGGTCTGAGCAAACTCCAAGCGTTTTTGCTCCTCGCGAATAATATATTAACCATGATAACACGTAAATGGAAGATCTTTGGTTTTTATGTAAACTAGATTATAATTCTCGTTTCAAGAAATCGATTAATCTTTTGTATGTTTATTTTGAATATTCTTATAAATATCTTACACAATCGTATTTACCTTATTTCCTTACATTAATAAGAAAAAATCACTATTCCAACAATTAGCGATAAAAATTACCAAAAGAAACGGGAAAGGAACTATTCCAAAAATAAAAAAAAAACCTATTCAACTCTCCACAAAGTGCATATCTTATCGCCTCAAATTAGTAACCAAACTGGTATTGTACGGTAATTATCAAGAAAAAAGAACAGGCAATTCTTTCAAAAATTACAAAAGATCTATTTAACTCTCTAAAAAATATATACTTTGTCGTTTGAAATCAAAGGAGAAAAAAGAATAAAAAGCATCAAGAAAACATTCCCAAGAAAATTTCCACATCAACTCATGCCCCTTGACCATATAATTCTCAATTGTTGAAGAATTCAGGGAAAACAATTTCCCAGAGAGAGATTTCCCGGGAAGCAGGATTCTCGAGGCCGCTCCGCCAGGAGCGAGTTTCTTCGCATCAAGGTCCGGTCTTCGCCGGGCGAGCGCGTTTTTTGCTCAGCTACCCGTCGTCCCTGCACACCCGGCCAGGACGCGAAGCGACGGGCAGCAGCGCGCGGCCAGAAACGCGAGTGATTCAAGCGCGGATCCAGCGCGCCGCGCCGCATCGATCATCATCATCACGCTCGAATAATGCCCGTACCTTCCTGCGGCGGCAACCGTGCAATACCAATTTGTCGTCGAGTCAATTTAGGCGGAACGGTATTTTTCGAGTGAGTTGATCGAGGTTTCTTTTTCCTCCTCGTGGTTCTAGAAAGGAGAATTTCTAAGTTGCGTAGGGAAGGGGACAAATAGAAGATTGCTTTAATGAGAGCTGATTTAAATAGATTGGTGAAATAAGTGTGGATTTGATGATAACTGGATTGGTACGGTAATTGAGAGATAACTTGGAGAATTAGATTATGTAATGGGGAGAAAATATGGTGAAAATTGCATTTTGTTTTAGTAGCAATAATGTCAGAGAGATTTCTTGGAAGCTTGATTAAAATTTTTGATTGTTTAGAGGTTATGTAACTATGGAATAGATTTCTGGGGGATTTTAGGCTCGAAAGGGGGATTGGAGAAGTTAGTAAATTGCTTAGTTAGTTTCATAGTCCTAGAAGAGGTTCCAGGTATTCTTTTGGAGCTCTAATACAATTAGAATCTTTAAGATTGTCTAAGGTTTTATATGTTATTACAATTTTTAAAACCTTTGGAAATTGCTGAAATATTTGGCACCTTCTAGAATCATTTATATTCTTTTGGTCATTTCTAAAGCTTTGGAACTTCTTAATATTTATTATTTATTTATTTATTTATTGTGATTTTTGCCTTTCGGTTTAAGATGGCTTCCAGTTTATATTATATTGACTTATCACTATCTTACGTACTAAGGTAATAGTACGTAATCTTAGTATATAATAATATATAGCAAAATATATACTTTGAGACTCTTACGGTAAATCTTGCTAATAGATTCAATAATTTCACAAATATAAAATTATATCATATTCTAGGAGTGTAGATGTCAATAATATGTAGTCCAATTGTCCTAAAAGTGGCCTATATCTAATTCCACGACTCCCATGTCTCCTCTATCATGTTCTGAACGTCCGGTATCCGCGGCATCCGATTTCATGAGTCCTGTATTACTAGTATCGAGTTTCACGACTTTGAAGACGTGAGTATCGAATTTCTCGAGTCCTGAATTACCAACATTGAGTCTCGCAAGTCCAGACTGATCTGTATCTTACTCTACAAACTCAGGAACATCCTGATATCGACTCTAATGTAGGCGAACTTCCCGCTATCGACTTTCATACATGCATAACACAACCAAAAGAATCATTTTGAGGAATCCAATGTTTTCGATATTAGATGACATTTATGCCAAAAACATAAATCTATATCGTATCCTAAAATGTATCAACTAAATGTATAAAGTTATTAACGAAGAAAGACTTTAACATTTACTCAAATGTTATCAAGTATTAATTTACTGAAAAATTCAATTGTAATCCATTTCTGTTAAAATGTGTTTTGTTTTACTATAGCAATTGACAATGATATACTTTCTTTTCTTTTAAGATTAAACTTACTCGAAAATAAATGGAGAAATTAATTATTTAGTATAAAGAAAATGATGAACATTCAGGAACACTTCCAATAAAAAAAATTGCAAAGTCACTCAAATTCGAACATAGCGTGATACCTGCGTCAAAATTGAAATCACTAATAGACCAATAAATACTCCAAAATTAGTGAGTTCATTCATTGTCGGCGTTAAATCATTTCCCGGCCAAAAAAAAAAAAAAAAAAGAAGAAGAAAAAGGAAAAAGAACCTACTGGGGTTAAACGGTCTCGTAAATTGCGAAAATTGAACGGTCGTCGAAACACTGGAAATTAGAAGACGGCTGAGGAGGAGGGAAGCCTCTGAGGAGCAAGGTGAAGGTAATACCAAACGACCCTCCTCGTCCTTCGGGAGTATCTTGGAGCAGAAGACAGCGGAGCACTCTAACGAACTTATCCCGAAGGCTGAGTGCTGCCTACGGCGAGCTGAAGATATACGAGAATTTCTCTCTGCTTCACCAATGCCTATACAGGGTGAGGCAATAATTATTGTCTCATAAAATAGCTTGTTTGACAGTTAGAAAAAATATAATATAATAGAATGAAATAGATCGTTCCTAGTTGCTTACTTTTGTATTATTATACCATTATTGACGATATATCTTAAAATCTTTACGTGGTAATCTAATTTTTGAACACTACGTAGAATGTTATGAAAGATGAAATAGAGTGTTACAATGCGACAACTAGATGATGCATCAATGAAGATCTTGTTATATCGTGACAATTACTATATTGAAGAATAAGAAGGTCAGAGTTCTTCGGTTAATAATCAGCCAATTAGATTTGCTATTATTTCGTTAAAGCAGTTGCAGCTGCCCTCTTACGCACTATGCCCAGAGACTTGCAAGTGCACTTGCAACAAGAAACAAAGGCCAAGTGGTGGGGATAACTCATCCAGCCGCCTATACCCTGCGCGCACGAGATGCGCATTAGCACTCTATCACGATCGCCCCATCGGACAGCATCGTAACCTGTACGATGATATAGCGAAGTCTTAATCCTCCGTGTACAATGTGAGATCTTCGCAATTGAGGCCCTCAACAATTTTGTTTAAACTCCAATCTTTTTAAAACAAATTCTTAAATATTTCACTTCAAAACCTATTGGATATTATAGTAGAAATGCAGCCGTGAACTTTTTTAAAGGTTCCAAACAGGGAAACATTTAATATTTTTTAATAGACCCTGCCATTTAAGGTTGTAAGTATGTAACACTACATTTTTTAGTAGAAACTAAACTAAGGCTGAAAGATACTTCAGTCTATTGTGACTCAGGTGTCAGATTTGTATCTCCTGAGATTTATGTCGATTTTCACATAAACTTTGACGGCTAGTCGATTTTATAATCACGCCATATCGTAAAGGTTATTATGTATATATATAGTTATATAGTGTAGTCTACCACGGTAGAGAGACACAAACTCGTCAAAGAACTTCTGATGACACGTTGCTCCCTATAATAAAATCGATATTAAATTACACGAGATATATCTAAAAACGGAGAATACTTTTCCTCGTCTACACGTACAAGCCAACTATCCTGAATAAAATAATAATTATCGATAGATAAGACGACACTCCAATTCCTTACGATCACATAAGATAGACATTCAACGACTTCCTTATCATTTGCATATTTATAAACTGCGTAACTCGTTTACATGTATGTATCTATACCTTTTTCTATATTCCAGTTTTTCTTTTGTATAAAATAAAACATATTAACATAAAGAAATAGTCAGCTGAACAGTGTCCTTTGTACGATAGAAGAAAAACATTGTCTTTTTTTAAATTCTCCTTTCCGATATATTTATTTCATTCACATTTACAAACAATATTTATATCATATAATAAAGATAATTTACTGTTGTCGTTGATGTTATCATTATTGTTATTATTGTTATGATCATTATTATTATAAATATTGTTATTATGTCATTTAGGAGAATTTCTCAAGTAAAAGTACGAAAAAACATAATAATTGCAAACAGAATACAGTATTATACATAGTAATAGTACTACACAAAAAAATATTTAGGCAAACTACATGTATGTGGAGAGATATTTCATTTCTATAATAACACGACATTACGCAAATTTTGGAGGTTATGTTCCGCTTTTAATTTTTATATCTTTTATTTGTATTTATTTAATGTAAGATAAAAAATGGAAATGCTAAAAGAAGTAAATTTGTAGTGTTACCCTGTATAACGTTCTTACGAGCAAAAGAAGCGTGGGCGCTGGCGTAGCGCGTGGAAAACAAAGAAAAAGTGGAAGGGTGACGGGAAACTCACTTTCCGCCACGGGTCGGTCCGTGCAACCCTTCGGCCACGTGTGTCTCTGTCTCCCCTTTGGCTCGAAAGTTACCAAAGCATGGGAAACGAAACAAAAACCGGGTCCCAAGAGTGATGTCGGAAGAATACGGGAAGCAAGGTGAATTTCTGAGGATCGATGATGGCTGCGAATAATGTGGGTGGTATACATGTATCTGTCATTTCTGTTATTCGATTTATGTATTATTTCCGAAACGAAAATAATGAATTTGTGGTTTCTTAATACCATAAAATTTTCTATAATTTTACCTAATGATTAATAATGATTAGAATAGAAAATTTTTACAATATCATTATTTCGGAAGATTGCAAATTTCAATCATTTCTCCATATTGTCATATTATTGACATGATTGAAATGATTGAAATTTATTTAAAATGTTTTAAAATAACAATATTGCAAAATTTTTTTATTTATAACATTAGGTAAAGCTATAAAAATTTTCGAGGGAATTGAGGAATCTTCTAGAATTTTGACGGCTCAAAATTTTGCGTTCCTGGATTTCAATGATTGAAATTTTTAATAAAATTTTTTTCTAATAAAAGAGTATATAATAATAAGAGAAATAAAATATAAAGTCTTATATAAAATATACTTTATTTACAAATTATACAAATTATACATTATATACAAAAATGATTAGAACTGAAGAGTTGTAATATTTCACGGTAAAATTTCAATCCAAGGAACTATAATAGATTTATCAAGCAAGAATAGATGTCACGTTACATTATAATTTGAAGCTGTGAGAAGAAATGGCAGCCAGTGATTTTTCTTTCATGCAAGAAAATTCATAGGGAACCAGTCGGTATAGTAAACAGACACGAGGGGTGAAGAAATGATAACAACCTTTCAGGACGGATTAAGGTATGTCTTCTGCGGTTGTGAATCGCTCTCTATCCACAAGAAACCACGTATCCATCACGCAACTAGGATTAATACAGCAAGATGCATGTGTCGACGACGGCATAATTGCGGTCGACGCGTTCCTTCCCAGCAAACGACTTTCCGTTTCAGCCGTTTCTACTTCATAGCTATCATAGCCACATGATCTGTATCATTTGTATTTATCAGTACCTTTCATCTATTTCTTAATATTTCAGTTATTTAGTTTAGTTTCGTTAATCATAGTTATTTGTTATATCTACAATATGTTTCAAGAATATCAAAAACATGACATATACATAAAATATACAGTATAAAATATTATTAAGAAAGAACTGAGATATTCTTAGGAATCTCAGATATGAGAAAATGGCTAACAAATTTTGAAGACTTAAATTAACAAAAAATTGTTAAACGGATATTTCAAAAACATTTTAATTTTAGATGTCTTTAATTTAGATTTTAGGTGTCTAGATCCTTAAATTCTTAAATTTCTAGAGTCCTGATGTTCCAAAATGAAAAAATTCTAGTCTTCAGTATAGAAATCGTTGATTTCTACAACTTTGTAAACTCTCTTTTATACATACTACTACTCTATATACATACTATTTCACTTTTACTTTATATTACTTATACTATTCCACTACAGTATTACTTTAAAAGTAATAATTTACTGATTACCTTCATAACACCCGTCTTTTAATTTAAATAATAATTTCTCTTTCCATAGGGCTTCAAATTCTCACCTCGTCGAAACACCAAATCTGGAGATCAAACCATCAAGAATCAAACCTAACCTCTCTTATTAACACGTTATAGCAGCCCCACTCCAAATATTTGACGAAGAAAGTTTCTGTAATCCGCGGCGAGTTAAAAGGCTATACGTTTGTAGGGAAGCCATTGGAAAAGTTCGAGGATCATTATCTCCAAAAATCGTGCACCGTTCCTAATAGGGTATTCCGTCGGAGTTTCTCATCTCGAGGGGTTGGAAAAGAAGAGAAAGGTTGTCGTAGCCGCGAGGAGTGGAGTTGGGGCGCGAAAGAGCCTCGACACTCGAATGGTACCCCGATCTTTCTTTAAGAAAACTTCTTACACCTCCTCTCCCCTCACCCTTCTTCTCGATGGTCACAGTTCGGTCGGCACCCTAAAAATTGCTTCATGTAAAAAACGAGCTTCGAACGGGACAGAGGCAGCTGCGAGGGTTCTCCTTGGACTATCGAAACGCGTTCGACTTTGAGGACCTTACGACGATTGGAGGGCACGGTTCGTTCCTTGAGAGACTTCAAACGGACCGAGTGATCGTAAAAATTCACCACTGTGACGGACGTCCATTGTGATTCGGCTATTTTATACTATCGAGCAGTTTTCTTTCCTTTCTTTCCCCCTTTTTGCTACTTTATTTTGCAAAGGTTGGATGAAAGTGTAGATCTTATCAAATTGATTTGAATTTGGCGCCATAATTTTCTTAGAGGCGCCCTGATTGTTGTTAATCTGTAAACTATAAGTAATTGTAAACTATAAGATTTCAAAAAATTTGCTTAAAAAAGGATGAAAAATTGTGAATATAATCTATATTAATACAGTTAAAAAGAATTAAATTTATAAATTAATTGAGTGTAGATGTGTGTAGAATGTACTATTATTTCAAATTATTATTATTAATTTATGTATTTTAGTATACTGTTCATATTTTAATGGTAATATAATAAATATATTGTAATTCATTATCAATAATAAATAACTAACCCAACAAATTTCTTAGAAAATTATGTTCTCATAAAAAACCCATATATCCAAGAAACAAATGACTCGCGGACCATATGTATTGCAACATTTTCCTCATTTCTGGGATGTTGAATAGGCTTGTATATAAGTTTCGTGACATCCATTCAGACCCACCCTATGCAATATAACGCTACTATGAAAACGAGTTTTTCGGGGGCGAAATGCGACCGTGTTGTTTAGAAGTAAGGATCGTTGGAATGCGTTTATGCGCCGGTGCGACTAAATAGCAATTGCAAATGTATGTGTGTATACGTTGTAGGGCTAGAATTCTGAAGGGGAAGTGGTGAGTGGCGAATGGGAATTTAAAGGGAAAAGGTTTCATTTAACGAATTTAGAGCGAACGTATTTAGAATAGTATATACCTAAAAAAGAAATTTTTGATTTAGTACATTAAATTTCTGATATCTGAATTCTAAGTTGATTGCTTTTTCTATATTGTATAATATTAATAAATCCTAATATTTAATGTAATATTTTGTCCTATACTCAACATTTCTATCATTCTTTTCACTTCAATTTTGCAATAATAATTTATTAAAAAATTCGATATATCACAACATTTTAAATTTCTTAACATTCTTTACTATTCAAAAAGTTAAGACTGCATCAAGTAAGCAAAAAGTAAAGATTGAAACACATTCCAGATACGATCAGAAAAATCTATTTCTGAACTGAATCTCAAGCTCTAGCTACATGGTATCTATTCTATATGCTATGCACAATCTATGTACCTTACGCGTTCCTGTGTTACATTATACTTAGGGGTGTGCTTGATCGCCGATGCTACACACGTAGACTCGTTTCATAAAATTATAAAACTTGTAATACTAGTAGTTTTGTACAATGGTATCTCCGCCGGTACTACGGATTCCTGTTCTCCAACACAGCCTGATAATTTTATTTAGAACAGCGTATAGGGTTACGACCGCCGCCATAAACACCATAACGCCACCCGATAATCTTGCGTCACTACACTGTACTTTGACTACCATGTTACGCAATAAATTAGGACTCTTAAGAACTCCTTTTTCTCATCTCATTATTGTTATTGAGAACAGGGTTATTATTTTTCATCGCGTAGTTGTCCTAGAAAGAGACATAGATAATAAAAATTAACTAATAAATGTACGATATTTATGAATATAGGTAATGTTCTAATAAATACATAGATACATATCCTAACCTCATTACAGAAAAGAGAAAATTGTAAGTAAAAATTAATATGCCCTGTATGTGATAGTTTATGTTTTAGTGAAGTTATATTATATATATACTATATATATACTATATATATTCACTTAATATAACTTTATATATATAAGTTGTACTTAATCGAATTTCGTGCAAAGATGGCGATTTTCTATTGATACGATCATTTATGCGAAACTATAGTCATCCCCTTAATGATGATGAAGGATAATGTAGGCTGTGGGTAGTCATTCGACGGAAGGGAAGTCCGTGTACAGACCACACCGAGCACTTCTCCGTTAATATGCAAGGTGATTAGAGAACAGAGAGAAAGATGCAAGAAATCGGAGAATGAATGGCGAGAGGACAAATCAGAAATAACGTGACGAGGACGACATAAGAAGCATGGAATTGTTGTCTCTTCTAGGAGGAAACGTAAACGGAATTATAGAATATGATAAACATTTCGTAATAGTTCATATAATATTTCTAAGTTACTTAGATCTTATCTTACTTTTTTGGGAACTGTTTTACTACATTTGAATATTTATTCTAAAAAATTTTACTGTAATATTATAAAAATAAACTATCTAAGTATAATTATATTTCGTTCCAATTATTATTAACATCGTTTAGCTTACAATAATAATCACTCTAATATTTAACCTCTTTTATTCTTCACGTCTTTATAGAATGTACTATACCAGCAATACTTAAATTTCATCATAAATATTAATTAATTGCTTTCAATTAATACATCACCCAATTTCCATCACAAACCATCGCAGTCAAGCTGAATAACCTAATAAAGTCATACCTAACCTATTCTATTCTTCACTCTATCATAATCATTCTCTTTCAACTATTATATACTTCACTTTTAAATGTATCACAACACAATAGTTATATTATTCACAGAAGACATTAATTTACTCAACAGTTTTGTCATTTCGTCGAGATTTATCTCTCACTTGCCTCACACATGCTGCAGGAATTAAAATTGGCTTTTTGAGAATCCGATAGCGTATATTGTACATTGTACAAGAAGCGAATGGAACAAACGATCAGTACGAAGATCCTTCGATGGAGTTAGCTGACGCATATACATAATACCGAGCATATACGTCGCTCCCGCGAATCCTCCGTGCGTGACCAACGTATAGAGTTACGCGGCTTGCATTCCTAGGAAAGCGTATACATGAAATTCGATAACTTTCGCGCACCATAGAACGTGTGGAGGAATAAGCAGCCATGTCGAGGACCAGAGCCAATCAATCGTGACCATTAGTTGCACTCATTAATCTAATTGACTTTCGATAACTTGTCTTGTTTTATTTTTAGATTAGATTGGATAATGTTTAAGACTACGGTTAGTGAGCGAGATATTTAAAGGTTAGAATTTACAATCGATTTTAAATTGTTTATATAGTATTTGTATTGTTCTTTTATCATTGTAATTCCTTTCTTTTCCTTCTTTCTATTTTTAGTATATCACAGATGGCCAAAAATGGAGATTTTACCAAATGGATTTGAATTAGATGCTAGCAATTATTAATGAACTAATTTCTTTTTCTGTTCCATTAATAACTACAGAAATGGAATGAGAAAACGAGACATAGCGTAGTGGGGAAAAGCAGCATTTTGTGTTCTTGGGCAGTAGAATTTTTCGCGTGCATCATATTTGCATCATAACCACAGTATTATGTTGCATATTTTTCCAAAATCTTCTGGCATGTCCGTTCTATATTCATTAAATTATTTTTCACATACCATTGCATGTGAATAATGAATCGCTCGAACATTATCGAAAATCAATACACGATCGATAACGAACGAGATATAAGGATAAAGATTTATTTATCAGGCATTTCAAATCTGGAAATCTCCGGGGGAATTCTTAAGATATTAATCGTCGGATACTTGCCTTTCTCATGAAATGTAAGCTATCGAGGCAAAGACTCAGCGCTCTCATGCAGCGCGTGCAGTTTAATGTGAACCGTCCTTAAAGTGAAAGCCGGCCTGCTTGCCGTGAGTACACCGATGCATTCTGCCAGCGATTACTCGTACGACCTGTTCCCCGATGTACGTCCCGATTTTACATACCCACGACATCGTTTCCCGATTAAGGATTCCGAAACGCGAGCCACGAAAGGAGCAAAAAGCGCGGCCCGAGAATCTTAATGTAAAATCGATCGAACAACTCTTGCTTTCTATTTGCTCGTCGCGGCTATGTCCATATCAGAATATTATAATAAACAGCAAGATATTAATCTTGGAATTACGATAGTAATTTCTAAAATAAAGACCTAAAGTATTTAAACTCTATAATCTAAATTACAACACCAAAGTAACGATAATCGGAAATGTTGGGAAATAAAATTGATCGATATAAATTTTTATAAAATTGTTTGATAGGCAGGTACTCATGTAAATCTAAATTTCATATTTTTAAAAAGACTGGAGATACGCATATTGAACGAGAAATTAAATATCAATCATTTTGAAATTTTAAACCTAAAACAAAAGGCTCTGTTGACACCTTACATCAACACTTACATAAATCGATAAATCGATATGAACTGGAATCCTTATTTAACATAACGGTTAAGCTACAGCGACACCTGAGACTGTGTGATCAATCTAAATTCAATCTCAGGATATATCGAAGCTATGCAAGAAACGTCAATTCGATCCATCGACAAGGGAACCCTAACCTATGATGCGTGTCGATATAATTGGATAAGCTTGCCGAGCGTTTCGAATTTCATCTTTTCCATTCCGTGGCGGCTTAAACTCGTGGGATTTCAGCGGCGAAGGCAGTGTAAAACTGTATGGGGGATTCGACTATCGAAAATCGTTTGGGTAGCGTTAATCTTCAGTTGCGTTCGCCTTAATCACCGCGCTCCAGCCAACATATTTCTAAACTTTATATCGTTCTAATGGTTCCACGGTTGGCCATAAATAATTGGTTATTATGGTATAAATAACAAATATGGAGGTTTGAATACGTATATCGATGCATCGAGAAGATTATATATCATCAATTCAGGGGGTATTATAGATAATAAACACTTAATTGAACTTATCGAATGCTTTATATTCGAATAAAAATTTTTAATGACTAAAAAAATATTCTAATTAACATTGTTTCTTTTACAATGTTTGGACGATGTTCTTCATCAATGAATGAATAAATTAAGATTGATAAGATGAGGATTTTGAAAATACTTTTGTATGGACTGTACAAAAATGTCAAACAGAAAAGACACAGTATGGCTACAAAGCACTCATAGGGTACTCTAAGAGATGTATGAGATGAAGGAATGGAGGGACACAGAAAAGGGGAGGAAGAGATAAAGAGAGGTAATCCGTGGTTATACGACGAGACACAGTTGGCAATGGCACATTTGACGCAGGAAAAAATCCTGCTATATCCTGGGAAAGTAGTGATCGGACTACTTCACCATTATTCACATGATTCCACAAAAGGAACGTATAGCTCTTCTAATCTTATAAAATATATATATATATCAATTATAACAACTCTTCGTAATTATAGTAAAACATATCCAATTTCAGATTTCAATGGACGATTAACGGAATGTTCCGCCACCATTCTAACCTACAATACACATTACTGCCAATATACCAGAAGCCCTGAATTACTTGAATTTCCCAAACATGTCCCAAACATCTATTCTTTCCCTTCAGAATCATTCCCTAACTCCACCCATTCCCCCTCCAATTTTCTCATTCTCCTTCCCTACTCCAATTTCCCCTACCACTTTTTCGGAGCCAAAAACTTCCATAACCTCTGGGTAATTCCTTCAAACAACAATAATGTAGATGCCGAATCTCGAGCGAAAAATCGAAGAGGGAGGATTGAGAGGGGTGGCTCTCAGCGACGAGTATGATGTACTGCGCTAATAACCGAACCCACCGGGCCGGCTGTGGCAGATCCTAACGATGTTTTAAGCCGTAATTAATTTACTGACCGACCCCTTACCTACGGGTACCAGCCGGTGTACCCTTAAATTCCGATGGCCGGCGTAACCACAACCAAACGCGTTCTCCATCTCTCTTTTACTCTCCATCTTCGATGTATCGATTTGTGAACATATGAGCTGAATGAAGCACGAAACATATCGCTGCACGATGATCATCGTATCACTATCTCTTTTACTCTGTCTGAGAAATCGCTGCTTGCGCGGTTAATATCTAAATAGCGATCAGTTTCGACAGGTATTCGAGAGAGAGTGTGGGCGTGAAGGTTAGCCGCGAGCCTTTTTCTGATCCAGGCAAACGCGGCTTTTCTCACGGGACTCGGTAAGTTTGCATCGCGTGCATCACTGCCAGCCACCGGCGGCGCTGCTCCGCCGTTATCGCCAGTAATTTGAACAGTCGAGAGTATAATCCGTGAGCTATATATGAGCAGATTATACATGGGTGATGATAGAGACTGGATTTTTGGTGGTTAGAAGCTTAGTTTTGTTTTGGCGTTGAGGTTAAGGTAAATAGATGATACGTCATAAGGGAGCAATGTATATAGCATGAGAGTTTGGACCATTGACAATGAAATTATGATATATATACAATGTACATGGAAGCAAATAAAGAATGTAAACAAATAAATCCAGAACGTAACCGAAACTTTAAATATTCACACTGTAGGAAAAAACATCAAAACTCTGACCATACAAGATCAGAATATAAATGAATGGACCATAAACAAAATGTATGTACAAACAGGAAGTAAACAAATAAAATCGAAAATGTAAACAAAACAGGATCAATAGTAAATAAACAGAAAACAGTAAATAGTCGAATTAACAATGTAATAAAATTTGGAAATGAGTCCAAAATAAAAATGTTAATACTCGCTTAATCCAAATCACATCTCAACACTCGCTCTACTACCTATTTAATTCTTCACAACAAATCAACGAACCACTTAACCTTATAAAAACTGATCAAGCAATTTCTTCCTCGTCATGATTCAAGCAAACTGTGCAAGAAACTGAAAACTACTACCAATTTACCCAATCAACAAACAACTCTCCACTACTTTTACATCCTCGAGGTATCAATCATTTCAGAGCAACCAAAAAAACACCTGCCCTCATCCAGCAGGCCATACGATCACGCCATCCAATGCCATATTAATCCCCAGGTAGTGATACCTAGGAATTACCTAGATGAACAATCACGAAGTGGTGCAGTTGCGCGAGTCGCAGAAACGCTGCCAATTCGTCTATTCCATTGATTGGTCCATGGAAAGAGAGAGATATAGAAAGACTGTTGACCGGTCAGAGCACAGGGTGATAGGGGAGAGGGAAGCGGGCGCCGAGACGCCAGACGCCGGCGGATGCCGGGCGCCGCGTGTCCTAGACTCGCGACGGGACAACGACCGCGATGTTTGCCGAGTGAAATGCGAGAAAAAGGAATGCGACGACGAGTCGTGTCTCAACGAAACTGCTCAAAAAACGAGGACGAGCCGGTGAAAGAGGCGGGCGGGGAGGAAATAGCGGCGGTAAGTAATGCGTAGTTGAGAAGAATCAGACGGAAAAGCGTGAAAGAGGGAAAAAGGGGAAGAAAGAAACGGTCGGCCATAAGCGAGATTAATGCGCCACTTTTGTTTAAATTCGAGAGTGCAGATGGCGTGGTGTGCAAGGATGAATGGAGGAAAGTGATAACACAAGCTCAACGTACAGGAGAATTTATAGTAAAGATTACTATATTAAACTAATTTGTCACTTGGATATCATCTGTTGCATCTTTTGATCGTCTTTTGCACATGCCCAAATCCCTAACATTTGAGACTCTCCTAATTTCAAATGCGTTGTTTCATTTCATATTTGAAAGAATTGAAATTCAAACGTAGCTGAAATTAATTTGTCTTCATTAACTTCTAGCTCTACGTATATAGAAATTTTCGATTAAAAGATGCTTCAATTAAGGAGACCAAATGGAAATTCATAATAATGATTTAAGTAATTTTTTTAAAAGATCCAACATTATCACATTTAATTAGATCTTTTAATCGTTTCCCAGGATTGGAAGACGTTTTAAGCGCAATTCGTGCAATGAAAATAGATGCAAGCGTGTAGTAAAAGCGAAAGTAATAGTATTCCTAGGAGTACAGTGAGGTTAGACGGATGATGTGTTTCTTAGGACGAGACTGTGGTATCCAATGGGCTATTTGAGATACCTTAAGTGTGCTATAGACCAGATAGTAAGCTTATCTTTATTTATGCACATAGATATTTAGCACTTGGTATCTAACACGTTAATGTGAACAAATTATAACCTCACTGTACATATTTCGTACTTATGGGTTTTATTAAACCATATATGGGTATACTTTCAAAAAAGTAATAAAAAAGAAATTATCAACTTCCTTAAACAGTTCGGGATAAATAATAATCAAGCAATTAGACGTATTTTTTTCTTATGATATATAATTTCTATTAAGTTAAATATTTCTACATAAATATAAAGATTATTAAAAATTTATCTCGACCTAAAAAGAAACTTGAGCAGACAAAATGGCGTACGGTATCGTGATAATACTGAATGATGCCGAGCATGCATTAAACGATGCTTGATGGATCTTTTATTGGGAGATAAAATTTCAATTTAGAAACCAGCCTCAAAGAACCAAATAAAACTTAGATTCATTAAGACAGGTGGTTCGTAATTTTTTGGCTGCTGGTAAACTCGAAAGATAACGTTTCATGGAACCAGTTATCTCGCCTGTAAGAACTCCATTAATATAGATAAAATTTAATCGCTTTCAGAAAAATTTATCGTTGTTTATGGCAAAGTAGTTTATAGCTTCATGAGACTCAAACACATACAGATATTGAAGGAAAAAGAAAATTATCGAAAATCGCAAGTAATAATGGTTGTTTCAAAGTTCGTGATATCAGGTGCATTTGTGGTGCTCTCGATTACTCACGGCGCTCGATGTTGTTCTTGTACGCACTCCTAAAGAAAGACTCGAGATAACCTAACGAACGGATCGAGTTCTCTCAGCGTTAATGGCGAACGGACGATCGCAATTTCTATGAAATTCCATGACTTTATATATGTATATCACGATCCTAGCGACTGAAGAAATTGGACAAAATTCTTTCAAGATTATTTAAGTACAGATTATATTATCGTTACACTATTGTATTTTTAATTAATGTGCAAGTTTTGACATTGTAATCTATTACTAATAAAATTGTTTAGTTAGTGCCATTAAAGCAATATTTCACCTCCAGCAGTTTGTTTATTTTTAATAAATCTATGCTATAATGGAATCTTATTTCTACTTCACCTTTGGAATTGAATAACTGAAGATTAACCAAAAGAAACAAAAAGAACCCTTCATTCAGTGGACCATAGATAGGGACGCTAACCTCAAATGAAACCAAAGTTGCAAGTAACCAAACCCAACGACCCGGCATAATAAACCTGTTCAGTTTAAACGAACCAGCCCACCTCTGACTCACCCTTGGTCGATTCGAACGCGACCAGGCGGTCTCAATTTTCGCGTGATCCATCAGGATGACCGGGGGGTCACAACCCAAAGTCGTTAACGATGACGACCTAGAAACGAGGAGTTGTCCTCCCACCATTCTGCTTCAGCACAAGTTGGTCCGATGAAAGATACAAGGCGCAAGGGGAAACAGGAAGTAAAAGAATAACAGTGGATAAGGAAGGAGGAGCGGAAAGAAAAGGTTGAAGTGGCCAAAGGTCCGGCCGGAGGGAACGTTTATGACGAAGCCTTGGCTCTGAATTACGATCTCAATACTGCAATAAGTGCTCTTAGCAGGGCCATGTTTTTTTCGTCGACGCGAGGTGTTTCCCCCCTCTGGGCTCTTATCGTAGCTTTACGCTGCTGCTCCCGTGGGCTTCTCTCTCGAGAAATATTATTTAATTAACGGGAGGAGACCGCCGCGGTCGAGACCTGGATCTTCCATGGCTCGTAAATAAAAACGGTACATTCTTTCTTGCCTGGCCGTAGCAACTCTGTAGTGTAGTGTCTCCCTCTATTCATCGAGCCTCTCAACGTTCTATCTTCTTCCAACTGTCTTATCCCCACCACCGTTCGACTATATCCCCTCACCACTTGTCTACAGTGTACGCATAGTCATCGGTTATGGTCGCGTTCTTCTGTTCCACCTCTGCGTAAACTGTGCTCTCTTCCCACCGGGGCGAGATATTTTCGGTAATCATGGCACCGTCTCTCGAAGTGGAGACCCGCCACGGAGCTCTTTAAGTGCGGCATTACTTCCGCTAGAAACGCGCCTTTTGCTCGATTAGCTTTGCGGTAAATTTAAGCCCCGCTCGAATCGCCACGAACGCACAGGGCACACGACACCGAACAGTATAGCTACCCTTCTACTCTCCTGGTCCCCGATTGTCGAAGGGGACCAAAGAATTTCTTCCTTTAATTGTCCCTCCGCCCCAGTGGTCGAAATATATACCGTAGCCTAGAGTCGAGTAAGAAACCGGCAGCAGAACGACTCCGGAAAGTAATCTGCCTAATTACCCAGCAAGAGATTCATTCCCAGGGTACAGAGGGAGGTTAGGCATCTGAGAGGAGAGGTTAGTCTCGTAAAACGACCGGAGAAGAGTCCCTGTCTTTCTCTGCGCGATTTTCTCGCGACGCGACGGCATTCGAAATGCGTCCCGACGCTTCACAGGACCAAGACGACCGGATCTTCCCCACCCTCGGAGACGTCAGTCGAGCAAACTTATTTAACATCCGCGGCTTCCTCCGCTTTGAAGTGGAAACCTTTTTGGCGACGCGCGAATCTCGCTCGGGACTTTCGAGATCTTGCTTCGTAATTCTTAGAACCGACGGAATTCGAAATAACACGGAATCTGAAGTGTCGGGCTACGTGAGTAGGGGTTAAGATTTACAAATATTAGGGCAGTAAGAATTTTTTTATTCGAGTGGCTGGAGATCGCCTGGGAGTTATCAAAGATGGTCCATGTGAAAGAATATAAGAACATAAAGAACCGATGGCAATGATTCGAAATATCTAATCTAAAATCTGACCCAAATCACCGGTGAATCGTAATTTGTAAAGTTCATGAACCTTAATGCCCACAAAATAATCAATCCATACGATTAAACACTTTTGCAAAAACCCCTAGCTTCGTTATCTCGACACAGAACAGATTTCAGAATCCCAACCCATTTTAACTTCCCATCTTCCTCAAGTTACAATTTCAATCAGATGCGATGGACCAACATAATCGCCGATTCTAAGCAGAAGGTGCACTAGCGCCATAATAAAATTCGTCGCAAGATGCGATATGTAACATGAGTATACGGTAGAACCTGTATATTCACTGGTCAGAATCACACTATGCTTTTTCCTCATTCGGTAAGTCCGTCTGTGGGACGAGGAGAAAATATTCATAATGCTGGATTAAGCGTGGAAGTGATCTGGGGTGCTCGGAGCAGGGTGGACGAGAAAACTAATCAAGAGTCCACCCTATTTAATTCCCACCCTCACTGTCCTGCTCTTAACCGTACGTCGTTACTGCTCTACGGCCAAGAGTAGACTCTCGTGGCTCTGGTCCTTCTTATTACCTCTTCTCCCACCATCAATCCTAACCCCACCACTTATGCCAGTTTGACCGCGTGCACGTATACACCGCGTGAATTCGACTTCTTTTCGTTAGGACGTGCACAGGCTTCTTTTTCTGCTGCAATCATCGTGCTCGGATCGTGTATTGGGTACGTATGGTGCGCAGGAGTGATGATGATTGTAGGGAGATAGTTCATAGCTACGATGGTTGGTAGGTTTGTAAGGGAGGTTATTAGGAGGTCGAGAATTATCGTGGAATCATTTTTACGAAATGGTTACATGGAACTATAATGCCTGGTAATGAATGGTTCTCGTAGAATTCTGACTGTCCGCCATGTTGGATGTTCTTACGATGAAATTACGCGGGATGGAGTTCAGTGCGATACGAAGTGACCAGATTCGAGACGAATGAAATTAATTGAACGGAAGTAGAGAGAATTGCGTTCGACTAAAAGAAACAGAATTACGATGCGTTAACTTGTACCAAACTGTGACGAAATGAACCGAATCGAATTAAGTGGAACCAATAAACTTCGAATTGAGTTATGATCAAAAGAGGTGACGTTTATTTTCATCGAAGTGGATCTAATGCAAGATTATCCCGAACAACAGTACAGAACATAGTCATCAATATATATCTTGTGTGTTCATATGTGTAAAACGAACCCTAATAAAGAGAAAACAAATATTGGAATTTCGAAACTCTCTCTGGGACGAACATTTAACATGCTTATCGTATATCGATTCGATCAGCAATCGATGGTTAACGCTGCATTAAAACAACGAGACCGCGTACGACATATACGAGGTGATTCAAGTTAAAGCCCAACCAGACGCATTACTCAAAGGATCGCTGATGGTAGGTAAAGTTTTAAGGTCGAATCCACAATGGCAGTGTAGACCATTGAAATATTGCAATATGTTACGATCAAAGTTGTATTTCAATGATCAATCCACTCTAATGTTTAATATATAATAAAAGATTAATATAGGCGACATAGTGCAATCGTATCAAAAAAGGTTGACGGGAGATGATACGGATTGAAGTTATTTGGAGCAGATCAAAGCGAATCGAAGCGAATCAAAGCGGATCGAAGACGATTGGAACGGAACGGAGCAAATGAAAGCGGATTGACGCGATTTAAGGTGAATCGAAGCGGATGTAAAGATAAAGCATTTTAAAGCATATTATAACCGATTTGACTGAATCAAAGCAAATCTTAACCACCTTCAAAATATTCCGCGAATATCAAACATCAATAACAACATAACCTCCAAACAACAAAAGGTACTCTAATGCCACGTTCTACCACCCTTAATAAACAGAACAGGTGAACCGTCTGTTTCAAGGCACAGCAACTGGTATCAGGGAAACGTCAGAGGGCAACATAGCGATCGTGGCAGCAGTGCAATATGCAGTAAAGCACGAATGCAACAATGCGATCTCCCCCCAAGCAATGGGCGCGGAGGTAACGGGGAGAGAGGGCGTGCCGGATATATATGGGGTGTCTCGTTAATCAAGAGAACCTCGCTATCGCCCGCGGCCTATAGGGGTGGAAAATGGGAGAGGAGCGAGGGTGACCAGTGTTTAACAGTTGACAAACGGCAGTGTAGGTACGCGGTCGCGTAAACAACGTGTAGAGCGCGAAACAGACGCGGGCCACGGCCACGCAAAAACCCGTAAATCTGCCTATTAAACGCGATTAACGATTTTGGAAAGGCACGAACACCATCCTGATAGCCACGTGGTCAAGCGCACCTGCGGAAACTCTCTTCATGGTTCTGATGATGCAACGGCCGTGTAAAATATTGAGTAAAGGGAGGGGAAAGAGGAAGTAGAGCTTGAATGTTAAAATGACAGATGAGTAGATTGATGGGAGATGAATCATAATTGATGATAAATGATTACGTCTGAAGAAGAGGCAAACGTATGCAAAAGTATTGCGGGAAGAACTTGGGCATCTGGGGGATTTCCAGGGATTTTGAAAGTGACGTTGGCTTGTCACAATCTGCTATTTTAAAAATTTGAAAATATTATAGTATAGAAAAATACATTGTAGAAAACGGTGTATTGTGTATTGGATATATGGTTAATTCCATTAATCAACCATAATTCTATATATGAGAAAAAAGTCAATAGAATTCTCTTGTTACAGATGTCCACATAATGCGATACATATTTTTCTCCAATTCTGAATTCACCCTTCGAAGTCGTCACACATCGTTTAAAAAAAACTAGCCACGAAATGAACTGGAAAATGACTTTCTACCCCTTGGAGTTAGCCACGTCCAAAGTAATGGCGGTTAAAATATTTAATAAACCGTCTAATCAAGGGGGGAGGGGCATGGGATGGGGGAAGGGCTATGGAGTTGTGGTCGTGGATACGTGACCGACCGCCAACGAGCTCGCGATTCCAGTAAAATCGTCCTCCCCGATTATCAGTAGTGTAACGAACCGAAAAAAAGGACGCGAAATCGGGTTTTGTCGCATTCCACGCGTGCTCGAGCTTGGTCAGTACGCGGGGGCAGCGCGATTTTTCTCAGGGACTGCGTTTTCATAGCATTTCAACCGTGCTTCGCGTTGCACTAACGAACGCGTGTAAAAAGCCATGCTTCTCTCTGTCTAACCGTATTATATCTGTCCTTCTTGTCTTTGGTCTAATGATCTTTCCGTGAATCCCACTTGGCTTCTTTACCATCTGCATCGCCTCCGTCGATTTCCGTAGAAACGCGCACGCGCCACTTATTCCTTCTATTTAGCCTCGTCTTAATCGCCGACGGTTAATAAGATCCCTAGAGTATCGTATATGGTAACGATGCAGGGCTATCAGTGTCGTTTGATAGGGATATTTGGTAAATGGGAGAAGATGAGAAAGTGGAATGGCTTTGTTGATCGGCGGAATGGAAATGCGCGGTAGAATATGCTGCATGGCAATATTGGCTACGCTGATATGATTACAATGATATGTAATTCGAAAAGCGTGCTGAGCCACTTTGGATCAATGTTTTGGATTGTTTTTGAATATTTGGATAATATATCACTTAGAGAATTCTTTACTTGGAATAGGGTTGGTTAGTTTGCCACTTTGATTTCCCAATACTTTTGAGCTGCACTTGGACAATATCTTACTTTGATATTTCTTGTGTCTGAAACGGGATTGATCAATTTGTCACTTTCAATTTTTCAATATTTTGTATTGCGCTTAGACAAAATCTTATTTGGGAATTTCTTGCATTTGGTAATCGAATTTAGATTTATCTCTGTATTTAGAATTGGTTAATCTATTATTTTTGCTTACCACTACTTGGAACTATACTTGGAAAATACTTTATAATCATCATAATAAATAATAATTATACGAATGGTGTTACAAAGAAATTTTTATAATAACCTATCTTCATATCCAAACCGTAAACAACAGCAGTTTGAAGGGTTAATTTCGTCAGCCTGTCTATCAAGAACTCGCATAGCAAAGGGACGAAGGGAAAGCGTCGAACAACACGCACCGTTAATCTCCACTATACCAGCACATTCCCCTCGTTGCAGCGTCGATAGATCGCTCGTTCACACTTCGACCGATTCCTCGACTCTCTTCTCCTTTTTCGACGACGCAACGCGGTAAGTCGGTCGTGATCGAGAAAGTTCTCAGCACACGACGATGTCGAAAGATCGTGAAATATTTCGGTGTTGTACATACAAACGGAGATTATTTCATAACCGTGGCCATAACTCGATTTTATGAGTCTGTTTATTATCGTTCGTATGACGTTCGAGGTATAAAAATACCTAGTTTTATCGGTCGTTTCGGATTCGTCTGTATTATGAAGTGTTTTTCACGTCTCTCTACGTTCATAGAGAAAAATATTCATTAATATCGAGTTGTTATCGGATTTGATCTCGTGTAATTTAGTATAAGTAAAAATAAGTACGATTAGTGGAAAGAATTAGTGGAAGTGAGGTTATGGTTACCTTCTCGTCTGAAATACTCATGTTACGACGTAATTCTCTTTTTTATGAATTTCTGTTGCTAGTCCGGAATCGAAGTAACCTGGTTTAAAGTGAATCAGTGCAGTATTCGAGGGATTCTGAATATAGCCGGTTCGATTAAACGTTCAAAGATGAACGCGAGCAAAGCTAATTAGCGGCTTCCGAGGCGGGCAACGTGTACCGTAAAAGGCAGGACACGACGCGGCCTCTGAACGCGGTATAGAAAGGTGGGCCGAAAGAATCAGAAAAAGTGGCCGGATTCTTTGCCATAAAAATGATTCTGCGCAAAAGCGGCGTCGTTCTGGCGAGTATCGCATAACTTCGCCTCGAATTCTGTGAAACTTGTATTTTATTTCGGCTTGTTTCTAATACGTTGAACTATGCCAAGAATAAAACGGTTAATAGAATTTCGCTAAATTGAAATATATTTAAATATATAGCGTAAGTTAAACGAGATTAAGGTAATATTGAAGTAAAGGATATCATACAGGAAAAAAACTAAATTGACAATCAGTTGAAAGAAACAAAAGTTGGGACCGATCTGGGTCGGACCACACTGTATCAAAAGAAATCAAACTAAATTGAGTCCAATGGCAGCGTTAAACCATATTGAAGCAACTGGAATAAAATTGTGTCGAACTGAATTGAACAGAAATAGGGCAAACTGACTGAAACACACCAAACCGCAAACAAACAATATCTGATCTATTATGCTGTTAAACAAATTCTATAAAACCATTTTACTTTTTAGGACCTCGTAAATTTTTAAGAAAAAAGAAATGTTCCAATGAAGAAATCCTTAGCTCCCCTTTTAAGTTCGAAAGACGTAATTGCGAGAAGAAACTAACAATGGGAAAAAGCAAACACGGTCGAAGAAGAAACAACAACAGTTGCATATGGATATATCTTGAAGAAGAAACCGCGAGAAGAGCGGTGCAACGACAAGTGAAACGGCCTGCATTCGGGGATGCGTCGAAAGAAGAACAACGAGTTTGCCGAGCGAGGGAACGAGTTCCGAAGACGTAGCCAGGACAGGAGGAACCAAAGGTCTTCAAGTTTTTGCGGAACACATACGAAACCTGCGACGCAGAGCGACATTCTTCTTCTCTACTAACCCTTTCTGTTCTTGGTTCGATGAACGTGAAGAAATCGGCGTCCAGAGGCTGAACTTTTAGGGGCATACTTTTTCGGGGCTGGATAAAAGCGTTTGTCTTCGTCAACGATTTCTAAGAGCAGTCAACGTTGAACAATTATTTGAATTCCTTTCGGCAAGCCGAATTTAACGAGCGTATACACGAAATCGAAATTATATGTCTAAATGTTGGGACAATTTTGTAACTTTTATTTCAACCTTTTATATACCCGAAAGAATTCTTTTGATGGAATTTTTATCTTTTAACGGTAATTTAATGTCTTCTTGGTATTTAAGAAAATTAAGAAAAAGTATTTCTAATGAGTTTTTTAACATCAATCTGTTTTTATATCTTTTAATCTTCTCAAACATCACAGCAGTCGCCATCTTTCTTTCTCCGTTACAATTAAAGGGAAAGAACAAAAGGAAAAAAAACAAAACACGAAGATATTCAATATTTATTTCCCTTCGTAATCTTCCGTGCAATAAACATAACATGGAGAACAACATCGGAAGACTATAATCTCCTAAAGTAAAACGTTCAAGACCCCGATAAAAATGCCCAGCCAGATTGCCCACAGATAAGCGGTGCGATTTCTACCGAGTCTCCCCCTATCGGCCGATACTCGCACACAAGGGGACACGAAAAACAGCGAAACAAGAACGCGAGATAGAAAGCCTTCATTTTGACGAACGCGGCGGAACGTTTTCTTTCTCTGTCTTATTCCCTTTTATCTCCTTGTTACAAGTCGGCGCTGAACGTTGGGAAGAGACGCTGCTTTTTTTAGAATAAATCTCCGCGTAACGAGCAACACACCACCTTTTCCCATCGAAGATAATTTCAAGCTTCCAAGAACCGGCGCCGATAAGCAAAGAGGCGAAATTAAAACTAAGAACGACAGATAAAACCGCGATCGAGTTTGACGATTCCGAAACGACCGAGAATGGCCGTGCACCAGAGACGTTATCGTTTCTTTCTTCTTCTTTTTTCTTTTTCGTTTCTTTCGGCCAAGCCAAATGAATCGTATTTCATTGGATTTTAGTATGACGTCTGTCCTCAAGAATGGACACATTATACTACGTATAACATACATATGTACTACCTATTGGAACGCGTTGACGAGGGGACCCATAACCTCATCGTCGTGCTCGTTGTTGATTACACGTTCTGTCAAACGCGTTGACGCGATGGCTCGTACCGAGCGTAAGAACCTTAATGATCCTAACGAGTTCCCCTCCCGGGGGATCCTGCAAATGATGTTAATCACAGCCACGACATAGCCAACGAACGGTGAAGAGCATCTTCGCGGTACGAACAATAGGACACAACCGTGATTTCCGTAACGTTACACGGGCTATACCGTTCTCGATGGCTGTTTAGAGGCGGAACCGGTAATTCGTGTGAAGTCGGTCGAGAAATAACTAAACACGATGAGAGATTTAAAGAGAAACGTTGTATGTACATTGTGAGAATAGTGGTGTTATAAGGGTGTGGAAAGTCACATGTGATGAAGATCTGAGCTAATGAGATTAGGAAATACATATTTGAGGAAAGTGTAAGCATTAAGGTAATCAGAGCAGTATGTTATTGTGGAAACTGAATTAGGGATAGAGAAAGTTAATAAGTATGTACATGTTAACAAAAGAATACTAGACACAAGATTAGACTTGAGAAGATGTTTTGGGGAGTAGAGTTTGCTAAATGAAGGTTAGTTGAGAGTTAAGGAGAGGAAGTGTATATAAGTACATTTAGTGATTTTACAAGAAAACTATGTATTTCAGAAATAAAAGTTACTATGGAAAAGATTCTTATGAAAAAAGTTCTTATGTAAAGGTATTTTAGGGAACTGGTATACTAGGTGATAGGGGAAGTGTTTTCTGAGGTTAAGTAGATTGAAAAGGTTATACTACACGTGTAACATGCATGTAGTATGATATTTATAATATAAATTTCGTTTTCAATAAAATGATGCTGGCAACCATTTCTTTGTACGATTTAATCCATAACCTATAAAATTTGAATGAAATAATTTAGTTCACCCCACTAGTAAATATATTGTCCACGATTCCAACTAAATAAACAGATCGATCCAAAGTAAAGGTGATCACTTGTTTTTAAGATTGCAACCAGAATAACCATAAACGATTTACAGGAACAGTTAACAAGGAGCCTCTCCTATCCCTTTATGATTTACAAACCCACCCAATTGGACGTTAATTAAAGCGATGTTTTAATAAAGTAGAAACACTGGATACACGGGATGTATTGATTGAACACTGAAATGGGAATAGAAAGTCAGCCTCGCTATCGTGTCTGTGGATCTTCATTGTGCGCGTTCATGTACGCTCTTCGTAGATCATGAACATACCACATTCACCGACTGAAAGGTTAGGTTCGGCTCAGCTGTTAAATTGGTTACACGGTTTTTGATTATACCAAGATCTTCGCCGGTACCAACAAGAAAACACGTGTTCGCGATGCAAGTTATTCTGTTGCTGTTTTTGCGCGGATAAGCCAATCGAAGCACAATAAACTCTCTCTATTTCTTTAGCGAGAAAAAACATGTTTGAATTTATCTACATATATATGTATCTAGAAATGTTCGATCGAACTCTCTTGCCTTTATCCATCGTTTATTAGTACTACGTCAAGATATAATTCCGATTTGAAAAATTGAGATAGCGTCTCCATATAACAGCATCATCCATTATTGCAAATACAAGGATACGTTCCATTGTAAATATCAATCTTCAAGCGAAGTTGGAGGACAAGTTTATTTATTATAGCTCTCTAGAGAGAGATAATTAATTTCGCTGAGAAATTGCAAAGGTATGAAGTTATAATTTCTTAACATCCTAATCCTAGCTCGTTAACTATAGGTTAGAGTCGATCGAAGGCCTCTTGCCTAATTTTATAGCAGACGGAAATGGTCCATCAAATTATCCGTGAAACTATTACTAGGGATGAAACGATGCTTAAGTACAGACGGTATCCATCCAACGATTCCTTTATTATGCTTCACGGAAACGTCGACCGCGTTTTCCGTAAACAGTCATCGACAGGACGAGACTGCTCGTTAGTCCAGGTTCGCCGTAAAACGCCACGCCATGATTTACCACTGCGCGCCTCGAGTTAACAGATAAATTCGATAGTGGATTAATGATCCACAGCTAATGACTAACCGCGAGCCCTAACCTCGAAACTCGCGGGACGAGTAACCAAAGCGAAAGAAAAGCGACTTTAACATCCTCTTAGAGTACAGAGAGGGAATGCTACCTCGACCCTGGCCTGTCGATCGTATATCGTGGAATGAGGACGGTATAAGGAACGAAAGTGACGGAAAAAGTTGAAAGATATCGTATCACGATGAAAAACGCCATTGGAAAATCACGTTGACAGCTATCAGCCTAGTGAACTGGAGCGCGAGGAAAGCTTTAATTCTTCAGTTCCGTCGGACTTTGATCGATGTCCGACTATTCGGAGCCGGTCGGCCTCGATCTCGTATTTTTCAACCTTCTAGAATTCATTGTGACCAGTTGGAGACGAAGATACTTTTTCTTAGTTGTTCGTTGTATCATGGGATCCCGTATGCGTGATTCTTAGAACGAGATGAAGAATATGTACGATTTATATGGTTGGTAGTTGTCTTAGAGGTTAGTTTCATGTTTGACGTCGTCATTCCATTTCGTACATTTTGTACACGATTTCTTATTCTATCGAAGACCAATATGGATCTATAGATTCCAAATTAATGTACAGTTCGAATCATAAAAAATATAAAATATTAACAAATAATATATAAATTCTAATACATTTCTTGAATCCAATCAAGTACTATCATGAAATACATATAATACTATCAAAGGATCTATCATAAGGAATGATTCATCCTTGCTTAACATCAACGGAGAATCTCTTTATCTTACGCTAAACTATTCTTACAGTGCTACCAACATTTGCCAACAATCTCCTACTTAACCTATAATTTAATGAAATCGAATAATTTAAAACAAAAATTATCCACGACTAAACTACCAATATCAAGTGATCCAAATTAGTTGTAACCTATCGAAAAATTGAAAGCCCGATATTCGGAGTGTGGAACAAAGCTTTGGAAGAGAACAACGAGGCGCTTGGTGAACCTGCGAACCGACGAACCAACTTTACGTGAGAGGAGGGGGTAAAGGGGCTCGGTATGTTAATTACAGACCAACATACATCCCTGTTTCTCTCCTCTGCCCCCCTCATTCACCATCCCGATCGTTTGGCGAGCTGGTGGTGCATACTCTCTCGTTCTTTCTCATCGGTTAGCTCGGTTGCCAGTCGATTCGTCTTGGAACGGCCCATCGCCGCGCCGGTCTCGTTGCACGCAGGCCTCGCGTGAGACCGACGAGTCGACCCTACGACCCGAAGCAGAGAAGAAACCTTCCTTTTGCCCTCTTTCGATCTTCCCTTTGCTCTGCCTCCACGGAACCAACGGACACGCTTCCACGACGTTTCTGCGCCTCGACCGCCTTCTACTTACCACCACTATTCGCGGCGCTACCCCACGTGACTCTAGTTGCCCACGGGAAATCGACCCTCCGTTATTTGCACTACACGTTCTACCAATTTGAACGCGTTTCGCGCGTCTTACGCTGCCGATTCTTCGAACGAAACGATTGACGCGGGTCTAGAAAAAGGGCAGAGGTAATTGGATGGAATTGTGAGAAATTTTAGATATTTCGCAGTGATTGGAGATTGTTGTAGCTTGAAAGGGTTTTTTGATTGGATATAGAGAGGATCTTTATAGAAGAGTATATATCGAAAATTTTCGTAAATTTATGGACCATATATATATTTCTATTTCGGCACCCATCCCATAAACGACAAGGAGGTGGTTGTTTATAACAAAATAAGCTCAATTAACAAACTAAAATCATTGTATATGGAGACTTGTTTTTTAAAGAAACGACTTAAAGAATCTGTAAAACTTAACCAAACACACACATCTGTAAAGACTGAGACAGAAAGCAGATTATAACATTATCCATGTTCATAAATACAAAAGCATAAAATGGAGAAAGAAAAATACAAAAGCAAGCAGAAACTTAGAAGTCTTTATAGAAGTTAATTTGTCCAGATTTATAGCTAATACAGATATACCCCTAGTCACATACGATCATAATTATCACGTCGCCCTATATGTTCAGATAAACGAATAAAAAAAAAGAGGCAAATATCTGTACGACTTAATTTCTAACCTATCAGCGATATAAACAAACATAGCAAGAGAATTACAAAATGTCAGTAGACTTACTTTATGAACCACGGTCATATGATCGAGCTATGAACGACATTCATTACGAATACCTACTACTTACATTCCTAGCGCAATTTGCATTAAGAAGTTTCTTATTCACAGAGTCTAAATATAAGAGAAGAAGGAGGTATACGAGGGTCGAGCAACATTATACATTATCAACACCAGGAACGGAGCTGTCACGGGACCAGTTCACGTAACACGCATCGGTTATACGAAGATTGGTCACCCTGGCGGAACGACGTGCTTCTTCGTTTTATCGATCCTGCGATCCTGCGATCATGGATAAGTCGACGCGAATCCTGCATCTCCGGTCTTCCCTCTAGACTCGAGATAATTTTCTGTTTCGACGCTGTCTATCTCTCTTTCTATATTTTTTTATTGCAACAAAGCACACCAGGTTTCACCGGTTTCGTTCATAGCATTTTACTTTTCCTTTCCGACTAGTATCGCCGGTCGGAGAAAATCAAAGAGGCATCGCGTGCGTCGCTGTGCCTCTACTTCTCGCCATAGCCGGTATTACAGAAGTATTTACGCATGGTCATTGATCGCGCGATCAGCAATTTCTCTTGTAATCGTTTCGGTTAGTATTGCTGCATAATGATAACCTCTGCTCGGACGGTAAAAACGTCGGGATAGCACCTCCCGCGGAACATGTCATTCATTTCGCTTTCATTGAAAACGCATCACGCATATCGAACACTTTCTTGCGATACTTTAGAGAATAAAGGAAAAACGAGAGAAAAGAACACGCAACAAGTAGTGGATAATATACATTTATGGTATGTGCTTGCACTTTCGTTGAAAACGCACCAACCGAAACGAAACTGCCTGTGTTTTAATCAGAATATCGTACACCAGTTCTCACCGGGGAACTGTGATTTTTAGTGGATAATACATGCAAAATACGTCTGATTACTCACCGCCAAAAGTGGGGCACATATCCAGCCGGGCATAAATCTCGACACTGACCGCAGGGTGCACCTTGAAGAACGACATTACCGTGCGAGTAACTGTTGTTGGATTGGCCGTCTTGACCGGGTGACAGCATTCTGTAACAAAGAAAAGGATTCTCCTTATTTCATTTGTTTCCATGTGCATATATGGTGTTACATATCAATTCAATTTATGTACTGTATCATGATGCAGTCTTGCTGATCGGGAATTTTCTACAGCATATCTTCTCACTTTACCGAAAATATAATTCTCGATGAAAAGTAATTCTTGTTGTTTTATTCGTCTCTATGCAAATTGGTGCATCTGTGTCGCGATCTCCAATCTAAAGTGTACCAAGTCCAACGTAAGAAGTTAATAACGTCCATTACCATAAATTACAATAATTATCGTAAATTAACATTCTACCGTGACCAAACCCACCAGCGCATTATTAAATCAGACAGATGATTCCTTTAATACCACGATCTATGAAATTAACATATATCCCATAAATACGCGTGCGCGTACCTCCGCGTTATTCCATCGTAGACAACGCTGTTGAAAACCATCATGGGGAAACTTTTACGGGGTTATACCTCGCCGATCATCAATCTTGGTCAAATTTAAGAATAGTCTCCTCCATCTTGTCTTGTCATACTCGTTTCCTGTAACCCTCTTTCGCGCGTGTTGTACGTACACACTTTTTTAAGTCTGACATCTCGCTAACGCGCCATTTTCTCCCGGATCCCGCAACAAGGTATGCCGCGAAAATAATTAATTAAAGGCGCCATCTAATAGGATTGAAACACGAGTGATTACGCCCTGCTCGAATTAATAATGGAAACCGGTAATTAACGAGTAACCGATGTCTCGTACGCTTCGATCCGCGCGTCGATTAACCGACACCAGATAATTACACCTTCTAGAAATTTTACATATACAGGATATAACGAAAATCTTTGTGTACCACGCGAGAAGTACCGACTGTTTCATCATCCTGTCTCCCTTTTTTCTTACCCTCATATTCTTAAACGCCTGGTCGCCTCTTCTCCTTGTTGTTCCGTTTTTCTTCGTCGACGATATTATAAATATTTCCCCTTCAGAGATGCGATCAAAAATAATGGCGCAGCTGTGCGTGCGTGGAAACAAAACAAAACCACCGTGAAGGCAGAGTCGATAAGTTATCCCACCGTTTAGCGTGATTGTCGATTACCTTTTCTTTTTTTTCCTTTCCTTTTCTTTTTTTCAGGCGTTTGGTCACAGCCGATAAAGTGAAATTGAAAATTGTAGGGGAAACGGGCCACGGGATTATGAAATTAACCGAAAACAAAATTTCTAGAGCAAAAGAAAGGTAAATCGACAGAGGGGGAGGATAGGGTCGATCATGTTTGAACGAGGGTAACGTCGAAGGCCGATCATAGCCGCATACGGTAGGTATATAAAAATTGGTACCGTCCGGGAAAAATAAAAGTATCAGAAATTTAACCACAGCGTTATTACACGACCCCCAACGTGCAATAAGGCTAGCTGAACCACGCGGAGTTTTATGAAGGACCGTGACAGGAACTACAAGGTCGCTCATGGTCTTACTTACGACTGTCACGTGCCACTGTCTGTAAAATCATGAAGGACAGGAGAACTACATATTAAACCAAGCATACAGTACGTGATACTTCGCTAACCGATACAATTGTACGTTCAACGTAACACGATACACGAACATCATGCCTGTCCTTTTATTTCAAATAGTTTCTTAGCTCTCTTCATATCGCTAGTAGTCGCTACGTACGATCTCGCGAATCATTTTCCTTATGGGTCTCTCGTGTATCTGACGCCATATCTGTGACATTTAAATGGCGCATCGTCAACGTTCTGACGGTGTCCAGAAGTAATTAGCGCTCTGGTGGCGTACACAATAAACCTTATTACGCTTTGTTGACCGACATTCCATCGCGCATCGACACGTCTCTATCTTTGTATATTCTGAATCATAATATAGCAAGATCGTAAAATTAATCAGAAAAGAAATTAATGAATTAAAATCCTAGACAGGATCGTGTGCAGAAATTTTTAATGCAGTGTCAATATATTTTATACTAACTTATTTGTTATACAAATTTCCTCAATTTATTGAAATAAATAAATGTTTATATATGAAATACTAAGTCATAAGTTGTTACTTTTATCAATGTATATTGTATCTTAAAATAGAATGCAATATATGGTTTTGTAATAACTATTCCTGGAACTCAAGACGTCAATCAATGTCGCATTTCGATAGTTTACGACGTTGCTATATCTCGGCCCATATTGTATTTCCTGTCTGAATCTTATCGCGTAATCCGGAATGCGCACAGAATAGCACAGATTCCTTCTTGTGCGACTGTAGTTCACGCGATTTACCATCTCAAATGTGAAATACCATAGCTATAGAAACGTTAGCAAATCAAATTTTGATGAAATAGTCACGCACATGCGTATCCGATCATCGTAACCGCGAGATTACCTATGTACATTTTTAATAAAGCTATATGCGGGGAAGTCGTATACGCAGTGTGTAATTTCGTTCGATGCACGTTTCAAGGTTTACCCGGAGAGCCCTTCGATAAAATTAAACCGGCGTTATGGTTTTTAACAAACATATCCTATACACGGATATCCACGTGTCTGGTCCGTGTATACATTTTCTTACGAAAGACTACCATCGTTGTCTGGCTGCTCTCTCGAACCGGAACCACTCTCAAATCCAATTTACGTCGTGCTCGCTTATTTCGTTCCTACAATTATGATCATCCTGTTGTATATAATATTACGTGCCATCCCGCGTAGTATCATCTCGAGATATTCACTCGCAGACAGAACATTCGCAATTTCCATCGACTGAATAAGCGATAATAATTAGCCTAAGTTGTTATAATTGGTACCCAGAGCTTGCCAAAATGAAAACATAGGTAAATAAGGAAAGTGGGCTACGGTATAGCGCACCAAGTATATACAGAACAAGTACTTGCAGGCTGCTATAATTAGTTTCTTTTTGCGTCGTTAATGTTAAGCGTCGCTAGTGTGTAACGGCGACGATAGGGTGAACTCAGGTATGTTAATGGATACGATAGCAAGTGGTTGTCGTGTCTCTTCCCCTCGTTGTTGCTTTATAATTCGTGAAACGACCAATTAACATGCTCTGAAAGGAGTAGGTGGTCCCCGTGATCTTAAACGGCGTTACAGTTTCCGCATGAAAACTTTTGACATCACCTAATAAAAGTGTCGATAATTTTAATTGAATCTTTGGTAAAAATCGTAATCGAAATCGATGCGCCACTCCGTTGGTGGATTTTACGAGCTTACTTACCATTAACTCGATGTTGAAATATCAAGGGGGAATTCAGTTAGTTCCCGAAACGCAAAAAGGGGACAGACGAACGAGGACATAAATATTGGTTAACGAGGGGTTTTCGAAGAGTCGCGGAACGATCAAAGTGACTCAGTTTCGTGAAATTCATTCGACAAAGGAATAGGAGGATCAATTATCGTCAGCATCGTCTTGTCAACGAACCAAACTTCTATCGTTATATTTTGGACAAAAGGACGACATAAATCAAACAAAATAATTTAACCGTATACAACATCGTATGGATCCTTTACACACAGGAAACGCACGGAATTAACTGAAAGGAAGTTTTATGCGAATCTGTACGGTCGTATGCGCGTCTGTTTCGCACGGTCATCTTATTCATAGGTATGGAAATACAGAAGTAGCAAAACTCGTATGCAAGGGAGTACAGATGCAAGAAGACGACCTCGCCTCACTCGGCTGAACTGGAGTTCTTCCGCGATGAAAGACACATGCACACAGAGTCACCGGTGCCCAGTCTGTATATTGGCTTGTGCACAGCGAGATCTTCGATCAAGAGCATGCGCACGTTCGTGCGCGAACGAACAGGCAACGCGACCGTATAACGTGCAACCACCGAGAATACGGAACGTATACACATATCTATATACACATACCTGTTGCTTTCTCTCTGCTGCAGCCAATATGCTGAAACTACGATGCTCGGGATAACTCGAACTACTCGATCCTGATGGGAATTCGCAGTCGTAATACGAATTCACTGTTCCTCCTATAGATGTTATTCGTACGCCGGTTTTGTTGCTCGTTTTCGTACAAAGGACGATCTTTTCTGCGTAACACCTAGCGACACACATGCGCGAACACGCGAACGCTAACCGATCTGTCTTCGAGAGCGTCACTCGCGAATCACCGGATACAAGGAGGATTCCTGACTTGCCGCATCGCCGGACTTCTCGCGTCGCGTAGTATCCCGCTTGTACGTTCTCGTCGTCGTTGAACTGGCACCACTTCACAGTTGCACCTGCACTTGCACTTGCACCGCACTGCGCGAGTAATAGCGCAATGTCGTGGCACAGTCGAATCGTGGGGCCCCGGCAGATCACGGGGTACCG
Organism: Bombus pratorum; assembly: GCA_930367275.1. NCBI lineage: Eukaryota > Metazoa > Arthropoda > Insecta > Hymenoptera > Apidae > Bombus > Bombus pratorum. Next base: position 5,293,162 of record OV883983.1, on the reverse strand, counting down.
TCGCGCCTTCCTATATCGTGTCGAGAGGACCGACGAAGGTGGCATCCTCGCGGCATCACCGTACACTGCACTCGAGTCAAGCCGAACGCTCGGCTCGCTCTCTTCCCTCTCGCTCTGTTCCACTCTTTCTACCTCTATCTTTCACTCTGTACCTTCCGCCGATACTTTCAGCTTTTTCTTTCGATATCGTTTTATTTTGTTTTTTGTCCCTCCCCCTTCTTTCTCTACTCTACTAGTATCACATCACTATCGAGTCTCTCGTGTTTCACAGAGGGTGGACATCATTACTTCGCGGACGTATTTGGTAACCGTTTCGCGGTTCAACGATCGAGAAGCCTGCGCATTGTAGCGCTAGCACCACCACCGGAACTGTCATCTCAAGGTTACAGAGGTAAATAAAGATAAATAAAAACGCTTCGGTCCTAATTTATCTTTGGTGTTGATCGCATTCTTACATCGACCAAATGATTCGTATACATAGCTTTGTACTATTCCACCCCGGGAAACTTACATACAATGTCGTTTTCTTCGAGGCCGAGTGAATAAGAAGGAAAATATATACGTCACGAAGAGGACACTTTGCGGTCAATTCTCGAATGGTACACGACTCGCCTCAGTATGGTGCTTCAAGATATCCTCTCCACAGTTGTAAACTGGCAAAGGTACCTCGTATGTACGATGGCACGGCAACACGCAGTTGAGAGACTCGAATCGTACTGGCTGTTGAGATGAGGCCCTTTTCCCCCACTCGTGAGCCCCCTTCGACTGGTTGCTTCTCCGCTCGCGTTAGACCCCCACTTCCCACATGCCACCGGACATTCTCCTCTCATCCCTCCCCGCGGTCTACGACTTTGCTTCGCATCATTGTATCTTTTCCCTTCTTTTTCACCTCTTTCGATGCTCCCGTGTGCTACGTCCTTTCTTCCTCCGCGCATGAACTTAACCCGAAGCTCCTAATGTATGTACTCGATCGTCGTGTGTACGCCACCTCCTCCGCCACCTTGCCCCCTTCATAACCGTCCAGCACGTTTCTTTCCTCGCAGCAGCTTCTGATAGGTGTTCAACTGACATTGCAAGTGCAGCGTCACCGCCAGAGGCACAACTTCGTAGACAGCTGTGTCTTATTGTACATCCGTTCGTCCAGTGAATGGTTATCTAAGATCTCACCAGGCATTTTACTATTACGCCGCGTACGAGCGTGCCATGATTATTATAATGTATCCTCCGCAGTTTTCAAGTCGCGCTAACGAGACCGCGTTACCACCGTTTAAGATAATGCAACTATAAATTTATTTACCACTATTGGTGGAGTGAGAGACGATAACTGATCTTTTTGTTATCATCTCCATGAAAATTTTCGATTAGTTGAGGTTAGTTGAAAAATGAAACGAAGCTCTTCGTGGTCTATTATTTCCTGTAAGTATCAAATGAATTTGTATTATAATTTGATTATTTGCCAATCTTGTTTTCTCAAACATAACACAAATCTAATTCAAACATACTCCAAACCTACAATACTTCAAATATATTCCAAAATTTTTATTTTAATTCTTAAAATGTACAATATACATAATTAAAAATATCTTCAGCGACAGTTATATGTATAAATGAAATTATTTATCATTGACCTTGACCATTTCATAATTATATTTTTTCATTTTTATACCTTTTATGATTTTTAATATTGCATCAATATTTGTTTACATTTATCATATTAAAATATAAACATTATAATGATTTATAACGTATTTTAAATGTTACCTAAAGTAGGGAATAACAGTAAGAGAGTAGATAGTGGATACAAATGTCAATGAAGTTAATTGAACTAGTAGTAGTGTTGTAAATTTAAGTCGTATTTATTATACATATACCCTTATAATACATAGATTATTTAGCAAACAATAGAAATTAATATTTTCAGGTTTATATTAACAAGCCGTATTTAATAAAATTTAATTGATACCTATCTCCACTACCTGTCCACTTATTTTTGTCCCCGGCTGTACGTTTGCATTCAAGCTATGTACAGACAATACGAGGCAGATTCGTAAGGCTATCTCGGAGTGAGCCGACAACAATTGTCGTCTTTTTGGTGAAATCAAAGGTGCCTCGTAGCTTCTGCTATGTACATATAGATAGTGCAGAGCAATCTCGTGGATCTACCTCGCATTGCCTGTTGATGGTTTAAAATAAAAAAAGTATCTTCAATGGAAATGAAAATAGCTATGCACGCAACTGTAAGGGTATTTTCTGTGGTATTATCGCTAAAAGAAATAACTCAATATCCTGTAAGAACAACTAAAAGAATATTTAATTACAACCGACTCAATAACGGGACACATTTACACGTTGTTACCCGAGGTGAGAACAAGTGTTTGAGGCGCGTTTAATTTTAAATTAAATGCTGAAATAATCGGCAACATTCGGGCATGTACGGCCACGTTCGGCCAACCACGTGATGGTCATCAAGAAATATGGCGTGAAGTTGGCACGAAGATGGTTGTCGTGAGTTACGAAAGAGTAGACGATTTCTCGCGGGGAAGGCGCTTCCCAGTCGTCCGGAGAAGTGCCACATTCCTAATTTTTCTTTCAATCTAGCAACTGAGAAATAGTGCAATGGTATACGATATTAAATGGATCATACCGAAACTTCGAAATACGGGTAGCCTCTGGAACATCGCGAGTAGTATAACCTTTGTAGCAGTAGGAATTTTTTCTAAAATCATAATAGGTGAGTGACTATGCAAGCCGGTTTGTTAACTACAAGTTAGTACTATTTATTTCTGTATATCGATATATTAATTCGTTAGCAACTGTCTTAATTTACATTTATATATCGATATAATTCTCGATGTATCACAAATTTGACCATTTTATTATATTGACTTGTAGTATAAGTTGTGTGATCTACAGTTTATTCTTATAATTCATGTAAAAATATAAAAAATATTTAGATAAGTATATTTATTGATAAAAGGTTAAAAGCGTTTATAAAAAAATGCCCGAGATGTTTCAGCGTGATATTAACGTTATTGATTTATATAATAAGAGAATAATTAGATTCATTTTATTTAACCACTGTGATAATCATAGAACCAGTATGAGAACTTTATCAAACATAGGTTGCGTGTATAATCTATTTTCGCAATTGTAGTAAAATTTTTTAAAACTATTTTTAATTTTCAATTGTCGAATAACAAATTTTATGTATAGTTTTTATACGTGACATATACTACAGTTAATGCTTCTTTATAGAATACACTAATACAATTTATTAATTTAAAAGATTGATACATAAATTGTCATTTTATCAAATAATCGTTATCGGTCCACTTCGAACATAACATATCGTTAAATTTCGTAACACGATATTACAACAAAAACGATCGTGATGTAAATGTAAGAGAGTTTCACACTTGTTTGCCTTAGAGTTCACCTTCCACGCATACTTACATTTGAAATAAATTTTGCATCAATGATTGTAATTACATTTAACGTTTAATTTAAAACTGTCTTCTTTAATTTTTTAATTTGAAGCACATATTATAAATATAAATATGTATATAAAAAGACTAATATTCATACATATACATGAATAGATTTGCAAGAAGATCATGCAAAAAAACAGTATAAGAAAATACAGGTACAAAATTTTGCGTGCAACAGGTATTTTTAATTATCTTATACACACTTCATTGTTATAGAATTGGACACGCATGTTTAATTTTCATGAAGTCGCCAAAACTTTACATTTAACTATTATTATTACTATTACACAGAAATGATAGTCATTGTTTAACCTTGAACATACTTACAAAATCTTTCTTTTTTCTGTTGTTGTTTAATATGCCACTAACATTAGTTCTAAATAAATAGTACATTAATACTAAATTAATAACTCGCATACATGTGATTACGCATGCATTTAATCAACGATTCATTTAACTGTAATTGGATTTTAAGAACTACTTGGATTTTGGATTGTTGTATGTAGTTCCGGAAATGACGAAGTTGTATATAACACGCCACTTTTATTTGTTTTGCGAAGATTTGGCGTTTCTAATTTCAGGGAGGGTCAGATACGCGTTACCGCCCGACAAAGGGCACAGGAAATCAGTCATTGGCTCTCGCTGGCCTTTCAGTGAGTACCACTGATTTACAACGAACTCGGCTTGATGTTGACTTAGCTACGTTACAATAAACTTCGGAAATTAAGCGGATTACCCAATTGGTTGGACACGTAGCGCACCATATATGGCCATCCTCCCACCACTCTCTCTCTCTTTCTCTCTCTCTCTCTCTCTCTCTCTCTCTCTCTCTCTCTCTCTGTTTAATCCTCCCCTTTCTTTTCCACTCCTCTGTTTTTATTCGTTTTACTACTTTATCCGCGTGCGATAGTCATAATTTTACATAGTAATTTTACATAGTCAGAGCTTCCCTTTCATCCATTATGACGCCCGTAATGCTAAAATTTACATGCTTCTCAAATGCTAAGTGATTCTTGTTAGGTAGTTGAAATGATTGCTTTTAAATACTAAATGTGTATGGAATTTCACTAGTATATAGAATTTAAACATAATAGTGCATGATTAATTTTTGAACATGGAGCTTTGTACAGAGGCCATCTGTCGGTGTGTTCAAGAACTATTACTATAATGTTAGATTCATTAACTCACAAAAACACCAAGAATATGAATTAGACTATATATATTTTCCATCTTCATTTTTCATAATACATATACAAATTTGTCACTTTCACGCTGTTATCAAAATATAAAACCAGAGATCGATTTAGTACACGATTATAACCTTGAATGACCTTGTGTGGAGGTAATTGAACTTCTTTGAAAAGTGACAGTTACCATACAAAAGAAAAGATATAAAATATTTTCGAAATATTAAACTGTCGTTGAGATAACTTTCCTCATTTTTTGCTGTGAACAATTTTTTATTACTCATTTTTAAATTTTCAAGGCAATCATATCAATTACTTCACAGGGATCACTTCATCCAATTTCACTGTGTAATCAGTTTGCATAAGGATTGCAGTAGCGACATGGTTCTAAGGTTTCGATCAAAAGAATAATTATTTACGTGTCAGCGAAGCATGAGTAGCGGCTTTACTTAAAAGCTTTAGCACTAGCAATGATTCGCGAGCGGAAGATCACTGGTTCATTGAGCATACGCTTAAATAAAACCAATTCTATGCAAAATCCAGATGAAGTGTGTCTCCCAACTCCTATGTATATGTATGTAGTTGAAGATTAGGGGGGAACGAGGAATATCACAAAATGGCTTTATTAAGAAAATTAAGTTTTAATATTTTAGTCCACTAAAAAAGGAACAACATTCAAGGAATTTACCTGCATTACTCACAAAATGAAGCTTAAATCTTACTTAGACCTCGTAAAAAATAATTATTAATAAGATATTAATTATTTTTATCCGTGTTTAGTTCCAATGCAGAGTGGCTATTCCCTGTTTTTAAGCAGTACACCAAATTTTTAAGCATATTTAAGTATAATCATTGTGATTAGACAGTTCTTGTCTCTCAGTCTCAGTTTTCAAACAAAATGTGCTATAAAATGCAAAATCACGAAAAATGGGCAGTCCTCGTCTTTTCCCCTTACTCATCAGTTATACATGGGAAATATACAAATCCTAAGTTAGATACACCCCTATAATCTCTCCACCTGATATACAAATGAATTTATCAAAGAGTTTTTTCTTTTTCGTTTCTGCTGTTTAAGAATGGCTGAACAGAACGACGGTATACAACAAATACATCATCAATCGTGCGTTAAACAAAAGGCCGAAAAATGTGCCGCTCATTACGGTGTCGAATCATCACAGTTGTTTCGATGACCCTGGCATATGGGGTAAGTCTCTCGAATATGATTCAACAATTGCATCCCTTCGCATCGCACCGACCGTTATCTGTGTTAAACAATACTTTATCGATATTATTTCTTATCTCCAAGTTTGTGCTTTATTAGCAAATATTTTACTCCAAATATCGATTAACAAATTGTTATCGAGACAATCAAACAATAGTTGAACGACATGTATTTTTCCTTTTGTTATCTATTCAAAGTATACTTTACTGATGAAACAGTGAATAAAATGAAATGGATGATTTACTTTATTACTTTTTTCTAATAACCTTGAACAACCACTTCGATTTTACATAAATAATAGCACTCAAGCATTATGCACAGCTTGTGAGTTCTAAATCGTTTTATTTATTCATACTATTGATAAAATAGATTTCCAGTTTGACTGAATAATTTAGATAACGATAATAACAATACGCTATATCTATGAACAATTTCACATCTATATTTTATTTGTTTCTAGAGTGCGGATGTTTATGTATCTATAGAAAATTTAAGTGTAAAGTACACAGAATACAAATACTACAGTAAATCATAGAAAATATTCAAAGTATAGTATTGATTATGATATTGGGTGGATCAGATGAGTCTTTGCTTAAGTTTTATTTTTTTTTTTTTTTTTGAGGTATTCGAAAAAATATAAATTTGCATAAACATCTGCATTCTATCTATGTCCATTATGTCAACAACCTCCTCTGTTATTTTGTTAAACATCAATTATTTGGATCCACATACATACCACATATGCATGTATACCTCACACATTACGCGCATTCCCCTCTTCCTGAAACATATATAATCTTTTCTTCCTCAGAATGACCATCGATAAGCGATCGAATGAAAAAATTTAAGACAGAAAAATCTCTGAACTCATTTAGCGACCCTGGGCCTGAAGAGTCTGATGAATCGACGTAAGATGAGGTGGTCGCTCGCGGCCCACGACATTTGTTTCACAAAGACCTGGCATTCGTACTTCTTTATGTTGGGCAAATGCATTCCTGTGATCAGAGGTGGCGGCGTGTATCAAGAAGCTATAGATTTCTGCATCGAAAAATTGGCAGCCGGTGATTGGGTTCATGTCTTTCCTGAGGGAAAAGTAAACATGTTTAAAGACAACATGAGGTTTGCGATTATCTTTTTCTACTCTTTATTCCATATTTTATTTTATTCTTCTTCATCGTCTTCTTTTTTCTTACTTAATTATCACAGAATGACAAAAATATGATTTTACAAAATTTAATATTCCACTGACGTGTTATAGATTAAAGTGGGGTGTTGGAAGGTTAATATTGGAATCGCCAGTTACGCCACTGGTGATACCAATCTATCACCTTGGTATGGACGAAGTTCTTCCAAATGAACCGCCATACAGATTGAAAATTCGTAAAAAGGTCACCTTGAATTACGGTGAGCCAATAGATTTTACCGAGTTACTAGAACAATTGCGTGCATCGAAAGCAAGTGAAGTGGAAGCGAGGAAAGCGATTACGGATCGTATTCAGGAAGAACTAATAAAGTAAAGTGTCATTTTAAATCATAGTAATATTTTATATTTATGGTGGTAATAATAATCTTTATATCTTTAATAACTAATCTTCTTTCTTTTTCAGACTAAAAACAATTACAGAAGAGCTTCATAAAAGGTCATGATGTTTAAACGGGGGACATCCTTATTGTCACCCCGATTAGCTTTAATTTACCAAAAAAAATAATACTTTAATTTTAACGTGACAATAGGTGATACCCATGCTCGATTTTTAACTAAGGATGTTCACCTGTGGGCGACATATTAGTAACATATATGCAATCATGTAACGTAATGCATATATTGGGGCAGTAGTGATTTATTTTCTGTTCTTCTTTCTTTTTTTCTATTTTTGTGACAAAGAAAAAAGTGGAAAAAGAGAACATTATGCCATTTATACCTTTCGGGAGATTTTAATTTAAATACGAGTCGTGTTGACTTAAGAATGCCATATACGTATCGTGGTTACATCATCGCATGCATAACAATGTATATATGTACGTACGTACACAGTAGGAAGCAATTGTCGTAATATATTACGTAAAAACTCGCAGCCGCTGTTTATAGAAAAAACTTTAACATAATCGCAAATTACGAAAGCTTGTGAAACATAACATTGAAACTGTGTCACTGTACTACATGTTATCGGTTTTCCCTTCATACATCGACTTTTTTAATATCACTGAGCCCCATAATTTATGATACGATAACATAAGCTTGACACAATCTTTGTATGGTTCACCGAACTTATTTTGCATATATCAGGAAACTTTTGTATGATTCCACATAATTTGAATACAATGATATTGATAAAATAGAAAAAGAAAAATGATTTTGACGAAACAACAGAGGTTAAGATGGATTTGATTGAAACCTAACTTTTGTTGAACTTGTTGAACTTTAAAACGCTTGACCCTTGAATACAAACAAAATGAAATTATAATCCTTATGATCTGTCGTATATTTAGATAGCTATATGTACACACGTATATTTTTGATATTGTAAGAATTTACAGTATTTATATTAAAGACACTTCGAATGATAAAAATACTGCGGAGATATGCATATTTTGTATTTATTAAATTTTCACTGTAAGTAGTAAAATATCTTCAAGAGGAAAACTATTTTCTGCAATCTGTTATATTAAATGCAAGTATTATTCAAAATGTAGTGTGATAATTTTTTACGCCATTGTTTCGTTTTAATAAATTATTTTTCGCACTAGACTATATTGTTTAAGAAGAATTATGCAGAATATCGTGACAACTATTACACGATAGTTATTAAGTAAATATTCCTCGCAAACAAATGATAATTCGATTTACTAATATATTTATTAGTACGCCTGAAGATCTCCAAATTATATAACTTACATTATCTTCTTCAATAAATATAGTATCTGTTTCGATTTGTTTTCTATAATTATCGATAAAACGAATATTTATATTACTCTATGAAGAATAGTATTTATAATTCAACATATACATTTAAGATAATTCAACAAATTACATTTAAGATTGATATTACATATGAAAAATTGTGACTACTTATATTACATCGCTTCGTTATGATATTCACAGATAGATCTTGTACATATATACTTATTTTTCCGCGACATATAGAAATATATATTACGCCGACATTCACCATTACGACATTACTATTTGTTCAATGGAAAGATCGGGTCTTGGCACATTTTCTCTCTCCGTAGAAACAAACGTGATTTCGATTCTACGAGCGATACAAGTAAAGCAACACACAATACTCACTTTTACAAGACGAATGGTATCTGTACATTAATTACGTTACACATATCATAAACTTGAAATAGACAGAACGGTATATAACACTAACGAGATAAAGTTTATGTGGTACATGTAGATACTATCACTCTCGTCTTATCAATTATCGTTTTAATTTCCTTAGAGTCGAACAAGTAAGATATTAGATGTGATTCGATCGCGAGACTTAGATCGAAGCAAATGAACTTCATTTCTAGTTAAAATATAGATTATTTTATAAATAATATTAAGAAGCTTTTCTTTAATAGTTTTAAATATGATTAAAGGGAAGATTAATTTCCATTTATAGATACAAATATAACATATAAAGAAACATTCTTTTTTAAAGAATATTTGTTATTTTAATTAATCTTTTACAATTTCGAATTCATTTTTGGACGGTGTTTAAAGAATAAAAAGTAATAACAAATAATATTTAAATATTGCTCAATTCTAATAATAATTCATGCTGCTAAAATACATGAATAGAATTATTTTATACATGATTATTTGTAAATATACGATTTACAACTATCTATTCCTATGAAATATACATATTAAGATTCTACAGAATTGAAATATATATATGTACGTATATAGATCTCACAAGTATCGCGATCGAAATAAAATTATAAATATCTTCGCAATTTGATGAAAAAAATAGCATCCTTTTGGTATAGATTACTGTCATACAATTTCTTCTTTATTTCTGAATCAGTATGATCACTCAGCACTATCTTCTTTCAATTATCTAACTCTATCACCTCAATGATATTCATTGGCAACTTTACGAAGACTAGTTTTATTGAAATTACAAATACTTCCTAGCAGAGCAGCTCGTTCATTGGTCAACTTTGAAACATTACTTGCATCAACAGGTGGTGGCATCGGAGGTGGTGGTACAGTATTCTTAGCAGGAACTCCATCACTTTGCGGCACATCTATAGAACCTTTAGTTAAATAAATTGTAACTTTATATAAAGGTTACAACATCACTTGAATACATATCATTACACTACATTTCATTTTTATCAATTATACCATTAACATTCAGATATATGTACTACACCCAATACCAGTTGTCAGAATCAAATACAACCTACGATGCATAAATTCAAAAAAGAAGTACATACATTTCATTCAAGATGTATTCAAGCGATAATTAAAGGAAAAAATGCATGAATGTGAGCAATTAGTGTTTGTATGATCGTATGACCTACGTGAGAGAAATAAGCGTAGTATGCGCCATCAACTTTTGTGCCCAGCTAACGTAAAAATGAGGAAGATCGATTAATGTTAATTGTTAATGAATGTTATTGAAAAAACTGATCTGTAACTTACGCAGCGATGGGGGTGTTAAAGTTCCAACGCTGGTCGCTGTAGAAGTACTTGTAGGACTATCCGAGCGCTCTGGACTCTTGCCGTTTACATGTTTCATCCCATTCGCACTTAACTGATTTGCAGAACGTTGTTCTTGGGCCAATTTCTGTTCTTTCTTCTAGAAAAACAAATACATGAATTTTTTTTACTTTGGAGGAATAGTTTAATGTGATATTTAGATATATTAAAATATTTACTAGTTTTTGTTTTCGCTTTTTCATCTCTTCTTCCGAGCTCATCATTTCCTGAACTTTGACAAGCCTCTTTTGATGTCTTGCTACTTTCTGCTCGTCTTTTAATCTTTGTTCTGCTTTGTTCACTGCTTGCTGCAGAGCCTCCTTCAAATGACTACTTAATTTGAAGTGTGGTCGTTCCATGGAGCCAACAGCTAATACAGCATGTCTTGCTGACTCGAAGAATGGATGTTCTAATAAATGCGATACCGTTGGTAAATCTTGTTTTAGTGCTTCTGGTGCGAGTATCACTTCCAGCAGACTTTTTAAGGTTGCTTCACAATAAGGTAACTCAGAACACGTTGCTTCTAACAGTGGTCGTCCAAATGCCATTTCATATAATACATGTCCAAACGAATAAACATCTACTTGAGTCTATTAAAAGAAAAGATACATAAATATTTATTATATTAATATATTTATATGACATTTTTCGAAATGTAGGATATAATATACCGTAGCGTGAAGTTTACGCCTTTGCACAACATAAGGCCGATAAAATGCTGGTAAGCCTAACAGACCATTTTCTAGATCCAGCAATTTCGCACATCTCTGAGTCAAAAGAATATTTCCTGTATGTAAATGTCCGTATGGTAGGCCCTTTTCGTGAAGAAATCCTAAAGCTTCCAAAATCTAGAACAGAAAAAATAAAATGTATTTAGGTATAAAACTTATTCTTCCATGATCTTGATATAAAGTATTCATTTTCTAACCTGGTAACCATACATAGCAATTTCAGGCACTGTTAACGATTTGGTTTGTTTTGGGTTTCCATATTTCTTTATAAATGGTTGTTTGGGTTTAGTTACACACAAAATGTCACGTAATGTACCCGTTGGATAAAAATTTCTTATCATTAACGCTCCATTTTCCGTTACATGTTGATAAACAATTGGTTCTATATAATTATGCTTCAACGTCCCTAAACTTTTGAAAACTCCTTGCATATCTTTATCTTGCAGGTGTTTGTCTGGACCAAATTCTACCCATGCAAGCAGTAACTCTTGCTTGGGATTTTGACGATTTTTTACAGTATAATAATGCTTCCTCAACCGCCATCCCATATCAGGAATGGCCTTACAAACTTCGAAATTTGCATCACTGCGTAAAGCTAGTGACACCTGTTGCAGAGCTATTTCTGAATTTGGAAATTACTTATGAAATACACTATACACAATAAATTCATAATTTATAATACTATTGGACTTATTTTAATACTTAAATAAAGTATTCCGTATATCTGTCTTTTATTTGTATATATGTACAACTTATTTTTAACTGTATTTATTATTATAATTAAATCATACCATGTAATGGCGCTGTGTAATTATCTGGATCTAAGAATTTTTTCATGGGGAGTGACGATGCCAATATAGGATTCATTAGTATATTGTTTAGGTAATTCTAAAAGCAGATAAAAAAAAATAATAATAAAAAGATTTAATAATAATAATTCTTTTATAACAAGACTAACCTGTAGGGCTACTTGACGTTGAGCTATGAAGTCTGGTTCCATATTACCAATAATTTTCTTTGGAGGAAGTGCCAGGTCAATGCCTGATATTGATAAAGTTGCATTAAGTTGAACGAAGTCATTGTAGCGTCTACTAACTCTCCAAGATTTCTCTGGAAGTGGACCTCTTTGTGTTCTAATCACATATTCCTAAATAAACATAACACTATAATGTAAATGTACAACTAATTTTGCAAGCCATTGTATATATGCGACCAATAAATAATAATTGAAGATGACAACAAGTTTCTACATTTAAGATTATAAGTCTCTTAAAATAAGTACACAACCATGGGGTCTAATTAATATTATGATAATCGATAATTCAAAAATACTTAGAAGAATGTGAAAAACTTACATTTAATCCTAAGATCAAATAAGAAGACAACTTTATTTACTCAAAATTGATCAATAGTATTTTAATTTTTAAAATTGCTTTTTATATATATGCCAAAAAAATAATTTATCATAATATTTCAGATATGCTTTTTATATGTAATGAACACTAATATCTATATACATTATCGTACACCATAAAATATATCATTTTCCTCAATACATTATAAATAAAAAATATTTGTTTTATCACATTAATTTAATTTATAGAAAAATAAATACATCAAAAGAAATATTTGATGTTCAAAGCAAAAGAACCATCGAGAATGCCTACGTAACAAACAATAATGACCGTCGTTAATTTAGCGACACAAGATTGGAGTGAACAGGCCGATGTGTATAAACTTCACCTTTTATCGAGTAAATGTCAAAATATACGCATTAAGCGTGCGCCGTACCGTGTGTCCGTCGATTGTTCTTGCATTTTCAATGACGCTCGTCAACTTCTCTGTATCATCTAGTAGCACTTTATTTGTATATCGCTTCTCAAATAAAGCCATTGATCATTAGTCCGACAGAATGCAGAGCCCGTGCGGGGCAAACTGCGTGTGTCTATCGTATAGTTTCCGTGAGTCGCCATACATGACGCGATTTTGATTCATTTCCACATTGGTGAACGTATTTTCACAGTTATTGTAAATGGGTCATTGATACCGAGAAAGACACCAGTAATTAATATTCCATTGACGATCGATCGCAGATCAAATTTAACTAGCTCCCTTCTTTTTCAGTGTTTAACACCCATAATCTTTCACCATTTTATTATGTACGTTTTCACAGTGATACCACACGATCAGACGACCACTATAATGGACTCAAAGTTTCTATATCCTCCGCTTATTCTAATTAAATTGCACGAAAAAGTTGTTAAGTTTATTTGAAAATAAACATATATTATATTATGTTTAATTGATTACTAATGGCTATAAAATGTTACATTCCTTATAATGATAATTTATTGTATGTTACATATTATATGATATTATACAATAAAAAGAGAATATCCGATTGGTTCATTCAGAGTGCAATTTGTTCGCATAATAAACAATGATCGAACAAAATTATTTTTTATAATAGCATTGCAAAAAAGATAATAAAGCCGCATAAAGAACAAATGATTACACTTTTTTAATAATATAAATTGCATGAATACGCAACTAGAGAAATGAAACTTAAATAGAAATTTGTTTCATCTACTAAATAATATAACTTTAGTTCGCATATTTTTATGTACTATAGTACTATATGCATTCTATAGATTTTTGCAATCCTAACACATTGACTGCTACGATAGTACTCGATGATCCATTTTAGATATCAATATCAATATCAATTGCATTTCTAGAATGATTAAAATAAGAAAGAATAAAAAATTATTTGTATACCATTGTATGTATGTAGTATTTACATGCTAATTCCTTAAGTCCAAGTACATTTAATAGCATTTTCACATGATCATAAAAATGTAGTACTATGAAAGTGAAATTTAGGATCTGATAAAACTTCATTAAAAAATAATATGATATGATATGATATGATATATGATAATAGTATATGAATAATATGATAAAAAAAATTATACGGACAAATATTTTTTTGAGTCACTGTATATAAAGTTCGGGTGGCAGTCAACGATTAAAATTTTCTCAAAATGCATAAACAAACACAGTCTAGCGATCACTTAATGGGATAAACTCGAAGCGTATTTAAATCTTCGCGGGCCGGATGTGTACGTACGAGTGCGACGTAGTACCTCGCCGAGTCGTCACAACTTCCGGCCATAGTTTTGCATCCTTTTTTCCGAACGTCGTCTGCCGTTGTAATCATTACACCGTGGTGATAGTACAACGAAGTGGAGTAGTGTCAGAAGTGGCGAGTGTCGAGCCGTTTTTCTCCGAAGGTGCCGAGAAATTATGGCCGTTTCTTCATACGTCGTTCCGTAACAGGTAAACGAACGTTCTCGCGTAGTATAATTCAAACGCGGAACAAAAATCTCACGATCTTTGGAACAAGATCGTAGAAAAATCTCCTTTTTCGAAACTTCGTTCCGCGACGCAGAGAATTGTGTTCGGTATATTGACGATGGCACGGATGAGTTTTCTTCTGTCGATCGGACACACGAGGCTCGATACGTTTCCCGTCGCCTCTGGTTGACGGTTCTATTCCTCCTGTTAACACGGGATAAACAGCCCCTGCGTTTTGCTTTATTTCGCCGCGTGATCCGAACGTTCGACGTCGGTGTTTCCTCTTTTTTTCCTTCGTCGTTTTTGAATCGCCGCCAGCGTGTTAATTAAACAAACAAACTGTGGCCGAGGCGGGTGTTAATCGGACACGCCGCAAGAAAATCTGGAAAGGACGTGCGAGTCGATGAGAAGAAGGAGACGGCGGAGGAGAAAGAGGTAGGAACTTAGGATCATCGTGAGATATGGAGAATAACGACGAAGCGCGCGCCGTGGCCGAACATGCGTCGACGTCGAAGGAGAAACCCTTGGAGGCAACTGCTGGCGATGATTACGGCTGCGAGCACTACAAGCGAAAGGCCAAATTTGTGGTGAGTCTTTGGTCAATTGTTTTCCTTTCAGCTTCATTCCATGTATATTTTGTCATGTTTGCTAGAACAGTAACATGGTTAATAAAAATCTGTCTTTTAGCAAGTGTGAAGTAGAAAGTTTCGATCATTAATTACTTGATGAATCTAGCTTATGTAAACTCATATTTTACTGAATGTAATTAAAGTGAAATTTAAATGTAGGTTCACCCTCTGAATTTTATAATATACAGTGACTACAAGTATTCGTGTTTTCCAATGTCTCTTTCATCAAATTCTACATTTCATTTTAATAATATTAAATCTTTGTAGTAATATGAAAGTACTACTAAATATAACAAAGTTTAATATATTTGGACGTAATTAATTGACATGTAAATGCTATAATAAATACAATTATTGCCCGCAAATACTTTTTAATAGCTACTGTATATAGTTTAGGTAATTTTCCTAGAAACTTATAAAACAACGAAAGAATTTTCTTTTCTCTTACAATTAGTGCAATATTTCTTATCTTTCAAGAGTCTCCAATAAAGTATTGTTAAAGTGTATTACTTATTATTAAGACAGAGATTAAGATCTATGTATGTACTTTGAATTGCGACATTGTGTTTGTTAAATAGTAATTATGACACTCCCATTCTAGCAAATACTTCACTTCCAAAGCTAATTTTCCTGATATCTAAAAATTGGCGACAGTTTATTGTACTACTCTTCTAGCAAAACCTACTGTACATATGTATAAGTACATATGCGAGGCGCTCTGTTTTCAGTTTCGATCACGCAGATGTTCAGTGATCAGTTTGCGCGATTCAGCTGCGAGGCAACATGTTCTTCTCGGGTACCGTTTTTAATCCTTCCGGCGTGTCTCTACGGCTTCGTCTCGTGTCAAGCATTTTTCGAACTTTGTTACGGTATACGATGACTTTATCTACTTCACTCTCGATTTTATTCTTTCTCGCGAATATATTATCTATAAGTTCATACATATTTATTGAAATTTACAATTTGATTCTTGACGACTTGTATATCATTATATGTATATCATTAATTGATCTCTTCAAGTGATCGCAAATAACGTACATCACCCGTTGACAGTTAATTACATATATTAATTCGCGTAACAGCGCTCCTACGGTATATATTTTGAGTTATTCAAAGAAAGAGGCGGAATTGAGATTTTTCTCAAAACAAATTTGTTGCATTTTTTGTATGGTGAATAGTATAAAGTCGGATCTTCACTGAAGCTGCACCGAGCAGCTTTTTGTTAGTGTCCTATATTTCTTGAAAAAGTCGCCAGTATGGATAAACTTTGTTTATAAGTTGCTATTTGTTAAAATGTTTTGGAATATGCAGGAATAAGAGGCGATAAAAAGCTCCTTCTTGTTACTTTAGTGGAAATCAGGCTTAAGTTACTTACAGTGACGGACAAAGGAATGTTTATAAAATAAGAAATATAAGAAACCATAATTTTACAAAATGGATTCATACTTAATAAAAGCAACGGATAAATATAATATATCACAGAATAGGTGATTGTTATCAACGTGTTAAATGTTCAGTGCAAAAGTTTTTTTATCCGTCACTGTATCTATAATGACTTATTCGTTACTTGGTCGTTTATACATTATCGCATCGGATTGTAAATACATTGTCGCATCGCATGTTCGAAATCACTCGAACGATAAATTAAACTGTCTGATTGTTTTAAGAATCCTGCATGGTAAATAAACAGTTGACAATTTATCGATTTATAACCGGTTTTTTCAACGAATCTTCACTCGACTAATAAACCGAACTTACAATTCTAGAAGCGCTTCAAGCGCCACCTAACACGATAAATAAAATTCGAAAAGCATCCATAAAGCGGTATATTTAAATTTCCCATCAAAATGCACACTGAAAAGAAAGAAGAAATGCAAAAAATTTGAAAATCAGAAAGATTCGATATACCTTTGTGACTACCCTTGAACTTGCTCGGGTAATCGATAGTATAAACTTGTTTCTAAAATAAACGACACGGGTAGCGGTCTTACAATTAACGACTGACACCGAAATCGCTCGTACACGAGCTTTTTCTATTCGTCGTGTGTAAACACGAACGTGCGTCCCATATGTGCGTGTGTGTACGCAGCAAACAAATCGATGAAGTTCAGCCATGTGTTGTGTAACGAGACGCCCTCTTTCAAAGTGCTGCTTACCAATTGCCGCGATAAGCCAAATGTCGTGTGCTGCTGCTACGAACGACCAGTGCTTTTGCGTCGTCTCGAAGAAAAAGAAACTGTAATTATAAATTTTTTTCTTTTTCGAAATTTCTACAATTTGAATTTTTATTTCATCTTTTTATCCTCTTGCGAAATACGCACTGAGCTCTCGATTTCGTTTTCTGTTTACGTTCACTTTATTTACCTGAACGCATAAAGATAAGGCACTGAAATTTTTGTTGCTCAAATATTGTCCAAGAGAGTAGCACCGTGAATAATCCAGATAGGCCTTCTACCGAGAAAACGCTGTGTACATTGCACTTGGAGAGGTGTACGGTATTTTAGTCAGCAGTTTCTTTTTTAATATCTTTTTTTGTAATTAATAATAAAGGTAATAGTAAACATTCAATTAAATTTGAAGACTAGTTTGTTTATTAAAATATTATACCGAGGATAGGATCTTCATTATTTATATTTTATGGTCCTATTGTAAGATATTTTCGAACTAGTAGCACTGGACAAAACTGTAACAAACTATTTATCGATAAAAATGAATAATTTTTGCAGAGGCATATTGAAATATCTATAACTCGTGTTTCAATAGCACATGGAGGATTTGAACGACTACCATGTGCGCCATCTAATAGAAACTGAATAATCACAATCGAAGTCGATTATATATTACATACCACACTTGCGGCGATCGTTATAATGATAAACTTAATCCTACTATAATCATCAAATCTTCATGTCCCAATCTCATTCTTATTTCAACAGATAAAAAGAACTTAATATTTTAATTTTTATTACTTACCTTTTCTTTAAACAGAAGAAAGTTTTTAATATTAAATGAACAAGACCGAAATTAATTCGAAGAATATACCAAGACTAAAAGTTAGGTTAATTCGAGGCTTAACGAACCATTGTTACATGGAAAAGTTTGAGAAATGAATCATTTCAGTCTTTCTGGAAATAAAAGGATTGTCGACAATTTTAAATGTTCTTCTAACTGATTCATATAATTGATTCTTTCGATGTCGCTGAACGTAGACACCACGTGCAGAATGAGTTCTATACTGGTACATATTACATATGTTACCATATCCTCCGCACGCTGATCTGTTTCACCGTATGCTGTACGCTGTCGAACGGATTTGCCGAACGCTTATAAGCGCCTGGCTGCATCGAAAGGGTTAGGGATCAAGGACGGATTCATATGGGGCTAATTGGATTATTATCTAAGGCCTTCGTTTTCTGAAGTGCTCAAGGATTGTCGAAGCCACATTTTTATAGTGTTTTAACGAAAAATTTGAATTTAATCCTGCTGTTTTTCTCACCTCACGTTTCTACCTCTTTAGATATCCTTTTTTTTAGAGTACCTTATACATACAAAGCATGGAATATATAAAAGGCAGTAACAATATATTAAATGCTAAAACAAAATATTTAGCAATTGTCTATATTTCAATAATATACAAATTGTCCCAGCAATTGTGGTACAATCGACAACAGGATGATTCTACGTGAAAAAATAAGTCGAAAATATTGAATAAAATTTGTTCATATAACGCTTCGTTTTCGAGAAAATCAAATTTGAAAATTTGTCAAGTACATTTGAACTTGGCTAATTACCGACTGGGTATGAGCAGCAGGAAAGTAATCTACGTGCGAAAGTAAGTTAAAAATGTAAAAAAAAATGTTCGTTTGAGGCCTCATTTTCAAGAAAAAGGAATTTGAACATGTTTGATACTCTCGCATGATAAATTTTCAAATTTATTTTTCTCGAAAACAGTATTTTATAGAAAAATTTTATTCTACATTTTCGACTTGTTTCTTTCACGCAGAATTACCCTATTGACAATTGTATCACAATTGCTAAGACACCCTATGTATTGAAACATAACATCCATTTGGAAGAAAGACAGAGTAAAAATATATATGATCAAAATATATTCTTATGTCTTAAAAAGTACGTTATATTTAATGCTGATAGTTTACTATATTTTCTATCTTTTTTTCTTTCTAGACACCATGTTGTAACAAAGTATACATATGTCGATTTTGTCACGACAAGGAGGAGACCCACGTGGTAAATAGAAAAGAAGTCACGGAACTTATATGTGTTCTATGTGACACTCGTCAGCCTGTACAAGCCACTTGCAAAAATTGTCACTGTCGCTTTGGCAAATATACGTGCCTCGAGTGCAATTTGTTCGATGACGAAGACAAGAATCAGTATCACTGTGACGGTTGCGGGATATGTAGGGTCGGCGGTCGGGATCGATTTTTCCACTGTGCCAAGTGCAACATGTGTTTACCGGTTCAGTTACAGAACGGGCACACGGTATGTAATGCACCATTAAATTTTGGTTAAATGTTAACGAAAATGTTCTGTTACTTATGTAGTGTATAGTTGCTTGCCTAAGCTAAAAAAAATTGCTCATGCATTTAGTATATGTAATACATTGAATACGCTTGATCAACATTTGGAATGATAAATTGAAAGAAGTTTCAGCTTTGAGTATGAGGATATAAATAACGCTAAAGAAGAGGAAGCAAATTTAATAGCCAATTTATATATAAACTTTTATATTTACTCTGTCAGAGTGTGCTTAAGTAAGCTTATTCTAATAGAATTATATTCTTAAGAATTTTTTTATTTAACTTTCATTATAGAATTGCAATTTTAATCGAGTGTAGCTTGTTTATATAACATAGTTATATTATTAGATATAGTCGATTCTGTAAGATAATTGCTTGTTTATTATTTTCAGTGTGTAGAAAATGTTTCTCATGCAAATTGTCCAGTCTGCTTGGAGGATATTCACACAAGTCGTATACCTTGTCACATTCCAAATTGTGGTCATTTGCTTCATCGTACGTGTTTTGAGGAGTTGTTACACTCAGGACATTATGCTTGTCCAACTTGCCAAGTGTCTCTTCTAGATATGACTGATCTATGGAAATTTTTGGATATGGAAGTATCGTCAACACCAATGCCAGAAGAGTACAAGGATTACAAGGTTGATATTCTGTGCAAAGACTGTCACGAGGTAAAAATAGAATCTTATCTTACACATTTGAACTATACTGTGCTTTACTTAATCAAGAAACAATGATAAATTGGATGGGATCAATGAACAAATTGTTTAATCTTCCAGGAATCAACAGTAAAATTCCATATTGTAGGTTTGAAATGTTTGAATTGTGGAAGTTATAACACTTGCAGAGTCAAAGGATCCCCTTCTCCAGGTAAATATTATTTAATAAATTTTATTTTTGTTCTTTCTCTAATAATTTCTATTTTTGCAAATAAATCTCTATGTGTTTCAAACTTTTTAGCAGATCCAGATACACTGGACTAAATAATGTCAATGACGTTGGCGATGAAGAGAATTTACAACGCTAGAACTTTTAGTATTAAAACGAGAAAAAGATGCGAAACGTTCCCGAGAAAGTGTCGCTTTTAAGCGTTTCTAACAGAAAGACATTAGGAAATGGCCTCTTTGGCATTATACCTCTACTTGTTTTTAGTGAATTTATACATCTTTGTTGATTGTTTTCAGACTTTTTATAGACGTTATTTTATTAGGAGGCTGAATGTATGATATGTATAATGATCAATGCTTATATCTATAATCATGGACCGAAAATTATGGAATAATCGCAGTTTGAATCGTAAATTCGAATCGTTTAAAAAGAATAGTAAATTCCTTTTCCGCAAAGATACAATTTTTTCGTAATCATAGCGATCCTAAATGAAACAGTATGACACATTCTCGGCAGTTTTTATTTTGTTACTAATTGGTGGCGCGGTATGCACAGTGTCACCCATTTCCTAAAATTCTTCTCGCGCTGTTTTCAAATAGATCTTTATAAACATTTCATGATGTGTGACTTTCTTTCGATGCAATCTTTTCGTAAATGCTAAAATCAATCAACATATACCGGTAGTACTAGTCAAAGAAAGAAAAAAATCCCCCCCTCTTTTAGCTATTGTTATAATCGACAGCTAAGAGTTCCTCTATATTATCTATTACACATAGTTCCCTGATGTTATATTATGCAGCTATATGTAGAGATAGAAATTGATGAGATTATTATTAATAAGACACATTTTATTCCTTAATGAATTATCGTACGCGCAATTTTCGAAAAGATCGCCATCTAGTCAAAGATTACTTGAGTCACTTCTTGATACGATCGTCCTACATGTAAAATAAAAAAGAATGCGCGGGGGAATCTCAGATAGTTGGGTGACGTAAGCTAATACCTGACACGATAATTCTTCGAAACTTAACGAAATAATATTCGTATCATAAGCCTTTCGAAACTGTGAAATTCGATCTGTGTAATTTCAAGCTTCGACATTCATCTATCGAATTTTATCGGGCATTACCATCATGTTATTGTGAACTAAAAACAACTCGTAAATATATACTTCGTAATGTTGTACGTATGCTTAGGCATCTTTTAGTGCACGCGTTTGCAACTGCGCATTTTTTTGGTAACGGAAACATTTTGATTTTAATTTAATTCGATACACTATATTACAGATTTGTCGACTTTATGAATAATTGACATTTAACATAATTTATACGTAATAGTGGAAGTAGATATTATATATTTATCGTAGTAAAGAAGATGAACGCTTTTGATTCATTTTCTTCCAAGAAAACATGCATAAAATTGACTATAAATTTTAAACAGGACTAACACGTCTAACTGGTTCTGTACAATTAGTTGATGATTCACATTGCTTGCTAGAACAATATTTACGTACAAAGGCAATCGACGGTATTAATTTTTATTCATTCCAACTGCTATTGAGAAAAATATATCCAATAAATAAACTGGAGACAGTATTTTCCTTTGAAATTAAATACTTAGTTAAATATTTAACCCTTTGCGGACGGGTCCGCTCGACAAGCGAGCAGTAGACGAGAGGTATTGGCACGCGCAGTTGAGAAAATATACACGTTGAACATTTGCGTTATTCATTGTCGAGGCTTGTATTATTTTCATCAATATTTAGTTCATCATCATTGTCACTATTAGCCGATTCCTCGTTGAACGGAGTTCGTTTCCACTGCCTGAAGCACTATTGTCGTTTTCTATCTTGTCAGGTTCAAAATAATGCTCGTCATCACTACTATCACTATCGAACATGTTCTTTCTGGATATTTTAGGCATCGCGTATAAGGTATTATAAAAAATATATAAGACATAAAAAGCTTGCTGATTCATCTGGTAATGCCAATGAAAGACTGAAATTCGTTTTGACTCGACCATCATCCTACATCGCGAGTTTACGTTAAACGGAAGATAAAATTTCTAAAGATCTATAATTTTCTTTCATCAAAAACATAATACTGTTTAGTTTACTACACCCATATGTAAATACGCATTAGATTATCGCCCAGAAAAGTAGACGTACGCCAGCCACTTCAAAATAAGTGTCCGGAACTGTGAATAGATTTGGGCGGCTATTTGCCAACACTCGTCCGCAAAGGGTTAATAAGAAAGTAAACATACTTTATTAATTTTTAGTGTTAAAAAGATCATAAAATCAGATCATAAAGAATGTACAATTGATAATGAAGGTCGTACTATAAAGAAAGGAGGTAATTTCGTATTTAATATTGTACTGTAGTTTACTAATTTGTCTTCGAGGTTCTATAAGGAACCGTAAATTCTGTATGGCGTTGGAACGTGTAGAGAAAACGCGTGTATCGAAGGAGCCTTAGAGTTACGTTCGACGCTCACTGCATCACTAATGAACATTATGGTCATATCGTCTCTAGTTTGAATGTATTGTTGGATAATCTTGTACCGTTTGCGTTTAGATACTCTGTAATTCTACTCCCAATATGAGGTAAAGCGCGTGTCTTTGTGCGACAAAGTCTGAGAAGACACATTTAGGGTAACATACCATGTTTGAAGCTCAAATGAAAAGAAAATTGAGTTGGTTAGGCACACTCGATATAACTCACCATGATTGTGAGACTTTTGTCGAACTGTTTTTTGATTGTTTGTCGATGTGTACGGGCTGATCATTGTCTAAGCACTTATGTCTTCTTTTGTCCATTCCATGGCATTCCAAGTTTTCATAAGAATAGCACACCGATGTACGCCGAAAATTGAATTATTGTTACTACCATTATCTTATTAACAACGTAGTACGGTAAAACGAAATCGTGACATACCTCTCTCAACAGACAACATGTGTCGTGCTGGTTAAAACAGGAAAATAGTACCAACCGTTTATTTTTTTGGTGTGATTATCATCACGTCTTTATTATTCAGTTGTAAATTAAATATCAGTTACAAAGGCTCTTTGTACATAACGGCCGCAATAATGCTTTTGTTTTATATTATATAATATATACTATTGTATCAAATAAACCGACTATTATTTTATTCTTTTATCTTTTTGTACGAACGTGATAAGAAGTCGCTACGTTAAGTGTCAGAAATTCTTCGACGTTTTCAAGTACAAAATAAATTGTATGTAATATCATGATCCATGCGAGAGTTTCTTTACGTGAACATTGCTATCTCTGATGCCCCTTAAAAAAATTGCATATATATATCAACATATGTATGTAATTTGTACGTATCCCACCAGGAACAAGCAATGTTTACGAAAGTAAGAAACTGTTACAAAGATTATATTATTGTTATTTTTTTACTATATTATTTCTTTTCATGTTTATTAATTATAAGCCACTACAGTAGCAACATTTTATCATCTACAAAAAAAAAGGCAGAAGTGTCTCTTGCTTTGCTTTTGTTTCTGCTGTTTATTCTTGAGTTGAGAACAAACTATAAACAGAAGTGTTGGTAAAGCGTGACATTTCCTCTCCTTTTAAGATGCAATTTCAGATAAAACATGGTTTCTTTGTTAAAACAAAATTCGACTGCTTGTATACATACGCTACGCATCGGAATACTTCAATATTACAACCGCGGTTACATTACAAAAGATGATTACAAAACGTGATTCCAATACGCAAAGCATTCGTATTTAGCCTGTAAAAAAATTGTCTAATAGATTTATTTTTTCTTCGCCATGTTTTTTTATTTTTCTCATCTCGTTCGACAGTTTTGATAGAAAAAGGCCATATTCCTTAAACGGAAGCGCCGTGTAGTTTTAATTACGACTAGTTCAATGTCGCATTTTTTGTACCACGAAGTGCGACCGAGCCCCTGCGACCGGCTGCAGAAAGGCTGTTAAAAATTCAGAGAACGAGGACGTAATGGCAGGTATCCATGGCTGCTGAGGAATCGTCGGGCGGCTCGCGTCATTTCCAGCTGATCACGCGTGCGTCCACATGCCACTGTTGTCCATTGTGCCTCCAATTGTAGCTGTGATCAAAGAAATCAAATTATGAATCTTTCGGTATTAATCACATAAATTTATCATTAAATTGCGGATTTTTATAAAATTCATATTTTTGTGGACATAATTAAAATAAGAGAATCTGCGGTCTATTTATCATATACTAAGAGCATACGGAAAGAACAGAAGAAATCACATTTCCTATTTTTTACAGAGGAGTGGTCTTAAGATTCACATAATTCTCCCGTTTAATCATGATGTTTTGAGGGCAGAAGGGCTGTTCAGTCAAGGATTTAACCGGTTATTTTCGCTCTTGCATTGTTTTGAATTAAAAGCGATCGTTAATACTGTTCCTCTATCATAACGTTCTCAGCGTGTTATATTTCTATGGGGAGGGGGGGGGGGGATAAAGGCCCAGTACTGTATGCATGGGGATGGACAGCAAGGCAATACTATGGACACCTTTGTGAAATATTCCAAAATACGTACTCTGACAGCGAATCGTTAAATTGGTCGTCATATGATCATCTGATACTTATGATAGGATCTTTGCTATTGGGCTGTGGAAAATACAATGTGAAGAAGCTAAAAGTACATGCCTTTAAATATATGTTAAATTGCTCCTGCGTACTATCTGCATACTGGCTATCAGGTAATCGAAGCATGAATTTTATTTTTTTAAAATAGCAATTGTTCTTGACGGCGGTATAAATTTGGCCTAACATTACCCTTTACGGTTCGAGTTACAATACTCAACACAGTAATATTAAAATCAGAAAATCAACAAAAATGCACTTCGTGCCTTTCTCTTGAGATCTTCATATACGAGATAGTAGATATATTAGCGACATCTAAGATATTTATATCTAAATTAATGCCGGAATTACTACATACGTAAATATGCTTCTTATATTTTAAAAAATTGCAGAATACACGTTACTAACTTTTAAATATTTAAGATTATCTATTAATCAACCAATTTTGGTAGTTAATATCGACTCACAGAAGCTATGTAATACTACAAGGGTCTGGACTGTAAGGAAATCCGATCTGTCGCGACAGATGTCTTTCAGTATCCAAAAATTAAATACCACAGTGATGCGAGCAGAAATCTGACACGATAATATCAAATCTCTAACACGATTAACCCTATCGAGGGTTGAACAGATTTTAGAAAGAAAAAGAAACCACTCACCTTGGCACGTTTGACTGGCCTAAGCGGTAGAGGACTGAGAATACAACAGGGACTGTCGAACGCGTCGAACGTGATTGCTCTCTTGGCGTTAGGCTTCCGTTGTATGGACACAAAGTCGTGGGAAGTCTAGAAAGGATAGACACACTAGCTACAGCCGGCGATTAAAAGAACGCATTTATAGAAAATGTCTAACTATTCGAAAATTATTCCTATTCTTTTCTTTTTTGAGAAAAAATATTCGACTGACAAGATTTAAAAATTTTCAACGTCAATATAGACTTCAAAAGTCTTTAAGACAGTCAAAAGTCTTACGAAGAAAGAGAAACGGGGAGGGAATAAAAATATAAAGAAAAAGAGGGAGAAAGGACATACTTAGATAGAAACAGAGAGGTTATGGGGAGCTTTTTCGAAGAATTTCGAAGAGGACTATATGTCAGTTCGATCATTTTATACGTTCATGTTTTTTTCACTGGGGCATGTTTCACACTCATGCTAAGATTACTACCACGTTTCATTGTAGAATGACTAGGCCTTTTAGGTATTTTGCTTTTCCTTTTTTTTTTTTTCTTTTTCTTCGCACGGTTGCGAATTGGTATCGAAGAGAGCGGCATCTCGCGATCGATGGAGTCACCGCTTGAAAAAATTGTTCTTTGGACTTTGTCGACTTTCAGGACACAAAGGATGAGGGATACAGGATGAAGAAATACTTTGGTACGCTAGGCCAGGCCTGTACAAGGGCGTTTTTACGTTTGAGTTAGTTATGAACATGCGGCAACTCAACGTTATTACCAAAGGAATAAAAAAAAAATATATATAATATGTATATATATTAATATGATAATAAATAAACGTTATCTTTTATTTCTAATATATATATATGTATCTATATATATATTATATATAATTATACGAGACATGATCCGGGAAACGATCGAAGGACGAAGGAGTCGCGAGGATATACAATTTGGAATGTGTACAAAAATGGTTAACGCGCTCCATGCCGCGTGGATCACCGGTGATCCATCCTCCCGTTTAATATTGAAGTTTATTAATGACTAGGGAGACGAAACTGAAACTGGAAACACCGGTGTAATCGATAGTCTCTTGTAATTAAATATTAAATAATCGTAGTATTTAGATACTAATACTATATTATAAATTTACATACACACATGTTTAACCTGTTGTGCACAGGATTTGTTCTTATAATAACTTAGCCACTTTTGAAGTTAGGACTTACTAATAGCATTTTAAAAAAGCTTTTATATAATTGACTATTTCTTATCTTTTTATATAACAATAAATAATAAATTAAGTTTCACTGGGTTAAGTGTTTCCAGTTTACTTCGCTCCCAAAATACCAAATATACACAAATAATTTACACGAATAAACGTCAACAAAATGAAATAAAAAAAAATTCATGACACGAGTCTAGGGTATAATTTAATTCTTCGTAAAATTAATCGTAGAAGGAAAAAACTGAAGCAAACAAAAACAAAACAAGATCGACCATACATATCTACGTACATCGAAACCAAAGAGTATGGATATTTTCAATGTATGTAGAATATAAAATAATGAACATCGGCCAAAAAATAAACATTGTAATACACGCAAAAATATAAATTAAGTACTTCATAATACGGCTTCTTTGAGCCCATTGTTTCATTAATTCATGATCATAAGTTTCGCTTCAAGCACATAACATTACTGCATACACATAAATAATAATTTAACAAGGTAAGCATACGCGTTGTCAAAAAGAAAAAATAAATTAATCATATAAATAAATCAAACCGATATTTTACGTCGTTATTAATTGTTAGTCGTGTTACTTTATTATTATAATACTTATGACTTAAGAAAAAAAAGATCGCTAATAATCTTTGGATTGGACGATACCAGGGCGACAAAAGGGAATCAATAATCATAGTTACAATTACGAAGGACAAATACAAGGTTAATTCCTCGCGCGCCTTGGTTTTATAACATTTAGTCATAAATTAAAAGGAAAGAAAAATCGAAGAGAAAGATAGAGAAGGGGCGAGACATATTTAACGTTAATCGACAGGCAGGCATGATTGAGTAAAATATACTAAACAAAGGAGAGAGAAAGACAGTGTTAAAATAAGAGAGTTAAGAAAAGGCCGGCTAGCGTGTCTAGAGGCGATTGGTACGGGAATAATACCAGGATAGGGCGGGTTGAGTTTGCATCTGTGATTGAGTATGGACATGGTTCTCTACCTTTACGGGGCTAGTTCCTGCTGTTAAGAAACTATCCTCCAATGCCATGGATGCTGGTGAAAATAATACCGATGTGTCCAAACTTTTACTCTGTAATGTAAAGAAAATAAATTAGTGAACTAAATAACAATTTTATATACTAATGTTTAGATTGCGGATTTTTATGCATTAATGGCAAATTTAAAAGTGCAAAAATATATAAGATGTATATAATGTGTAAAAGTACATAAAATATTCGAAATAGGATATTCGTTTTAATATGTAACAGATAAAACAATTCTTTACTTAAATCCTGTTTTTTAAAGTATATTTATAAAAATATGAATTTTGCATAAATATTCGCTAATGTTACACTCTAAATATCGGCATACAACTTACCGGTGTTTCTACAACGAAACTTATTTCGGAATTATCCTGGGAAGCGTTCGCCCAGGCTTGACAGAGAGCTTTACGCGCTCTCTTTCCACCAGGAGCGCTATTTTCTTTACCCCGCCGTCTAATCGTGCTGTAACCAGAGTCTTGAAGGATGGTGCTAGTCCCTGCTAGACTTTCACGGTCGGTTTCTTGTTTGATGATTTCCGTTAGAGCATCCAGACGACTTGGGGTGGCAGGTAACTGAGTAGTCGCGCCGCTGCGCCGTTCTAATTCTGCTAACGCGTTTTTGAACGGTGTTGGCGTTCTCGGTGTGTTCCCATCTGTGACAAAAATATAATAATAGTAACAATATACAGTCTATCAAGTTCCAGATAAAATTAGAAAGCAACGAACGAAGGATTCTATCAAAAATTTTACCATTCTGACTTCGTCGAAGACCAGTGGGCTGTGGTGTGGTGAGTGGACCAGGGCTGCTACCTTTAGGAGTACTTGCCCGTGGCCAGGGGGAGGTTTCAGGACTCAGGCTGTTCAAGAACTGTGACGGACTGAATGGCAATTGTTTGATGGGCGTGGATGGAGTGGTAACGCCAGACTGTTGCTGTTGTTGGTTTATTAACAAGTAATCAGACTGGTTCACATTCTCAGGTACTTCCGTCCTCTGCTGAAGGACCTGAGTATTTCTACGTCGACGGAGAATAGGGGGTGGACTGCTCCTTTCTTTCTCCGCTATGGCTTCTGGCATTTCCTCCAGGTCTGGCATGGGCATTAGTCTAATTTCTGAATTCTTTGAACTTGTCGCTTCACCTTGTATTTGCATATCAAAATACCTATATACATAGACGTGTTAGTAAATGGGTAACTTCATTAAATACTCCTTGAAAATACTTATTTTTTAAACTTGTTTAATAACATACTTTGTAAAAGGTGAAATTTGTTCAGTCTTGACTCGAGAAGAACTTCCTCTTTTTGAAGGAGTATCTACTCGAGATTCGTTATTCTGCGGCCGTTCATTCAGATTCAGAAGACCTTGGAAAGTCTGGTTATTTTGTTGATTATCCCAAGCCCTACTCCAGTCCAGCTGGTCGATACCCAGAGTATGCTGCTGCATAGTGGACACAGTTGTGGAGTTTTCGTTGTTCGCCGAATCTACCTTCAGACGACCGTGACCTGAAATTTCCTCCTCTGCTTCTTTAGAGAGCACCGACGATTCTGTAGCTTTTCTCCTACCTCTTCCTGTAAGAGGAATTCACTTTTATCAAATATTCCATTTTTTGATGATCTAACTTTTTACAAAAATATATCAATTTCAGTTAGCTAAATTAATATTCTTCTTTATCACTATTAGCTTATATTTTAATTAAAATTTAAAAATTGAAGATAAAGATTGAAAATAGGAATTTATACAGATTATTTTTCAAATTATATTCACGTGGATTTTATTTATTACATTCGTAGAAAATGTAAAGATGCAAAAATGCATATAATGCACATAATATGTAAAATCACATAAATTATCCAAATATCCAAAATACAGTCCTATTTTAGTTATAAAATATGAAAATAAAATAAAAATGTCATAAAACTATAAATTTGCATAAATATTGGCATTCTAATAATAACATAATCAATGGATTGATAAGAACCTCTTGTGCTAGTGGGTCTACCACCATCTTCAGTTTCATATTTCCTCCTCATAGTGCTATTCCAATGATTTTTTATAGCATTATCCGTCCTGCCCGGCAGTAGTTTTGCTATTTTCGCCCATTGGTTTCCCACCCTGCGGTGAGCTTCCACAATAATCCTGTCCTCCGCCTCTGTCCATGCAGTTTTCTTGATGCCCGGATTCAAATGGTTGTGCCATCTTTCCCGACACTGCTTACCGATACGGCCCTTTAGATGTCGGGCAATTAATGTCCACTTCTTCGGTCCGTATCGTTCCACTAATTCTACTACTTTTTCGTCCTCCTGCGAACGTCACCGATCATCAGTACACGGAATGATTCGAGTACTTATGGTTGTGATGGATGAAACTACTGATAGGACATTAAAATTGATTCTCATGTATTTTATATACTGACTTTTCCATTTTCAATATATGACTACTTTAATATTTGTTTTTATAATTGGTATTGCCGTTTGAAAACTAGATGTCGCGACTGATATAAGATTCAGAATCTTGATTGTAAGCTTGGTGAAGTTTTGATGTAAACTGACAATAATCATTTTTAGTACAAAGATAAATTAGGAGAGAATTTTTGGGAGAAACTAGTTAAAAACCAGAGTCCAAAAATTTTACTATTAAACCAGAACTTTACTTGTCGACTGAAAAATCTCGATTAAAGAATGTCGACTTTTCACCAGATGCGACATCCTGCTCCCTGAAAAGCAACCAAAGCGCCGTGAAAGTTCTGATCGGACGAGTTCTCACCGGAAGGCAGGTCCAACACGCGAGTAATTTCTCGAAGGCGAGGAGAAGAGTCGAAGGAAGGTAAGAGAACAAGGCGGTAGGTCGAGAGAAGGCGGCGGAAAGGAAAGGAGAAGAGGACACACGCGGAGATGATCCTCGAGTGCACCGAGGGAAAGAAGCAACGAAAACAGTGAAGAAAGGACAGAGGGGAAAGAGGATGCAACGAGGACGCTCCTACACCATGAAGAATCAGGTGCACACCAATATAGGGCCTCTTCATGACGGAGTGTACGCGACTTTCAGAGGCTTTACTTGCCCTTGGCTGTTGCCAAGTGCATTGGCACGACGACGACGCAGCATCTCCGCGGACCTCTCGTGGCTCTTTTTCTTGTTGCATACCCCACCGTGGCGACCGTCGGCGGACAGAGGGAGAGAAAGAGAGCGCTGCCTCCGCTACGTGTAGGCGTACGTGTTGTGCAGGGCCGTGCCGTTATGAATTCAAACCTTCAAGCTTTAGATGCACCCAAGAAGAACCATCTTGATCGTTACTGGTGCGGAAGTGATGACCTTGGAGCGTTTTAAGTCGAAATTGGTATTTAGGTTAGGTTTTTGTTGGACAAAATTAAATTGCATAGGTTTAGGACATTGTTATTATTGATGGCAATAATAGGTCAATAGGTCTCATAGCACAGGCTCATGGTGACATCTGGTGGTCAATAGAGGAAACGCTTGATGTGTATTTACTCGGTATTTATAGACTACCTGATACAGATACATTTCTTAAAGCAGATATGAAAAACTTAAGACAGTTTTCTTGTTCCAGAGGGAAAGTTGCAAAGAACCGTTACACGATCTTCAATTCAAACGTCTCCTCTGCCAAATACGTGGACAGACCTGCCCATGATGGGTGAAGGGGTGTAACGGATCTTCACGAACTTTCGCGAAATCTGGACTGGTTGGCCATCCGGTGAAACGCAGGTTGATATAACTTAACCTTTTATTACAATGTGACTATATCAAACAAAGGTATACATATATACAACCCAATACTAGTTACTAACGATAACATAATATTTCCCTAATTTCTATTTAGAATTTGCAATACTGAACTAGAGTTCTAAATTAGAGTAATCTTAACTTCTAAACTAGGATCTACATATATAGAATAGTAAAAGAATCAAAGATTTCTCGCTTTATACAAAGGAATACAAAATAAAAAATGTGTAAATTCGTCTTTACTTATAAATACCAAATAAGAATTTAATTTAACTAATTTACCTCTTTCGTCCATGGTCCTTTGACCAATTCCGGATTCACAACCTTCGCCCATCTTTGCTGACACTGAACGTCACTTCTGTCTGGGAAGTGGCCAGCTATGACATCCCATCGAAGTCCGGTCCCAAGCTGCTCGGCATTGCTTACTAGCTGCTTCAACAGACCGTCCTGAAACCCATTTAAATGGAACATATATTACACATAGGTAGGAATAATGTAACGCTGTAAGGTGGTAACCTAAAACTTCACATGCAATGCAAGATATTTTAACAAACATTACCCTGTCTTAAAACAAGTGCGCGTGAAGAAGACCATTGACTTGCTGTGCTAAATTCATGTTAATAATTTTACTCGTGCAATGTATACTTCCGATTTAAACATTCGAGAAAGGCATCATTTTTAGTTATGTTAATTTTTGGAGGATATCTTTTAATTTAATATCTGCAGTATAATTTTATCTTTTTTAAATTGAAAGTTCCAATTTTTTTGCAAATTAATCAGATACGTTTTTGTGAAAAATATTATGCTAAAAGTAAAAAAAAAAAATGATGTACATATGAAGATGGAGCTTAATTGCAACATTGACCTTTTATGATATGGATGGAATTATAATTAGAAACGAATATGGAGAAGTATAAAAGTTACAGTATTTTTTGCAGGTTTGTTTGGCACGTTTTTATGGAAGAGATTAAACTAGAAATACGAAGAAAAACGAAACTCATATCGAGATGAAGCTTAATACTTTAGTATTATAACATTTACCTTTTTACTATATGGATGTGGTTGTAATTAAAAAGTAATGTAGAAATGACTTTATCGTACGAAATTATAAAATGATGCAGATATTTCAAATTTCAAATACCGAGGATTACATGATACCATAGAGATACCGTAGATTCAAGAAGAGAATGGAAGAAGAAATAGAGGATAAAATATTCCAAATTTTAA